>OOIN01000033.1:0-553710 GCA_900323505.1 Ustilago trichophora
ACCCTAACCCTAACCCTAACCCTAACCCTAACCCTAACCCTAACCTAACCCTAACCCTAACCCTAACCCTAACCCTAACCCTAACCCTAACCCTAACCCTAACCCTAACCCTAACCCTAACCCTAACCCTAACCCTAACCCTAACCCTAACCCTAACCCTAAGCAGCGCACATAGCAAGCACAGTCAGACGTACACGGTCAAGGATTCCAGCAAGCGTAACGGGTTACAGCAACAGCCACTTGAAGCACTCAATGTGTCCAAGAGGGAAACGTACAAAGGTAAGATGGTTTCACTTGCACTCACGCTCATGCAGACACACACTGCAAAGCAAACAAGTCAAGAAAGGATAGTGCAGAGCTGTGAGCGGTGTGGAAAATTTTGTTTCAGTGACCGTAAAGCAATCAAGTCAAGAAAGGATAGCGCAGAGCTGTGAGCGGTGTGGAAAATTTTGTTTCAGTGACGGACAGACAAAGCTGTGCAGTGAGCAACAAGCAGACAAAGATCTGTGGTGTGTGACGGACAATGGACAACAGACAAAGGTGTACAGCGTGTGAAGGACAGACAAGGGTGTGGGTGCATGGCGGACAAAGGACAAGTACGTCAAAGTCAAGCTGTGAGAAAAGCTGTCCGTCAAACACAAAGCAAACTCAAAGCAAAGGTCCGCACTTGGGAGCATCTGAGTTAGCTTTGTTGGTTCCAGTCGTGAGAGTCATTTACTGTTGTCTCAACATTGTCCTTCACACGCTTCCAGACAAAGGAGCCATGACTTGACGGACCAGCCGCTGTTCAGAGTGCTGTTGAAGGACGTACATGCTGCCAAGTTGAATTCACTGAAATTTGACGCGTCTGTCAGTCAGTCAGCGCAGAGTCAAATTGTGTGCGGTGCAATGAGAGTCCGTCTACTCATACCCAGACGCGTCACGCTCCTTGCTCCAAGGACACATTGCGCTCTCAATTTTGAGGCCAGCATTCTGATCAGAATTTTTGGCAGGCATGATTTTTGACATTGTCTGTCAATGTTTGTATTTGAGTTTTGTCCGTCTGCTGCAGTCCATGGGTACACATTGGTTGCCGTCACACACCTGACTGCTGTGTGTGCTTGCAGCAGGAATCACTTCCTCAATCACGTCTGCCAGTCAGTCACGTCTGTCACGTCACCAAGCTTGTCAGTCAGTCAGTCATGTCCGTCACTCATCCTGTCTGCCAGTCAGTGAAGTGACAGACAGCTCAGTGAGTCTGCTGGAGGAGTGGGCCGCTCAGCCAAAAAGTTGGATTGGTCTGTCAGGCACTAGAGCAGTGTGGGTGAGCGTGTCTGTCACGCTAGCAATTTCCCTGAATTTTGACGCGTCCGTCACCCACCTGTCCGCTGCCCAGCCAAGGAAAAAGAATTTTCCGTTGCGGCACTGCACCAGTGTTTTTTGACGCGTCCCTCAGGCTGACGGAGCGCGGTCAGGTTGGCCATTTTGGCGGGACGGACTGGTGCTTCTCCTGCGGCTGGCGCACTGCGGCCTAGGGCTAGGGATCTGATTACTTTTGGCTGAGGATCACAAGATCAACGATGTATACTCAACATTCCTTCTCTACATGGTCACACCTATCTGAGTCAGACTGGCCATGATGCTTTCACCACAGGCATATTTGCTAGGTTGTACCGGCTTGAATGCTTTGTGGTCAAATTGCTGTGATCAACTCGTTGTGATATGCCAAGCAATTGTGCGAGCCAAGAATTGCAGAATTGCAGCTTTAAATGCTGCACCCTGACGGTGCCTGCTTTCTCCCAGTGTCAGAGTGTCAGGATCTGCAAGAATTTCTCTCTACCCGACACTTCTGACTCTGGCGCATCGTCATTGCCGTGCCAAGCACCGGTCAAGATGCTCTCATCCACCACCACATGTTGTCAACCAAATCGCGCAAAGTCTCAAGAAACTGTCCATAATCCTCGCAACGGCTAGGCCAGCAACGTTACGATACCATCTCAAAACTACTATCTTTTCGACATTGCTGACATTGGCCAACGACCAGGAGAGTTCCCCTCGCTCGTCCTCGACTTCAGAGGCTCTCAGAATGCAGAGATGGCACGTATCGCAAGGCCACCAGGGCCTGTCAAAGCGGTACCACTCAACACAGTTCACACCTACCCTACCAAGAATGGTAATGCATTCCTCAAGTGAGTTGCTTGCGCTCAGGGTACCCAACATCGTTGCACCTCTCTCCTACCGCTGCTTCTAACCGCCTTATCATCGTTGATCTGCTGCAACAGCATCTACTCGTATCCCCAACGCGTCCCGACCTTTATGGGCGGCAGCTATGAGCGTGGATGGGGAGCACTTGCAGGTCACGTAGAGATTCATATCACTGAACCATCGGGTGACCGTATCTCGGCCATCAAGCTCACTCTTACGGCTACACAGATCACCACGATCCCCAAGACCGCGTCTGCTGATGTACCTTCAGCCCTTGACCGCATGCCCATCGATTCTGAAGAGACCAAGACCAAGCAAGTCACCCTTCTTCATCTGGAGCAAATCCTTTTTGAACCGCTCAAGACTGATTCGGATCGCGACGCCAATCTTTTGTCGTGCGGCAAGCACGTCTATCCGTTCACCATCGAGCTGCCTCTCGTCGGCAACAAGGACAAGAAGAACCCTCCGTTACTTCCACCTTCGTGCGTCATCGAGCCCTTCCTTGTTGGTCCCAGCGATGCCAAGGCGCGGCAAAACTCATCAGGACTATTTGGTCGCTCAAAGGCAACGGGCAAAGATCAAGCTCGCCCTGCCTGGGCCACAGTCAAGTATCAGCTCAAGCTGACCGTACAACGACCAGGCCTGCTTAAGCGCAATCTCCGCAGCTATGCTCCGTTTGTATACTTGCCTTCGCCACCTGCCTCTGCGACTGCGCTCCTCTTGCAGAGACGAGCTCTCGGTGCACAGATGGCAGCCATCGTCTTGCAGCGTCAAGGAGATGGCTGTCAACCTATCGAGACGCCAGACGAATGGCGTCGACGCCCTCTCTCGTTCCTCATGTCGCCAAATGGACCACAAAAGCTCGAGCCCGAGAAGAAGTCTGGATTTCTCTCATCCCTCTTCAGCGGTCCCAAGAAGCAGCAGACGATCCACTGGCATGAAGCCTGGACCTTCTCAATGCCCATGAGCGGTCGATCTTCTTTCCCGTTGCGCTCAGGCATTCCCTTTGTTGTTCGCTGCAATACCAACAAGCCAGTCGACCTCAGCATGGGCTCGCCGCTTGCCTTCAGGCTCTACCGCAGGGTGCGACTGCTGTCGGGAAAGAAGCAGAAGGCCATCGCAATGCAGCAGGAACCGGTAGCTGAAGCTGCTCTCCGTTTCGCCCTTGAATCGCGTGGTGTTTTCCGCCTGAACGGGCTCATCTCACTGCCGCCCAACTGCGTTCCCAACTTCGAGGTGAGCAATCTGTCTCTCGACTATTACGTGGCTGTCGTTAGGGTGCTAGACGGCGTTGTCCTGCACAAAGAAGCCGTCAATCTTGCCTGTCCACCACCAGTCGAGCCAAAAACACCTTACGGTCCATTCCCTTCTGGACTTGCTTGGAGAAGTGCACGCGAGGCCGCTTTGCAGCTGCCGGAATCACCATCGGCATTCGACGAATCGCCCCCCTTTGCTCCTCGAGCGACGTCGTCGGTATCTGCCCTGTCAACGGCAGCATCAACACGACAGAGGCCAAGCTTCAGCAGTATTGCAAGTTCAAGCTCCTCCAGCTATCAGGCGACCAGCAGGCGACCGTCTATGGCACCTTCCACCACGTCGTACCGCAGCGGCTCGACCGATTCTGCGCACTACGCAAGCGCAGCGAGCTCGCTCAGCCACGCCAACGCGGCCTCTTCCGCTTCCGCGATACCCATGGGCTTGGCTGGCATGGCAAATCCGCCGCCAGCCTCGTCGGCTGGCTATGCTCAATCCTTTGGCAATCTCAATCCAGTCAGAGAGCAAGGCAGGGCCTCATCAGCTGCACGAGCAAAGCCATCCATGTCACCGAGAGAGCCATCCGCTCGACGAACCTCGCAGGCCGACAGCGTTGTCGCTGCCAGAGATACATCGGACACGGCATCCATTGCAAGTAGTCGCCGACGACTCAAGTACTCTTCAAAAGGGGCAGCTCCCATTTCGGAAGCTAATTCTGCCGGATCGTCAGTGGAGCAAGATCCTCGCCAGGAAGCTAGCCGATATGTGCATAGCCACGAAAAGGCACCCCTTGCAACCATGGCTCGACAAGACTCTCAATCGATCTCAAGAGCGGCCAGTACAGAGATCGGCAGCAGTCGACGCGGCCTCTTTGTTGCGAATGCAGACGATCTTCCGAGCATCCCCGTCAAGACGACAGCTTCTACCCGTGAACAGGCGAACGCGCTCGTTGGAGCGTCCTCTGTTCCAAGCAGACCACGTGAGAAGCGAAGTGAAAGCTCACGGCGAGGCAGTGCAGCCTTGCATAGTCAGCTTGATGCTCCGTCTGCGTCCGCGGCAACTAGTAGCAGAGACCATCGCAGTCGTCGTGCAGAACGACAACTCCCCGTCGCGCCCGCTTTAGCCGCCGTACCCGCCGCGCCAACATCAGCGCGCGAACATGTGCACGTGCCGGCGCCTAGTCCTGCACCCATCTCGCAGCAGCCGACACTGGTCGATCCATCCGCGCTCTTAACCAATGAGGACCTCATGTATGGCGAGGACATGGAATTGGATTTACCGCCTAGCTACTTTGAAGCGGTCTATGGTGCAGAAGAGGAAGATGATGACGCATAGAGCACGCCATCGAAACAGTTCCAAGAGGCATGACGAGCCTTTCGATCATCTGGACGTCTGCACCGCGATTCGGCCCCATTCCGAAACCATGACACTTCCAATAGCAATTCAAACCGTCACACCATAGAGTCAGATACGCGAGATGGGTCATCGCGAGAACTACACATCGATGGGGATATGATGGGATAAGGAGAACGAAACTGTATTTTACACATCTCAAAGCTGCCAGAAGGGACAGCTTGCACCGATTATTAAGAGAGAAAGTCCATACGATCCTACGGCAAGAAAGAACATGGAGAAGGACCGCGATCCGTGAGCAGCATCAGCAAGTGACCTTGCGTGCCTTTACTGCTGCGCGGCAGGCGGCGCCAAGAGCGTCGAAATGTGCTTGTAGAAATCGACGTGGCTGGCATTTGGGCCGTTGGCGTAGACGAAGCTAGCAGCCACCTTGGCGGCAAAGGCTGAACGAGCATAAGCCTCGGGAATGCGCTCGATGAGCTTGGCGAGGCCGACCTTCTTGACGAGGGTTGGAGGGAAGACCTGACCGAGAACAGCGGAGCGGAGCTGCTCGTTGGAGAAGAGGTCGGTAGCCTCGAGCTCCTCGGAGAGCTTGTTGAGAGTGGTGCTGAGCTCGGTTGAGATGGTGGATCGCGGCTTTCCGGTCTCAATGTTCTCGCGCCAGATAGCCTCAAACTCGGCGCGAGCGTTGCGGCCGATGATGGTCTGGATGTCGCGAACGTACGAGAGGTAGAAGTTGGTGGGCTTACCGTCCTTGAAGAGCATCGAGTCGACATACTCGGCGTCCTCGAGCGAAAGACCGCAGAGCACTTCGAGCGAGGACGAGGTGACACCACCCTTGTTTGCCGAGGCATCGGGGTAGAGGATGACACCGCGCTTCTCGAGCTCGAGACGGGCTTGCCTGGTGATGAACAGGTTGGCACCCTCGACAATGTACTTGAAGTGAGGCTTTCCGTCCTGATCAAAGAGCTGGTTGACGTTTGAGATGTTGATGGCCTCGGGACGACCACCGCAAGGAACAAAGAGGTCGGCTTTGAATCGGAGGTGAGCCGAGTTTCGGAAGGCGACACCATCGGGGATGATTTCGCCAGAGGGAAGCTTGACGTCGTTTTGCTCGACGAGAACGCGATAACCGTTGGAGCTGAGCTTGGAGGCGTCAAATTCGGAGATCATCTTACGAGCCTTGGCAAGGCGCACGAGCTCCTGCCTGTTGAGACCAACAGGGTCGTAGATAACACCACTGCCGTCGATAATGGCGACGGTCTTGTCAACCGAGAGGAGAATCTCGTTGGAGCCAAGGTCTCCATCGGGACCACCGGTCTGGACCTTGGTAACCTCCTGCTCCTTGAGGCCGAGCATTCGGTAGATGCCGATGATGTATTGGCGGACCGAGAGCGAGGTCATACCCCAGACATCGTGGGGCACACCACCGAGGGTGGCGGCCGTCTTGCCAGTGGTGAAAGACTTCCACCAAGGAGCGCCACGAGCGCGGGCGTGCTCGGCGGCGAAGTCCATGAGGTCAGCGGTGCCCTCGTCGGGACCGAGGAAGAGGATCTCCTCCTTACCGAGAAGGTCGACAATCTCCTCCTTGACACCCGGGGTCTGGCCCTTGATGAGCAGGTCGAGGATGGCATCGACGTACTTCTCAAAGGCAAGCTTGGGGTTGGCGTCAAGGGTGGGAAGAATGGTACCTTTGGCACCACCCTCTGGGATCTCCTTGTTCTTGAGATGCTGTGTGGAAGCGAGGGCGTAGTTCTCGTCAAAGAGGGTTCGCTGGTTGATCGAGTAGTTCTCGCGGTTCCTGGATCGGACGATTCGGATACCACCACGGGCAACATCGCGGAAGCGGACGTGGAAGCCACGGAACTCGGCGCCGACGACAAAGATGATACCGTAGGGCTTGACGGGGTACTCGACCTCTGGCAAGAAGCCGGGGTCGAGACGGAAGGAGAGAGCCACCTTGGTGGGGGTATAGAAGTTGGTCTTGAGGACGGCCTTGTTGAAGAAGAGGAAAGCCTCGAGGACCTGTCGCTCGTGCGAGTTGTTGGCAGCTTTACGGATGCGGTCGTACATCTCGTTGTCGTCGAGGACCTCCTCCTTGACGAGGCGCTGGTAGGAGAGAGTGGGGACGAGCTCCTGGTCGTCGGCACCGCCGGGGTAGTGGATGTTGGCAAAGTGGACGTAGAGGAGACGGATCAGGGTGGGGTGGTTCTCAATGACCTCCTGGATCGACTGACGGGTAAAGGTCTCCTCACGGAAACGGAGCTTGATCTCGTTGAGAATGGCAGCCTGCTGCGAGTCGTTTTCGTTGAGTACGTTTCGGAGCGACTGGTAAGCCTGACCGAGACGGTTACAGAAGTGCTGGGCAAAGAGCCAGCCGACGTAGGCGTAGGTGGCTTCTTGGACAGCGTGTGTGTTTTCGGCGAGCGCCGGCTGGAAGAAGGGGTTGTCGGGGAGGACGTAGATGAGGGAGGCCTCCTTCATGACCTGATGGATCGAGTGCTCAATGGGAGGGCTGTTGGACGAGGGGAGAGGGTTGAGGTAGATCGAGATGATGGTAACGTTGTTGGAGAATTGCTCGACATACTTGCGGGACGAGAAGAGGCCGTAGAAGTGGTAGAGATCCGAGAGGGCGCTGAAGAAGCTGTTTGTGGTGCCCATTCGGTATCCAATGACGATTCTTCGCTCTCGGCTGCCCTCTACTTCGAACATTTCGATGACGGGGCCCTGTCGGCGGAGCACTTCGTCCATGATGCTCTGATAGATGTCGAGCGTGTTGTCGCTGGCCTTTGTGAGGAAGGTCTTGTCGGAAACTGCGCGGATATCGGCGTAGCTGGGCGAGTCGGGGGCGGGACGGGGTTCGACAAAGTTGCACTTGGCCAAGAAGTAGCATCGGAGCTGCTGCTGCGACTGAGCCGAGACGGAACCGGCGGAACGGTAAGTCTCGAGACGGTAGGCCTTGTCGACCGAGGACTTGTCGAGGTAATTTGCGTCGATGCGTCGCTCCCACTGAGGGCCATCAGCCTGGGACTTGCCGGCCTGGGACGAGTGGATAAAGACGGCGCCGTTGTCGGACTCCTTTTCGAGGTCGATGTCAAGGCTGTTGGAGTGCTTGGTGTAGGCCATGATCTTGGCACCGAAAAGGGCGAGAATGTGGTCGGCAACAGTCTCTACGCTCTCGAGAGCAAAGTAGGTGTCGGCGATACCGAGGTTTCTGTCAAGGAGAAGCACGAGTGACGAGCAAAGGAAGGAGGAAATATCAGCAAATGCGAGCAGATGTGGCTAGTACAGTGACGGGCGGAACGAGGGACTTACCCATAGAACCAGTCAACCTCGGCGGTGACAAGATCGGGAGGGATGAAACCCTTGCTGGAGAGGAGCTGCTTGACGTGGGCAGCCTGATCGGCCTTGCCTTCGAAGACGGTATCGGTGTAGCCAGCATTGTTGGCAATGATGTGGTCGATGGGGGTGTGGGAACCGCTTCTGGGCGCCGAGTTGGTAGCGCTCAAGAGGGCTGACTTGACCCTAGAGACATCGTCGAGGGAGGAAGCCTGTGTATTTGTGGATTGATGGTCTACGGAGGGAGCCATTGTGAAAGATGAAGCAGATGTGAATTCCTCGCGAAGAGGGGATCTCAAGGAGCTACGGTCAAAACAAGGACGAGGGGTCGAGCTGACCGGAAAGTCGACGAGAGAGGGGATGCTCTAAAGGTGACGAGAGAGAGAGAGAGAGAGAGAGAGAGAGAGATAGAGGTGAGGATGATGGGGGATGTTGGGACCAATCCGAAAGAGGTGTAGGGAGAGCCGAAGTTATATAGTTAGCCATGGGTAACCAGAGGACGATAGGCACTGTCACCGACCTCGACCCAGCGCCAAGTTTGTGGGGGAAGCACAGGCACAACCAGTGTGGGTCCACAGCTAAGCACGATTTTGCAAAGGTGACACAACAGAGCCAGTGTGGAGCTCGGCATTCCGAAAAAAAGCAAGGCTCGACCGCCGCGGCACAACATACAAGATCCTCTGCCACTTCTAGCGCTTGAATTGAGACGGATGTGCCGGTCAGTGTTCGGCCAGTGGAGTGAATGAGGTGTTGTTCGCTCCAGAAGCTCGACGGTCTCAAACTGAGATTGCACAACATGAGGGATTGGTTGACCATAGAGTCAATTTCAGTCATCCAACAAGAAGCAGCATCATCTGACACGGTTTGCGCGCCCCGCCCCTGTGCTTCCGAATGCGAGAGTACAACACCCCCACCACTTTTTTTTTTCTTTTTTTTTCTTTTTTTTTCTTTTGTTCTATCTCTGCCCTCCACCCACAACTCTCTTTTTCTTTTTTTTAAGACCAAAAAAATAAACGAATAAAAACAAAAAGGTGTTGCTTCCAGGTCACGAGCGGTGAGAAGCGTACGTACTTGTTGGTTGGTCATATCCGGACAGCTTCCCGGGCACGGCTTATTGTACGCCCCTCACGCTGATCCATTGTACATTCGATAACCGACTCTGCTTTGACGCCATGATGTGGACCTTGTCTATTTTCGTTCTTACCTTGTCACACAATAGTCTTGCCAGCTAATGTTGCCATTTCATGTCGTGTCGAGAGCCCAGAAAGCAGGAAGAAGAACGAGGAGGGCAAGGATGACAAGGATGACGCTGCTCCGCACTGCTAAAATGTGCGTCGAACCCAAGTAATGGCGAGCGTCGTGGCAGTCAGGGGCTGTGTTGACGCCCATCGCAAATGCGACGCTCCTCTGGACAAGAAAATATGAGCACGAGACCCCACAGATCCTTCCCCAAATCCATTTCCTCTGCATTTTCGCCTCGCAAAAACTGTGCCGCCCGATGCGCCCCTGTATCTTTCTCTCTCTCGGTTGGCCCTGGACCCTTTTTGCCAGAGTAGCCCGTTAAATGCGAAAGGGCCAGGTCTACTCGAATCGCGATCAGGAGGGGATCCCGATCGATACAAAGCTGGAAGCTTGGTTGAACAAGAGGTTTCGATTGAGCTGGCGTATGAGCCAAACCAGGTCATGCTTTCCAGACCTCGTTCAACGGTGCATTTCTCACCCTGAACCCAAAGTTGCCGGACACGTTGCAACTTAGCTTTGATGAGGGTCCTTGACAATTGAGTATCAAACGGCGAATGGTAGTGTTGCGTGGGCGGCATCGGCAGACGTCTTGATTTGCCCAGGTGTAGCGTCATGTGTCCAAAGCCACCACTATCGTCATGTCGTGACGCGCTTCTATCTCTTCATTGGTCGGCATTAGTACTACTGTAGCATGCTTGTAGCGAAAAGTGCGTCCCCGCTTCGGTCATCTCAGTTCACATGGCCGTTATCAACTTGTCGCGCCGTACTAATCTATCATTTGCTCGGTGTGGGCTCACTCTATACTGCCAACTCGTCGACGATTCGTATAGCATCGTCGAGCTGTCATTGGTTCGAGTTGCATCCTAAGGTCTCGTGACAAGCTTTGACCATGGGCGAGCCAAAGAAACTGGCCGACTGCCTGCCTTGCTACCAAAAAAATACAAATCCAAAAAGACCAGGCACCGGGAGGAAATTCGAAATGATCGACGAATCACATCCCGAATTCGCACGTCAGCTGTTCAAATGGCGTTGAGCTTAGCCAAAGTGGCAGGGGCTGCAGGCATTGCCCGATCCTCCTAGAGCATGCTAGCACGATTCAACACCGACATGAACGACACACCCATCGGAGAATTTTTGTCCATGCTGGACCCAGTGTCGCTGTGGATGCCATGAGTCGTAACAATAGAGCCTTCAGCCCTTCCCTTATCTCTCTCGTGTGTCCACGCTCGTTGTTCTATAAGCTTGGTAGTCTTTGTTCCACTATCTTGTTATCGTAAAAAAAAATCACTCAGAGCGCACATCTATGAAGACAGACGATGAGAATAACTGGCGAGAGGGATTGGACGATAGGCAAACATGAGCTTCCATTTCTTCTTACTCGGGAAAAAAAAAAAAGTTTCGACAAGTCGGAGTGGGAGAGGTATCAGTCGGCGAGCCAAGCGAGGTCCAGATGCACTCGCCATTTTTCCGCCAGTCTGGGGTAACATCGTTGACCTTGCCCCACACTTTCCGCCAGCGAGGTGAGAGGCAAACCTCTGATCATATGACCCCGAACAATTCCATTTGACATTTCTCGACGACCAAAAGAAAGAAAAAGAAAAAACTTTCCGATCCGCAGCAGGGCACACCGGAGTGTGAGGGCAACGGGGAGACGAATCTTGTTACCTGTGGACGTTTCTTCTTGAGTCGTCTCGCCACGTGCGGACAAAATCGAGCCTGTGGTCCGTGGCTGGACAGGTTCTACGGATTTCGTTGGGTGCCAGTGCGATCGAGTCGTACCAACAAGTTGCAATCACAACATATGGCACGCTCAGGATACTCGCTCACAACTGATTTTGATGGCCTGGGATTGGCGACAAGACGCCAAGTTGAATGTTGATGCTAACAGACAAGGTCAACTGACCGAAATCGTATCCTCCGAGTCTGAGCTTGTCAGCACGATTGATGAACCCTGTCGCAAAGACTTTGTTGCAAGTATGGGTGACTTTGCTAGCTCTCACCAACAGATGTGCGTAGCCTGGGTTGATAGCAAGGCGAGGCTACTCTATCTTTTGACGTCGTCTTTTCTGGCCCGAATTTTTGCTTCCGATTTTCAAACCCAAAAAAAAATCCAGAGTGTTAAAAACGGTCTTGTCGTCCCTCTTTGGACAATAAGTAAAATAAGTAGAACAGCACTCTGGAGGAGGAGCAAAAGCTCACCCTTTTGTATCGTCCATCGCGCCTCAGAGTGGTCTTGCGACGCGAGAAGCTTGTCTATTACGAGCCAAGCTTTGCAAAGTTGTCTTTCTTGTGGGGTTGGATCTACGAAGAGAAGAAGCGTCCAAAAAAGGAGGCATATTCGATATCGATACAAGCAGGTGATTCTGACAGGGCCTGCTTGAGTTATCTTGATACAGCTATACAGTAGCTAACTTGTCCCGATTTGGCGATCCAAGTGACGGCGACTAATTTTTGGCTCGGCAGGCTTTGGTGGCGAAATTTTTTCGCATTGAAAGCTCAAAATTGACACGAGCGACATCACTGTGCATAGCTTCTATAGTCGCCGCGACACGTCTTGAAAAGTCGGCTCGCTTGCCACGTCTTTGGTTGCCAAATAAAGAACAGAACATGGCTCGATGAACCTTTACTCCTCCTTAGCTCAAAAGGATTGCCAGCAACAGACTCGCTCATCAGATATGACCGCGTCTTGACTTGAATATGTTCAAGTCCAAACCTCATTTCTCACTGACCTCAACCTGGTGTGGTCTAGCTTGCTCTGAATCATGGGCTCGAGACATGTTTGGCCAAATATCGATAGAACAATGGATGACACGATGAGTTGCAAAAGACAGCGCGCCATGTGGGGACCGACACAAGTGGCCTTGATGCAACGCCACAGGGTGCCGCCCTCTCGCAGCAGCCGTAACATGCAACGATAATCCCCTACCCCAACTGCACCTCTCGAGAGAGCGCTCGAGCAATCAGTCCAAACGGACGACAGCGACATTCCTTTCGCAGGAACAAGGCATGCAACATACAATTGGGCATTAAGCACGGCGACTATCTCGAGCTGTTTCGAGGGTCATCTACCAACCTCCAAACCGAGCTTGTAAGCGAGGCCGCCTCTGTTGCAGCGCGCTTTTTCAAAAGACGGCTTTCTTGCAAAAAGCAAACCAAAAGCCTCGACACGCCCAACCACCAGAAAAATGCACCTAAATGCACCTCGCCAAGTCAACAAATCCTCATCTTTGCCGAACCACTAGCGTCCCTCTTCACCGTTCCCCATCTCATGGGGGCGATCCGCACTCTGATTCCACTGTCCTAGTCCCCCCTCTGCCACACTTTGATGGCATACTGTAGCATTGTCTTCTGTTTCTGGCTGGTCCAGGTCTTTCGTCTTTGTACAACATCATCATTTGACTATCACCACTATCTGGACCACATCTTAACTCCCCAGTCGCTCGTTACTCTCCAAACATTCATTATCCACGACACGTAGCTACACATCAACATACAAAGACACTGTTCATTCCACCACAATCGCTGATTGCCGGTCAATCCGAACTACATTCTCCTAATCTATCAGCCCACAATCGCAGCAGCTAGTGCTTCATCAGTTCATCAAACAACATGATCATGCAGCAGCCCCGAATGATCAGACTTCGACGCCAAGTCAATCCAGCTGCCTTCTCAGGCGTCACCGACCAGATCTCCAACCTCGGCCAGGCTGCCGGCGATAAAGCTGCACATGCCACTTCCGGCCTGTCAAAGACTCAAACATCGATCGTCATTGTCTTCTGCCTCGTCGGCTTTGTCCTCGCAGTCGCGGCCCTCTTCTGGCTCTGTTCATGCTCCCGCCGCAGAAAGCGCGCCAGAGAGATGCAGGAAAAGTCGGAGCGTCTTCATTCTTTGCCCTCGTCCAACTCGGTCTCGACTGCAAACACGAATCGCTCTTCGCGTCATCTGGGCGCTGGATACAGCAGCGGATGGGGAGAAAGCAGAGTCGCGCTCAATTCAAGCTTTGTCGCTTCCACCAATGAGCGGTATGGTTGGAACCAGAGCCAGGCCCAGCTGGGCAAACCGTCGATGCCGAGGTCCCCGCAACAATCGCACCGCTACTAGATCGAGCCCATCAAGTCCAAGAATCCTTCAAGCTTCCTACCACCTCTCATACTCGACATGCAGAGACTGCCCTTCGTGACCACAGCGCGAGCTTTAGATCTCGAACGGGCAGCTCGTGTACACGCTCGACGTCTATCGCAAGGTTATTGATCCAACCAACGTCAGCCACATACATTGTCGATTACATTCGCTCAATGCACACGGACATTGGCGCAGGTCGCCACGTCTCTCAGAGGATGCCACTCTGGTGCTGTAGCTCGCTTCGCCTCAAGCAACAACCGCCGGTCTGGTTCCGATTCGGTGCCTGACTAACTGATAACTCCTAAGGGAACAATTCGTCAATTGCAAGTGCATCTTGCTCCTTGGACACATATGGTGCGGCCGATGCCAATCAGCTCGCAGCAACCGGACCCGCCCTTGCCCGACACAGAAATCCTGCGCGGCTCACTACCCATCTGTCGTCACTTTGACAACCCGCATCACGTGTCCGCATTCCATATACCATTCGGCATCATCCATGCGGACATCTGGCCACATGCAAGCGATCTTTCTGCCAAAATGCTTCCCATTGTATCCATAATATACACATCTCGTAACATAGTCGCCGTGCAAGTCCGTCCATCAGTGTAATTCTCTCTGCTTCTCATGTGCGCGTACTCCTCGAGACAAGAATCCAAGCCGCCGCTTCTCCATCGGACTTTGGACCTCGTGCCAACTCGGAACGAGGATTCCATGCAAATGCTGACACGTCGAACCAGCTCTGTCATTCTCTCAATCTTGATCTTGTTTTTCAACATCTCTGGTGCACCAGGTTAGGTTACTTTTTCATGAATTGAACCGATCGAATGGCGTGTGATGAAAACGACTTTTTCATACAGTGAAACACAAGGAGGTTGATTCGGAACAAGTCGAGAACCAAGCTTCCACTCGGGGTTCGCTTGTTTCTGTCGGATCAATTTCAGGATGGGTATCGTGGCCAGTGAGACGGGAGATCCTTGTCAATGCTCATCTCGACTTGGTTGCCGACCAGCTGATCCAGCAGCGCATTTGGCATCGTGCTTTCCATGTTGCCGCTCGTTTTGGGGTTCGAAACTAGCTTGAACAGCACATGGTTGAGGGACACCAAAAAAAAAAAAAAAAAAAAAACCCAGCAGAGTCGACAGCACCGACCCACGCGACGCCACATGTTTTCTGTATCAGCTCCTTCAGCTGCACCGATATCCGTGACGGTTCCACACGGGTATTACGACTCGTTGGCTAGACAAGCAAATCCTGCACGCACGCCCCGGTGCGAGGTGGAAAGTGTCTGCGAGAGGCACGGGCATAGTGCACAATTCGGGGCTGACCGTCTTTCTTGGTTCTCAAAATCAAAATGACTATGTCTGTTGTGGCAAGAAAGGGCTATCTTTACATCTCGGCAATCAATGCTTGAAGTTGGTCTTCCTTCATGATGGCAAACTGTCCCGACTGGCGACCGTCCTTGGCGGTTCTCGGTGTGACGGTGGCAAGTTGAACATTGTTCTGATCCAACTTTTCCTCCATGACCTGCTTGAGAACGCGCAGGCAGAGAATCTCGGCCTCCTTCAATGTCATGTCCTGTCGCAGCGCGGATTAACGATAGGATAGTGCGTATAGCAGCGTCAGCAAACGATGATAGAGCAAAGCCAAGATCGTGCTCAGCATCATGCCAGTGAACATGCTCGTGGATCAACTTACCTTCCTGTACTTATCTTGCAACTCGGACTGTGCACCTTCTGAGCCGCTGCCGATCGCCTTGGCATCGTATCTCACAAATGTTCCCGATGGATCGGCGTGGAAGCTACAAAGTCAGAAAAAAGCGGTCAAGCAGAGCTCAGGAGCAAGCAGTATGAATGGTGTCAGTACCGACGAATTCAGATGCAGGAGGTTCCTTGTCTCTACTCACAGTTGGGGTCCCTTCTCATCGATACCGGCAATGAGGAGAGCAACACCGAAAGGTCTTGACATCATGGCCTCGTCGCCTGCTGTCGACTCTCCGAAGCGAAGTGCAAGATCGCAAACAGCCTGGGTGACCGATTCAACCTTGATCTCTTCGTCGTATGTGAAAGCGTGGTTCTGCGATGTGACACGGGCATGTTCAATCATGGTCCTTGCGTCGGCAGTGAGACCACTCATTGCCGCACCCAGGTGCTGGTCCACCTCCATGATCTTTTCGATCGACGACGACTCGAGCAGCTTGGACTGCACTCGCTTCTCTACGCCGAGCACGACACCCTCCTTGGTTGCGATACCGACGGTGGCTGAGCCGAGCTTGATGGCCTCCAATGCATATTCGACCTGGAAGAGACGACCCTCGGGTGAGAAGGTGTTGACACCGCGGTCTGAGAGCAGAGCAGGAAGCGATAAAGAAGAACGGGTGGTTAGTGGGCGACATCAAGAAGAAGGGCTGCCAGGACAGCAGACCGGCTGTGTGATTCTTTGTCAAACGGCCTGATACACACCATACTCGGACCTCGTCAAGAACATTCTGGATTGTGCTGCTTGTGGTTGTCAAGAGTGGAGGGAGCGGTGCAGGCGATTTCTAATCGTCTAAAGCAAAATGCAAGCTGATGGCGAGAGTCGATAAGCTGTCGCCTCTATGATCGATGCTGTGAGGCTCGAGAGCAAATTGATGTTGGATACGGTGTGGTAAGAACGATGATGAAAAGCAGGGTGCGAGTCAATGTCGAGCTAGATGGTGTGTGCGAACCGAAAATGCGAAGCTTGAGCGTGTGGAGCTAAGCAAGCTGGCCCAAAGTGTTGGATGGCCCCGACACGCGTTGCTAACATGCGCAATTTGGAATTTATTGCGACTGCGAGGCCCTCTTGAAATTCGATCACTCTTTGCACTGAGCACCGCTGCGCCTCGACTTCACATGCTCATCTTGTCAAGATTCTTGCTCCCTATAGCATCATCCATTGAATACAGCAGAGGACGGCATCCACTGCTACGTTCGCTTAGAGCAACTCGGAGGCACATAGTAAAATTTGAACAACGTCTTCCAAGCACAGCCCAAGACTCTGGGAGAATTGCATGCCATCCCGGTGGCTGTCAGTCAAGCATTTTTTTCCGGTTACACCATAGGAGGCGTCATCTTCTATACCTGGTTCGAGGATAATAATGCTGTCGACATTGATGCAGCTTGGACGCAACTCCGCCGAAGCTTGAGAAGTGGTGCCACATTTGAGACCTTGGCTGCGTACACCTATCGAGGTCGCATGGTGCCAGATCAGGTTTCCTTGTGAATAGGAACCTCACCGCCTGATTCACAAGGACTTCTGGTCCAAATCATTTCTGCAAAGATGTTCGAGTCGCTCAGCCCAAGCCGGAGCAAACTGGGCTCGAGAAGTCTCGCACAAGAAAGTCGTCCAGTCGACAAAATGGAATGAGATAATGTCCGAGCCATGCAATTACAAAACAAGATATAGACATTCCAGAGAGGCTTTCAAGTCTGCTTATCTACGAGAGAAAAGGACACCGAGAGGTATGTAGGATCTCAGGACGGTCAAGCAAGGGTCTAGAAGAGTCTCGACAACGACGCTCACCACTTTCGGTCGACGAGCATCCTTCGCGATTCGGAGCTCATGTAGCTCTGTACGTCCCACGAGGTGTCAATGTCCTTGACATGGTCTGCCGAAAAGATGATGGGCAGAGCAGTGAACACGATAAACAGGAGACCAAGCGAGCCCGCCAGCAGGCCGATGGCTACCTTTTCGTGCGCCGGGGTAGCGAACGCCTTTGCACCCTTGGGTCGTGTGCGATTCTTCCTATCGCCCGGGTTGGTGGTGTTGGTGAGATCTGGATAACGGACGGTGAGGTCATCGTAAAAGAGGCGCTGGATCGACTGGTTGGTCGAGTACATGGCATAGTCTTGATGCGAGACGTTGGCAATGTAGTCGAGGGTGTGCTTGGGTGGAAACTGTCCCTTGAGGTAGAAGGCGGTGGTATTCTGGTACTGCAAGACGAACTGGGATCCACGATCCAAATGGTTGCCTCCTTGCCATCGCGCAGGGCAGTGAGTGTCACCAGCACCAATGTCGTGCAGTGCCAGGCCATACGAGATGTGACGGTTGAGGAAGCGGTCGATGACATAGGTCTTGTTGGCGATGACATCGCGTCGTGCATATGGTGTGAGCTTGGATTGGTTGCCATTGAGACCATACGGCCAAGTGTCCCATGCGTCGTTGGGCTGGCACGAGTTATTGACGTTCATGTAAGGGCGCGAATCGATAAGCCAAGCCCAAGAACCTGGATTGCCGATCCAAAAGCGCACATTGTCGTCGTAGGCCTTGGTCTTTTTCATGAGCGCATATCGCTGAGTAGCCTGTCCTCCCATCGAGTGGCCAGCAACGACGACCTGATTGAGGTTGGGATAAGTGGCTTTGTTCATGAGTTGGTCGATGAGCTGGTCGACAGCGGCGTAGCTGGTGACAGCATGTTTCATGACAGGGTTCCTGGAGGGTGCGCCGCGCTGCCAGCCAGAGCCATGAAAGACGATTTCATTGGATCGAGCTGCACCGGCCTGAAGGTCCATCTGGTTGAGCATGGCGGGTGCAACGATGAGGAACGAGTCGTTGGTGGCACCTTGCTGAGCGAAGTTGTCGGAAACGGCGACACTTCTGGCATTCATCATGAGGTTGGCATACTTCCAAATGTCGCGTGGTTTACCTGGCCATACGACAATGGCACGGAGAACTTTGGTGTTGTCGGCTTGGTTGGAAATGTAGAAGGGCAGGACGCCGGATTCATTCTTGAAAACATTGTAGACCGAAAAGGTACGGTTGAGTGTGAAAGCGGGAATGTCGGGAAGCGCTTGCCAGCCGGTTGTGTCGGAGCCGTTGGTTGCAGCGCTGGGGTTGAAGTAAGTGTTGTTGTTCCACTGAAAATTGGAATAGCCATCGCCTTGCAAAAGATTGTAAGTTGTGTCGGTGTTGCCTGCAGCGTTGCCGGCGACGTTGGGAAGCGCGTCGGCTTGTTGAGCCGCATTGATGGGGCTGGTGGCCGAAAGGGCGACAATATCGTCTTGAGCCTGGGTGGATTGGCGCTTGAGCAGGCTTTGATCGAAAGAGTCGGACAAGCTGTTGGCGAAGAGTGGAAGGGCGTCCTGAAGGGTAGGATCTCTGGTCTGAAGGTCAAAGTCGATGCGGTTGAGACGGGGGTTGGAAGCCGATGCCTGCTGAACATCTGCAGCCAAGACGAGCAACGCCAAGGCGCCAGCTTTAAGTTTTGCCGTCATATATCGAGGCATTATGATGATGCGCGCCGTGCAAGGCGTGAAGCAAAGGCGAGGCGGGGTAAAACGTACAGTGCCAATATCCTACGGATCTAGCTTTGTTTGATTGATGACGATCCGCGAGGAAGAATCGATTCAGCAGCTTCTTGCTTTCTTGCTTGCTTGCTTGCTTGCTTTCCTGCTTTCTTGCTACTGGGATGGAGAGCAACCAGTATTGATACAAACGCTCCAGGCGTACGTCCACAATGGTGGCTTGGTGAGGTGAAGAGGGAAACGGCGTGCTAAACAAACCTAGCAGCGCCTCGTGCTTGGCAGAGACTCGCAAGGCTATCAGTTTGGATTGACGGACGAGCTATGGCGGCCAATGTTGCTGCTGCTGGATGATGATAGGTCAAAGAAAGTGTTCGACGTAGTTGTAAAGAGGGTTCAAGGTTGGAGAGTGGAATGACGGCTAGGCATAAACTTTAGCGATGAGGTGCGTGTGTGAGACAATTCGACCGACAGAGAGACAGGAGCCATGACACTGTTACTGTACAATACTGTACACTGCCCTGCTGCCAGCTAAGTCAAATCGGCAAGAGCGAGAACATAGATGCGACGCCCGTTCTCTCTCTCTCTCTCTCTCTCTCTCTCCCTCTCTCCCTCTCTCCCTCTCTCCCTCTCTCCCTCTCTCTAAGCATCGGCACACTGAAACTGCCAACCATGCCGTCGTGCTGTCGGATCGGAGCTGTGAATTTCCTGCATAATCGTCGCGTGCTTGCGACCTTTTTCTTTTTCTTTTTCTTTTTTTTTTTTGTTGGCAAGTTTGGAAGCGACATGACCGAGGCAAGCCACGCTGTTCTCCTTCGCTGTCCAACGGCGAGCTGAGCTTGACTGTGCTTCCGTTTGGCTCGTTATGCAATCCCAGAGCTCGCTTTGACTGTATGTGCTGCACAGTATCTTACTGTAGTTCAACGGCAAAGAAATGGTCGTTAGCCCAAAAAACCTAACAAACACGCTGTAACTCACTGTGCTCACTTCTTCTCTCGCCTATCACACTCGATCGCGCCCATCGGATCTCAGTGTGGTGGCTCCGAGTGACAGCTCCCATCTTGATACAATGTCAAGATCGACTCCATACCATTAATGCGCGAGGCATACATACGTATTGCACATCTCGACAGCTACTGTGTCTGCTGTGGGGTGTGCAGCCCCCCGCACGACTTCATTTCAGACTGGAACAAGCTTGATGCAAGGCAGCTTCGTATTTCTCGGCGATAATCCAAAGCAAGAATAGACATATTGTACAGATGTGGCATGAGATGACGTGCCAACACCAGAATCAAGGCGGCGAGCAGACAAAAGTGAGCCGCACCGCTATTCGCAATCAGAGAGACCCAGTGCGACCGCACCTTGTCCTGCTTAGATGCAGCAAATTTTGGTCGAGCTTAGAGCTCCTCGTGAACAGACGCGGCAGCAGCGTCAGTGGGGACCCAAGGCTTGGTCTTGCCTCCACCGGTGGTGGGAACCCAAGTCTCGTCGACCACCACCGAGCGGTTGACACCCACAGTGATGTAGCCAATCAGACCATCCGTCATCACACCTCCGAGCTTCTCAACATCAAACGTGGGGAAGTAGCCATTGTCGTGCGAAACCTGGTAGATCTGCAGCGAGTCCTCCCAGTTGCGAGTGCGTCCTCGCCCAGGAAGATCAGCGATGGGGTTGGTGTTGTACGGCCAAACCTTGTCCATCATCATGTTGAGCTCATCGTCAAAGAAGAACTGGCCCGTGTGGATCAATCGGCCCGATCGGAAGGTACCGTTGGGAAGCACTTGCCAGTCGTTATGGATCTTGACGTGCACATGTGTCGCTCGTCCAGTATAGTAACCGGGAAAGACACTGGTGAACTGGGCGACACCGTTCCTGTCTGTGGGCAGAGCTCCTCGAAGCCACTGCTCGTGCGTGTTGGTGCGAGGGAAAGCCGAGAGCAGACCCTTGCGCACACCAGTCTGAGCGGGGATCTCGTCCTTGAGGTGTGGCGCTGGGTCAGGATGACCCGAGTAGTGGCCAGTGGCGTTGGCATGCCAAAGATCGACGAGAATGTTGGGGATGGGCTCGCAAGTGTCGACATCAATTACACCGACGTCCATCTGGAAGTGTACACCCAGCTGCCATTCGGCCATGTTGGCGCGGATCGGGTGGTCCTCGGTGTGGTAATAGGGACCCTGGGTGGTTTCGGGCGACAGAACACACGTCGAGTTTCGAATCTTGGACTCGACGACAGGGTCACACGCCATGATGCGCTTGCCCTTGTCCTCGAGTGCCTTTATGCCCTTAGCGGCAACTGCGCCATCGATGCCGAGATCGTCAAAGTAGCCGTCGATGAAGAGGTTCTTGTTTTCCACAGAGTCGCCTCCTAGCACCTTTTGTGCCCATGACCTCTTTCGAGCGGCTGTCATGGCAGCGATGGCGGGTGCACAGTGGTAAGCAGCGTGTTGCTGGTCGAGAAACTTGATCACCTCTTCCTTGGTCTCGGGACCATGTGCTGACACGGAAGGCAGCAGTGCCAAAGAGGCGGCGGCAGCCACAGCAGTGAGAGGAGCGCTGAACTTCATTTTTTCTTGTTGTTGTGCGCAATCGACACTAAAGGATGGGCGAGGGAATGCCTAATCACCACGGGGGAGATGTTGGTATGATAGCGAGTCGATTTAGGTCGCCACGATAGAGCAAAGGACGGGAGGCGGAAGAATGGATGAAGACGTGGACAAGAGGCGCTGCGGACAAGCGACAAGGTTGAGTTGGCATATATAGTGACCCACATCCATGTAGCTCTCAAGCAACAACGAGGGCGGGAACTCGACAGGGTGCATGCAAAAGACGCAGCAGTCGAGAGAGTCTGTAAGTTGGATGGTAGGCCATGGCCAATATTTCTTCCGGCTATTTGCAATCAGTGCTCCTGTGCCTCTTTTCAACCTCCAACCCCACATCACGCTGCTGGTTCGACGCCCGGATTCGCACCGCTGCACCGCTGAAACGCTGTTCAAGGAAATCACGGCTTGCCTTTTTTGTTTTTTTTTTTTTTGTTTGCGTTTACACTTTTTTCCATTTTTCCACCTCTCGGCCTTGCGCTCAGAAGCCGAAAAAATACGGGGCTCAACGTTTGTTGATGGATAAAGGTTGGTGCTCCAGCATGAGTTTCAGCCATCAGCAGAGTGTTGGTTCAGATAGATTCGAGGTCGAGAGGCACGCATACAGTATGCTTCAAGCACCTTGGTCACACCTTGTCGCTCACAATTGCTATCAGCTTTGCTAACAGACCAAGGCTTTCCACAGCTGAGGACGAGTAGCATGACCATCATCGTAGCAACAATTTGGTGAGACCAAACCAGGAGCAAAACGCAACAGAGCTCAATTTTGAGCGGATGAATTTTCATCCTCCATTCAACACTCTTCTAGCCAATTGGCGTTTGGCTATATCCGAAAAGGGTCCGTCCATTTTTCCATTTCCAAGGCCCGTGCTCGTTTTGCTCACTATTTTCCCTCCACCTCGGGCCGCACCGCAGTGACCGGCAACAACAGTGGAAGAATTGTGGGGTTACACCGATCCTATCCTGGTTGCCTTTAACATAGCTTGCTCTACATTGTAATCATCGACTACCATCATACCTTGCAGTTCGATATAGTGATTCACTATGCCACGAATCCCATACCGATACCCTGCTGCAGGCGCAGACCCCATCGCTGATGCCATCCGGGAACGTCGCGGCGCTCGGGGACTTACACCGCTCGACGGCTCTCTGCTCAATGCACCCGCCATCGCCAACGGCTGGAACACTCTCCTAGGCGCCACCAGGACCAAGAACTCGATTCCCGATGATGTTCGAGAGATGATGATTCTGCGCGTCGCCGCTCACAACTCGGCCAACTTTGAATGGATTCAACACGCCCCTGTCGCTCAACAGGCCGGTTGCACCACTGCACAGCTTGCAGCCGTACGTGATGTGCGAGCTCCTTTGTCGGCAGCTTCGGTGCTGAGCCCCTTGGCCAAGGCTGCTTTGGCGCTGGCCGACGACATGACCACCAAAGTGCGCGTCGAAGATTCCACCTTTGCATCGCTCAAGTCCGCCTTTGCTGAAAATGTCAAGCAGCTTGGTGACAAGGGCAAGCTCGACGGGTTCGAGGGTGACGAGCTTGTCAATCGTAAGGTCGCCGAGGCTACACTCACCGTTGCGGTTTACAACATGGTCTCCCGTTTCCTCGTCGCCGTCGATGTTGACGACCGCGCCAACCTACCCGTGCCCAAGCCAGAGGGCAGCGAGCACGTCCAAGATCCCGCTGCGCTCAAACTGCCTGTCACTGGTCCCAGCTCCTCGGCAGGCAGGGGCCTGGTTCAGCTGCCAGATGGTCAGCTGCTCAGCACCCGCGTCCACTTCCACAGCATGAACGCGCCTTGGATTGTGCTGATCAACTCGCTCATGACCAACCTCACCATGTGGGATGCCGTCATTCCAGCCCTCTCGTCTCGATTCAACATTCTCTCGTACGACCAGAGAGGTCATGGCAGCTCTGCCGTTCCCTCGGAGCCTTGCACCATTGCACAGCTCTCGGACGACGTAGCATTCCTGCTCGACAGCCTGGCAGTCAAGAAGGCTTACGCTGTCATTGGAGTCTCGCAGGGAGGTGCCACCGCTCTCTCGTTTGGCTTGCGACATCCAGATAGGTATGAGAGGCTTGTAGCATGCGATACGCAGCCAAGCACACCCGCAGCCAATGTAGGTGCATGGGATGAGCGCATCGCCTTGGCCAGGAGCAAGGGCATGGGTGAGCTTGCCTCTGTTACTGTGCCGCGATGGTACGGACCTGGTTCGCAGGCCAGCGCAGACTGCAGAGCACGAACCGAAGAGATGGTCAAGACTACCCTCGTCGAAGGCTTTGCCGCAGGTGCACGAGCCCTGCAGAACTACGACCTGATCAAGGATGGCATTGTCGAAGCGTTCAGCACAGCTTCTTCAAGTCGGCACCTTCTCCTTGCTGGTGAGGCAGATGGCAAGCTGCCCGAAACTTTACAAGCTTTCACCACAAAGCTCAACGAAGCTGGTGCCAAGGCCGAGTTCGTGAGCATTCCCAATGCTGGCCATTTGCCCATGTGTGACAACCCGGAGGCTTGGTTGCAGCCCGTCCTCAAGTTTCTTACCTGAAACGGAACGCTCGCACCGTCGTGTGTATACAGTCCTGCATTCTTGCTCTCTCTCTCTCTCTCTCTCTGTCATATTAGAATGCTATCTGGAGCCTCTTGCCCCGACTCACTGCTTGTGGACCCTGCCTGAGGACAAACCAGCGGGAATCCTTTTCTGGATTGAGGTTGCGCTCCCGAGTTCCGAGAAGTGTTGCTGAATTTCCCCAGAGACGGTGTAAGATCGACAGCCTGATCAACCCTCTAAGGTTTTTGATTTGGGGAACGTACAGTTTTGATTTCTTATTCACGTGATCTAGGTCGTTTTTGAGGTCCAACTTTGGTATTGAATACTATTCACTCGCGCTTTGTGAATACTGAAATTCAAACCAATTTGGTAAATCTAAGTGGCTCTGCAAAATTTCGAGGTTGAGCCTCGGCTCCGGGATTGACAGGCAGCCAGAGGCTGAGAATTCTCAAACTTGGCTCAAGTTGGCAGAGTGTAGTGGCGGGTATGGGTGTGTGTGTGTGTTCTGGGCTGCGCTGGGCTGCGCTGGGCTGGTGGAAAGCCAGGCTGAGATTATGACCTGGGAATCCCAAGGCTCGCCGATACCACCGCCCTCGAGATCAGCTTACTCTCTCGCTTCGCCATCCTTCCATCATCCTCAAGGCTCACCCCCCATACACTATTCAAGATGGTACGTATATCACCGCCATACATCTTCGACGACCAGCGACAGCATGCACCACAACATACGCATCACCTTCCCTATCATCAGCATCCCACCGGCACCCGCCGTATGATCGACCTGCAAGTAGTCGTTCCAACACCAATCAGCAAACCGCCCTTCTGCACACAATCTGTCCCCATCCGCTAGGACAAACAGACCACTAGGCATGCTATTGCAGATAATATTTGTTGGCACGATGCTGGGTTGGATCAGAAAAGACACTGGATTGAAAGGCTCAACGGTCTAAACATGCGAGGCATGGTGATGGTGCATTCATATTCATATTAGATTACGAGAGCATACGTCGTTCACACATTGGAACGTTGGCATCGAAGGATCTGCACCCAACTGTTCGCTATGTTGTACTTGCAAATGGCTTGATGCCCAGTCATCAGCAGGTCTTCCAACTCTGCGAGATCCAAAAGGCAACTTAGGATGAAACCCAAAAGCACCATGATCACATTTAGAAGGATGGACTCTTCAACGTAGATGGCCGTTGTCGTTGTCGTTTGGGAAACCTGGACGGGACAGGAGATCTTTACATCCATTCGGCTTTCGACAATCAACAGCGCCATTCACTTCGCCAGCCAGCCAGCCAGCCAACGTCTCAACCCATTCATTGCATGCCCGCTGGTCGTCGTTGCACTCGTTGCGGATTTTCCCATATTCGACCCTTGTTTCCTTTTCTTACCATCTGCTGTTTTCCGACTATTGTGGCACAACCTTTGACAGGTCCGATACGCTTTCGATGACTCCAAGCTTGTGGAGAAGACCGCCAAGTCGCGCGGCCAGTACCTCCGTGTTCACTTCAAGAACACCCGCGAGACCGCTGCCGCCGTCAACGGCATGAAGCTCCAGAAGGCTTACGCTTACCTCGGCAACGTTGTTGACAAGAAGCAGTGCATCCCCTTCCGCCGCTTCAACGGCGGTGTCGGCCGCACCCAGCAGGCTAAGGAGTTCAAGACCACCCAGGGTAAGTTTTCTCAACAAATGCACATTCGTCGACGATAGCACAATACGAACTCGAGCAGAAGCACAGGACGCAGCAGTAGAGCAGGACTCTGGAAACAGCGCGAATGGAGATCGGTGCAGGCAATTGTGTCGTCAGGCGGCATCTTGCCATGGTGGCGACGCAACATAGACAAGAGATCAACTCTGTTGCAGAACACCTCTGGTCGAAGAGGTGCATACATGGCAAATATCGCCCATCGATGCTGGAGCACTTGGTAGTCACCAAATGGCTTACATGTGTCATATAAAAAACACATGCAACGGCAGCAGAAGGAGGAAAAGTGTGGTCTCGTCGGACTGCATCATTCAGTACATGTGGAATAAGGAATCGTTTCTGACCTGTCCCCCTCTCCTCGTTTCTATTTTCATCGTAATCAGGTCGATGGCCCGTCAAGTCGGTCAAGTTCCTCCTTGCCCTCCTTAAGAACGCCGAAGCCAACGCTGAGGCCAAGGGCCTCGAGACCGAGGAGCTTGTCATTCGCAACATTGTCATCCAGCAGGCTCCCAAGACCCGCCGCCGCACGTACCGTGCTCACGGTCGTATCAACCCTTATGAGGGTCACCCCATCCACGCCGAGATCCTCCTTGCTGAGCCCGCCGCTCAGGTTCCCAAGGCTGAGTCTACCGATGTTGTCCGCCTCAACAAGCGCCAGCTCGCCCAGAAGCGCGTTGCTGCCGCTCGTGCCATCAAGGCCTAAACAGTCCTCGCCTCTTTTTCATCCACCATCTCTGAATTCTTCAACCCACCCATCCTCATCCGACCTTACGCATCAGTTCGCGCAGGCATCGTTCCTTTGCATTACGCCTGTCCGAGCACCTTTTTCTCACACACATTCACCGGATCACTTTAGTGTGTTTCCACAAAATTTTGCACTCCAATGGCACCTCCCATTCTCTGACAATTTTTTCCTTTTACAAGTCAGATGTAGCTAGTAGTACCACTGTCCCGTAGGCACGCTTTTTCATGCTGCGTCAGCCGAAAAGACAAATCAAAAACCCTTTCCCACATCGGTTGAGAGTGCACTGTACTGTACGTGCTTTCTCCTTTCTCCTCCCCAAACTCGAAACTTCAAAAGAGTATCAGCTCGAGCACCGACAAGGGAGATGACTTGGAAAAGTTTTCTGATTTGTCGATTCAAGCAAAAGGGGGGAAAAAAAGGTATGTGGTGTGATGTTTGATCTTCTTAGAGTACAACGAGATGCGAGCAGAGACCTTCGGGAGCGGAAACGGAACGAGAAGTTTCGAGTGATAGTATCGTGTGAGTTTGTCTTTCACTGGTTGGCAGGAGCGTTGGTCGAAGCGGCGATAGGTTGATTTCCTGTCGCTAGTTGAAAATTTTCAAGCTCCTTGGAGGCGGTAGCTGGTTGCAGAGGGAGGGTAGGCGTTAAAGTGGATGCTGCGATCGCAGTTGCCAAGCCAGGGACAATGCGCTGCTTCTTAGTAGGTGAGGCCATTTCTGCATCGCCATTGTCCACCGCGGTGACAGTCTCGTCGGCGTGAGATGCTCCATTTGCCTGACCCGTCGCATCAGTAGAAGCAGCAGTAGGGTTGGCAGCATCGCCATTTCTCTTCTTGCCCGACTTGGCACGCTTGCCATTGACCTTGCTAGCAGCTGCGGCGGTGACACGGTTCTCGCCACCCTCAAAGACATAGCCGGGCAGCTGAGTCCACTTGATATGACGAACGACAATGCCCATTGAAGCCTCATCGTACTGCTCCCATTGCTTGACCTTGCCCGTGAACTCAGCAGTGGGGTAGCTGATGTCGAGCTTGCGATGGCCCTCGCCAGCAAGCTTGGGTTCGATGCTAAGACCAATGTAAAAAGTGGTGGTGTAGATCATCCGATGACCCTCTTTACCTTCCGTGGCTTTGGCAGCTTCCTCGTCAGCAGCCTGTTTTGCCTCCTCGGTCTCGGGCAGCGCGACGACCTTCTGGGTGCGCTGGGCCACCTCTTCCGGGATGTCGCCCGTTGCGACCAGACGCACCTCGTGATCATTCCAGCACTCGGAGACCTGGTCGAAACCTTTGATGAACGGATGTGCGCACGTGATTGTCGGAACCAGCTCGAGCTTCATGACGAGCTGACGGATCTTTGATTCTACGGTACCATGCCATTTGAGCTGTAGATCTGCCGAGCCAGAAGAAGCAATCACTTGGAGATAATACTTGTACTTGAAGAAAAAGTCGTGCTTGGCAAAGAGCTCACTCCAATCAGTCTTGCCGATAATGACGCGGTCGACGACCTCGGCAGCTCGCTTGAACTCGGAGGTCATGACCATCTGGGTGGACTGGGATACGTTGTGCGTGGCGCACATACCGGGATAGGCGGGGGTGATGATGGGCATGCGGTGCAGTCGATCGGATGGGTAGAGCTTGGGGTTCCACACTCGCACCGAGAGCGGACCGTCCTCGATCTGGGTGAGCAGAACCGGTTGGGGCCACTTCCATTGGTAGAGAATGATGAAGAAGCGCGAAACGATGGCGCCTGCAGCTTCGTTGGGGTACAACTGACAGATCCGAGCGGTGAGCATGGCCCAAGCTACACCACCGAGGAAACCCATGACGTTTGAGTAGATGGCCCTGCGCTGAGCCCAGAGCTTGATGCATCTGAGCGCCATACGGAAGACATGAATGTTTGGGACGAGCCTCAAGATGCCGTCGGTGACTCGGGAACCTCCCAAACTTCGCACGTCTCTCTCGTCGAGGTTGCGCAGCAGATTGTCGTCCTCGAGCGTCAGACTGTCCTCGACGCGGGGTAATGCCAAGCGAGCAAAGGTGAAATCGATATCGACGCCCATAAACTTGGCGGCGATGAGTGGAACGTGTGCGGTGGGGACACCTGCGACCTCGGAGACCTCCTCGCGCTCCTTGAGCATTGTTTCAAAGACGGAAAAGAAATCTTCACGCTGAACGTGTTTGGGGACTACACAAAGGGTGTCGATATCGGAGCCTGGACCGTGTACACCGAGACGATAGGAGCCGAAGGTGAAGATCTTTCCACCTGCTGAGCGAGCGAGCGACTCGGACATGCCATTAGCTATTGAAACGCGGTAGACAAAGTCCTTGACCATGGCATCGAGCTTGCCAAGAATGACCTCGCTGGCAAGATGCGAGAGGGAAAAGATGAGGTGAGCTTGAGGTAGCGAGAGGCATTGGAGGCCGTGTAGGAAGCAATGCGTTGTTGTGGATGGAGAACTTACCGAACTTTGCTCTCTTCATCGCTCTCAAATACTCTTTGCTTTTCGAGCTCTGCCACGAGAGTCTTGGTGACCTCGATCTCTCTGGGAGTAGGACCGTTTGTAGCGATGGGAGGAGTGACACCGAGGGTTCTGGTTGGGCCACCGCCAAGAGCTGGTTCCACGGCTGATGCTGATGTGGGCATCTTGGTGGATTCTGCTGGTTGCTCGAGGCTGAGGCTATGGGCGCCGTAGAGAGTGCTGATAGACGCGATAGATGGACAGTTGGTGTTCTGTAGGCGATACAAGCAAAGAGGAGCTTGGAGAATGAAGAGGAGCGCTTTGGAAGGAAGGAAGAGATGGTGCTAGAAAGCAACTGTAGCTTGAGGTCGAGAAAGCGCAAGGACCACCTGAGTGTTGAGGATTCTTAGCCGGCGTCGTGTATGCTCAGCACTTGAGTATTTAGTTAACGTCGATGATTGTCAAGGTGAGAGTGGCAGTGCGAGATGGGCCGAGATGAATGTGGTCAAGACGAAATCTCAAGCCAGCCCAAGATGTAGAGTGTACAGTACTGTACTGTACTGTATGTTTCTCTCAAACCGCTCATCCCAAAGTGGAGTACCCTAGCAAGAAAGGCAATTTCCGAAGGCCCGCACGCGCACGCTTTTTTGACATTTTCAGTCACACATGTGAGAAAGATTGTACAGTATAGTTCTCTTTCTTGCAATTCCATAATGTGGATGTCATCTTGACTACAGTACAGTACAGTACAATACACTGTTTGTTTAGTCAGTCAAAGACGTTGTCAATGATTCGCGATGCTTTCGACTCCTCTAGCAATCGCGAGTCGGTCATCCTGGCAGCAATCAGTGACTTTCCAAGCGCATTGGCAAGCGGAATAGGCACAGCATTCCCAATCTGTCGGTACGCCGAGCGCATGTTGGTGTCCGTGTGGAAGTCTACCCAGTCTGGAAAGCCTTGGGCTCGAGCACATTCCCTAACTGTGAGCAGTCTCCGTTGCGTCGGGTGCAGCATACTTCCATGAGCCGGCACAGTCGTCATGAGCGTCTTGAAGTAACGATCACCATCTAACCGCTCGAATTGGAAATGTTCATCGTTCCAGTGATCCGTCTCTCCCTTTGAGCAAAGTGATCAAGTGAGATGTAGAGTAGGGCGAGCGTCAGCATGGATCTCTCCCCTTTTTCTTTTTTGGCAATCGACTCCCCTTTCTCACATACACTCACTTGACTTCGGTTCAGCAATGCGGGCTTGTTCACGCTTGGCTGGCTCCACGAGTCGTAGTTGGCTCCAGGCTCCAGATCCACGTTGACAACGCGTTCCACCAAATGCCCAGCATAGTCGCTGGTCTGATGCTGCGTCACACTTCTCGTCATTTGGCCCTCAAACACTCGCATGCGCTCCTGGTACGAGTTTTGCGGCCCATGTTGGTACGCCACATGCGCGAACCCCGTCGGCTCTCCACTGACAACCTCGAGCTGACAGATCCCTTGCTCTTGGCGCTCAAGCTCGATCGCGTCGGGTCCCGCGTAGATCATGTGAGGGTCCTTCCAGTCAAACATTGGCAGGTCGTTGATCGCGTCCATCACTGTGACCGCTGGTAACACAGCTGTTGGTACACGTGACGATTCTGACGCATGAGACGTTCCATCTCCATCCATCCAGTAGAACCGAACCACAGATTTGCCTAAAAAGTCGTGTGTTGGTCGAGGAAGCGACGGCAACTTGAGTCCTTCTCTAGCAGCTATCAAGACGAAGCGCTTTCGGGACTGTGGACATCCGAACGACCCTGCCTGGACGTATCCACACGTCACCCCATACCCAAGCTGTAGCAGACTCTTTATCACCAGTTTCACCATCCCCTGATCGTGTCCCCCTAACTTTGCCGCCGTGAATCCCTCCACGTTTTCCAAGATGAGGTATTTTGGTCGCAGGTGATCCACCCAGCCCAAAACTGTGCAGACGAGCAAGTTTCGCGAATCCCTCTCGGCTGCTTCCCGCGACGCCATCTGGTTCTTGCGGCTAAAACCTTGGCAAGGTGGTCCAGCCGCAATCAGGTCGACCTCGCCGCGCTGGGGAAACTGGGTGCCTTCTGCTGGATGCTGTCCAGATACAGCCAGTTGGAGCGCATCGCCAGCATCGCCACAGTACACCTTTGCCATGGGATGATGCGTGTGAAAGGTCTTGGCCGAGTCAGCGTCCGCATCCAGGGCGAATTTGGTCTCGCAAGCTCCCGAGAGGTCGAGCCCGATGCTCAGTCCTCCGGCGCCACACATGAGCTCCAGAGCGGTCAGAGGCGGTGTTCCGTGCCGTTTTTGGCGCTCTTTGCGGTGTGTGTTGGTGCATTGTATGCAATCAGAGCGCAATAGGTGAGACTTTTCCTCCGGGACAAAGAACTCGGTCGTGTCGGCAGACCACGACGAAGCCGACGCTGTCAGCAGCGAGACGTGGCAGATTGCGACGGGATTGAAAGATGCTCTTTCCATCCGGATAAGTTCGTCAGCAGGGATGAGCAGACGATCATGCTTGAACTCAGCAGCTCGTGGTGATTGACGTCCAAGGTGGCGAACGTAGACCTCCATCTTACGAATCCGATGGACCTGCGCGATATCCAGAAGACGACCATCGTCTTGGGGAGTCAGCAGGACGAAGTCGCCCTCGTGATACACGACCGGCTTCTCGGCTTCGTTGTGGGTCGAGCGTGCTGCCCACTCGTTGAGGCCGACAAATGCTGGTCGCGATTCCTCCCAGGCGTAGCGCAGCACGACGCTGTTCGGATCGATCCTTCGTGTGATGATGCTCGCGCTGATCGTGATCTTGGTTTGGGTGAGGAAGACTTCGTTCTCAGCCGCAACATTGTGGAGCATCGTCTTTGTGCTGAGAGCCACCTCTGCTCCCCAAACAGTCCGCAGCGACAGGGAGAGGACCAGAAAGTATCTCTGGGATGACACGTATCTGGCCTCGACTATATCGCCGACCCGGACGATGGACAGCGGGGGGTCTGAGATGGGGCACACTCGGATACGTTTTCCACGATCCTCGTGAGTCTGGTGTTCGAAGAAGCATCGAAGCGCGATCGCCTCCGTGGTGCTTCCAACAATCGTTGACCTGAGCGAGGACGGCCTGAATTGGGTCGGAGACTGGTCGACGATCTCGTAGCCGCTGCGAATGCCAAAGTCGGATGAGAGCACAGCGGCAACGCTTCGCGTGGTCCTGATCAGCTTGTGCTCGCAGCTCGTTTGAGGCGTCATGGTGTTTGGCGATGGCGAAGACCGACGGCGGTGATTCGAGCTTGATGAGAGTGCGATGGCCGAAAGTAGCGTTGCAATCCACCCTCGGTTTGGGCTGTCGCTGGCTCAGCTTTTGCCTTGCATGCGCACAATCTGGAAGCTTTGCGCCTGCACAAGCCTGCACGCTTTGTTCCTCTCAGAATCCTTTGTACGAGATCTTTAATGATAAAGAGAAACTGCAAATTGAATCTAAAAGGGAAAAGACATACATGAAATGGCGGGTGACAGTGGAAATGTGCTTACAGCAAGTCAAAAATGTCCTGCTTCTTGTTCTGCTGAGCTGCAGGTTGTGCCGAGTTGGAAGACTGCGAAGCAAACAATGCGCTCGAGCTCTGGTTCTTGGCCATCTCGGCCATCGACATCTTCTGCTTTCCTGCAGCGTTGCTCGACTTGCCCGAGGAAGCAGCCCAGAGATCGTCAAAGTTGAAGGACGAGTTGGTCGAGGCTGCGGGACGCGATGTGGTGGCAGGGGTAGAAGCTTGCGAAGTCTGCGATGGCGACATGACGCCACTGGAAGCGGATTTCGGGGCGGCTGGTGCCGAGTCGAAAAAGTCAAACGAGGCAGCTTGGGGCTTGACAGCTGGAGCAGCAGCAGGTTTGGCGGGAGCAGCAGTTGCAGGCGCAGCTTGGAAGTCATCAAAGTCGTCACCGAATGCGTCGTTAGCGTCGACGCCACCAGAGGCGGGCTGAGCGGCTGGAGCCGAAGCTGCTGGGACAGGGCCGGCAGGCTCATCATCGTCGTCAAAGCTGAAGAGGTCAGCAACCTTGGGAGCCTCCTTCTGAGGTGGGGCTGCCTGCGAGCTGCGCGAGCCTCCAGCACGCGTCGTGCTCGAGCTTGGCCTTGGTCGATCAGCGGGCGTTTCCTCGTAGTCACCGGCATCGTACTCCTCGAAGCTCTCACGAGCAGCAGCACCACTACTTCCGCCACCGCCAGCCCCACCGCTGAAGCCACCAGCGCCGGAAGCAGCTCCTCCGCCAGCCCAGTAGCTGTCGCTGCCAAATCCTCCGTATCGACCTGTGCCGCTGCCGGGAACAAACTCGCCATTGCCTCCACCAGTGTACTTGGACTTGTTGCTGCGAGCCTTCCTTCTCTCCTGTCGGATACGATCTACATCAGAAAGCAGCTCTGCAAGTTCTTTGGCACGGTTGCGCACATTGATACCCTGGTCCTTTCCCTTCTCGTCAATGTAGTGGAAGTTGCGCAGAATTTTGATGGTGGCGAGATGGGAACGAGCGTCATCGACAACGCGTTCCGAGCCGTGTTTGACTAGGTATTCAAGCAGCTGCAGAGCCTTGTAGATCTGACGCCATTCACGCGCCTCCTTCTCCATAAAGCGGCGGTAGATGGTGGGCATGATCTCGTTGAAATCCTGGAAGTTGTTGGTGGCCTGGGCGATCTCCTGCATGAGGGTAGAGCTGGCGCCCCATGGATCATCGTTGGTGGCTTCATCAACTTTGGCCTCGATCTCGCTGATGTTGAGCGCATAATTTCTGGCTGAGCGGTAGAGCGACTTGACGTCGTACATGGTCAGGTTGGCAAGCTTGTTGCCGATGTCATCAAAATCCATCTTGTGCTGTGAGCAACGCTTGCGCGCAAGAATACGAGAAGCAGATGGGGTTGGGAGCAAGACTAGGTGGAAGTCGAAACGTGCACTGCAAAACGAAGAACAAGTGCGGGTCAGGAAGATGAGGGTGGTGTATCGATGTGGAAGAAGTCGAGATGGTCGGAATAGAGTTGGAACTGTTCTTTAGTCTCTCACACAGCGAGTCGCAGCGTGTTACTTTGCTAACTGTTCCCGTTGCGTGTGGCTCGTTCGCTGCTGCACGCTGTGCTGGCTCGAACTGAGGCAGATCATCACAGACTTATTTCACTGTGTCGTGTACTGTACTGTACAGTACTGTATTTCCGGAAATTCTCAACTCCACGCACTGGCCTAAACGCAATTCCATCTTGGCACTCGAGCTAACTATCCATCCTTTCTCATCACTGTCGACTCTTGAGAAAGAAGCCCAACAGTATCGACAACCGAGTTGCAGCAGATGTTCATCGGCTGAAGAACTGATTGACTTCTTCCGTCTTCAGCCGCAGCCGAACGATGATGCTGCTCAGCCTAGAAGCGTGCTAGACTAGAACCAGCAGGCTGCTTCCAAGCCGATTATGCGAGGAAGGTCAACAAACGAATCGTCACTACATCAAGGCGAGCTGGGAAAGGGTTGAGATTCAGAGGAAGCGGTATCTTCCGCACAAAAAAGCGATGACGTCTAGTGTCAGAAATACAAGGCCAAAGAGACCGAGTTGTAAAGAGAATATTTACGGGAGCGAACCAATGACCACTTCCTTGTGTGGGACTGATTTACCAGATCATGCTGCTGAGGTCGGATCGGATTCGGTTGTAGTCGAGGATACCCTCGACCTGGCCGTGTGCGGCAAGGGCAAAGTCGGCATCCCACAGGTAGGTGCGGGCGACGCGCTGAATGTCCTGGACGCCGATCGAGTCGATGGCGGCCTGGATCTCCTGTGGCGTGTATCGCTTGCCGGCGGTGACGAGCTGTCGTCCAATGTCCTCGGCAATAGCAGTGGTGCCGTCAAGACCAAGCAACAAGCTGGCCTTGAGCTGAGCCTTGGCACGCTCCACCTCACCCTCGGTGGGAGCAGTGCTCATTCGCTGCCATTCACGAAGAGTAAAGTGGATCAGGTCGTCGAGCTGCAGGAAGTTCTCGGAAACCATGTAGACACCCCAAAGACCAGTGTCCGAGTACGAGGTGGAGAAGTGCATGAACGAGTTGGCGAGGTTGTTGGACGAGACAATGTGCGAGAGACGCGACGAGAGCAAAGGGCTCGATCCGAGCGATCGGTCCCAGTTGCCCATGATGCTCTGGAGGACGAGCATGGGGAAGTAATCGGGCGACTTCCACGAGACACCCTCAACGGCGAGCGCAAAGTTGCAGGTAGGCGAGGTGTCGTCACGGATTCGCACCTCGGAACCAACAAAGCTGGTCTTGGGCGACGAGGACTGGCCGAGCTTGATGGGGCTCTGGCTGACGGGGAGGCTGCCAAAGTGCTGCTCGGCGAGCTTGACGAGCGACTCGTGCTCGATGCCACCAGCGCCGACAAGGACCATGCGGTCAGCGGTGTAGTTGGTCTTGATGTACTCGGCAAGATCCTCGCGCTTGATCGAGAGGATGTTCTTCTTGGGCCCGAGGATGGTGCGGCCAAGAGGCTGTCCCTGGAAGGCAACCGAGTGAAGGTGGTCGAAGACCACCTCTTCCTTGAGCTTGTCAACTTCCTCCTGCTCGCGGAGGATCACATCGCGCTCGCGCTCGATGGCCGAGTTCTCAAGCTTGGAGTTTTGCAGAATGTCCGAGATGATGTCGACGGCCTTGTCAACGTCCTTGCGGAAGGCCTTGGCGTAGTAGACGGTCTGTTCGCGAGAGGTGTAAGCGTTGAGGTGGGCACCGAGGTTCTCGACCTCGAGCTCAAGAGCGTGCTGGGATCGCTTGCCGGTTCCTGCAGGGCGGTGAGCGAAAGGCGGAAGATATGCATGGCGGGATGGCAGGAAAAGCAGAAGGCAAAAGGTCAGTCACGACGTGTCGATGTAAAATGGGCGCTACCACATTGCGCTCGTTCATCATAGCGACGCTCAGCAATGATTGGCAGACGGTTGACTCTGTTCTCTCTCGTGATTCCATTGCTGCACTTGCTCGCTGTTGATGTTGGCTCCTATCGAAATGATAAAGGGCTGGTGCGTACGGCCATGTCGTGCTTGCCGATTGGCGAGTGGATCAGCGGCACGAGAAGAGTGGTTGATCAAGATACGTGCAGTGTGCTCGTATCGATGCTAGTCTGCGAAACATTGGTTCGGAAAGGCTGATATGGCGTGATATGATCGAGGCGGCGGCATACGTACCCTTGAAAGCCATGTGCTCGAGGAAGTGGGCGGTACCGTTGGTGCGATCTGTCTCGGCGCGGGAACCGGCATCGATCCAAACACCAACAGTGGCGGTCTGAGCCGAGGGGTTGGACTCGGTGGCGACGGTAAGGCCGTTGGAGAGGGTGGTGGTCTGGGTAATGGGCTGACGAGAGACGGCGGTGGCCAGGTTGCGAAGGTTGAAGGTAGCGGTGGTAGCCGGAACCTTGTGGGCTCGGGCGAGCCTCAACGAGGACTGTGCGAAGAGACGAGCAGCCATGATGACGGAGGCTGTACGACAGAAACGAGGTGAGGTGAGGTGAGGTGAAGACGAAGAGGGGAAAGTGATGGTGAGTAGAAGATTGCGACGACGATGAAGCGACCCAGCACGCTCCATTCGGAGCTTCGCAGCCAAGCCAGAGCGACGAGGGTTTGGGAGGCTGCCTGGCTGCCTGCCTGCCTCGCTGCCTCGCTGCCTCGCTGCCTCACTGCGACTCGAGTGATTTCAAAAGATTCCTTTCCTTCCTTCTCTTCTCAACTGTCAACGGCCGAGAGAGCTCGATAGGGTGACTGACTGACTGACTGACTGACCATTTTCAGAGACTTGATTGGTGAGCTTGGTTTGGTGTGTGTTGTAATGAAATGAGCAAACTCGCTTTGTATTGACTCAACCCTTCTTGAGTAATGATTCTACCAAATTTGTTCGTCAGTCTCCTGCAGTGAATACAGTGAACATGGATTTGTGGTTGTTGGCTTTTGAAATACAGTTGGACTCGGAAAAATGGGAAAAAGAAAGGCCTTGTTCCGGAGAGGCCCGTGTCAGAGAGGAATTCTCGAAAACAAAGACGGCTCAGCTCAGCGCGCAATGGCCAAAATTGGTTTTGTGATCGATTTGACCCGACATAGCAAAACACTGGACATCCAACAAGCTTCTTCTATTCGTGCGAGTCGCTGCTGCATAGCAATCCAAAATGCATAGAAACAAGGTTTTTTTTTTTTTTAAGCAACACAATGCTGTGGGGTGGAGGTTTTGGAAGAAATCATTTCTGCAACACATGTACGAAGAACTTGTTGTGACCCCTCTCACACTGAACCATAGCGTAGTGATTACCCTTTCTTCTACCACATCATTCAGCTAGAGACTTCAGACAACATGGCCGAAGCAGGTCCATCCACAGCCACAATGGCAAGTGCGCCTTTCCACCATGTTGCTGCCGCCCATCACTCGGACCTCTCGGTCTTTCTTTCGGCAAACTCGATTCAGCTCGTCGATGGCCAGTCGGACGGCAGCTTTGCGACGTACGCCATGCCTACCACAGTCTTTGTACCGCAGCCAACCCTTCCCGACCAATCTGATGCAGCACGTTACGCCGAACAGCCTCACATCAGTTTCGCACGTCTCGCCAGCTTTTCGCACAGCGATCAATTCCTCGCACTCACTGGAGACGACAAGGTGCTTCGTGTCTGGAAACTCGGACGCTCGTCGACGGGCAAGATCACTGGATTCGAGTTTGGCAAGGAGACTGTGATCAAGCTTTTGCCCAAGCGAGCTGCCATCTTGCACTGGATGCCACCAAGTGACGCTTTCCCCGCTGGATCCGAAGAGCTCATTTGCATCGATCGATTCGGCGATGTTCGCAGCTTTATCGTCAACGAGAACGACGTACGAACGCTACCATCTGCCTCTGCAGATGCTACCGCAAAACAAGCTCAGGTCGACGAGCAGGATCAGATGGACTCGCCAGACGACCCTTCCATGCAGATCCTCTTGGGCCACGTCAGTATGATCACCAGTCTCGCCTTCATCCCCTCAGCAAAGCGCAACGCTCCGCCCGCTTATATCATCACGGGCGACCGCGACGAGCACATCCGTATTTCCAGATGGGGACAGAATCGTTTGGCGTACGTCATCGACCGATATCTGATGGGATCAGAGGCATTCGTTGGAGCCCTTGCTGTCGTATCTGATGCCGAGGGCAAGCTACGTCTCGTCAGCTCCGACGGTGGCCACGCATTGAGAGTCTGGGCCTTGCCGCAGCCTGGTGCGGCCCCAAAAACGGACACGTTGTCAGACAACGCATGCCTGTCCATCAACCAACTGAGTGCCGCTCTGGCACCTTACGTCCTCGCTCGTGACCGCGAGGAGAGAAAGAGGGAGTCAAAGGCACTCCAAGCCTCGAGCAAGCGCAACAAAGCTGTCAAGCGCAAACAGGCCGGAGATGGCAAGCCAGACGATCAACCCGAGCCCAAGCCACTTGCCGTGCAGTACGCCAAGGAAAGCAAGCCAGTCATTGTCATTAGCGATCTGATTTCCTTCAAGGATGCGCAAGAAACACCAATGATCTTGGTAGTCGTCGAGGGTGCTACCGCCTTCTTCCATGTGCCTCTGAGCGCTTTGCTGGCGCCTTTGACATGCGACGACAAGGTGCGCGACATTTCGGAACAGATCCGAGTGACTCGGACTTGCGTTCCGATCTTGCATCTCACTCTCGTCCAGCGTCAAGGCACTTCTGTCATCGCCACTTTCGACACTCGTCCGGAATTCCGCCCAGAAGAACCGACAGACAGTGACAATGTCGAAGCTGGCGTATTCACGCTAAATGAATCTGGCGACTTTGAGCGACAAGCATCTCCAGGTCTCGTTGCAGCACTTGTAAAGCCCGCCACAACCGAATCCGAGACATCGCGAGCCATGTTGGTTGAGTCGATCGTCGACCATCTCAGCTTGTACCCATCACTTACCACTTGGCCTAAGATCGAGGTGCCGTCATCGGCCGAGATCATTGCAACCAGATCATCACGCAAGGGACGCTTTAATCATCCTCTCGACACATCTCTCATCGGTGTCGCGCAGGTCGATCAGACAAAGCCGTCGAATGCTTCCTCGAATCCCGAGGGAGATGTCGAGCAGCGCACAAAGCTCGTCAAGACCATGCAGGGTGGCAAGCGGGAACGCGGTCGAGAACGCAATCGAGAAGCAATTCGTCTGGCGCAGGAGCAGGCGCAGGAGCAGGCGCAGGAGCAGGCACAGGAGCAGGGCCAACAATAACTCTATCTTATAACGTAGATGCTTGTAGTACCGACGCAGCTCTAGTACCGACACATTTCCGTATCACACCACTAATTCATGAGGGAGCAAGGATTGTGGATTCGAAACATTCATTCATTCGAGAGGCTTGTGTGAGTTATCCCTAGACCCAGTCTGGCACCTTCAAAGTGGATCATCATGATCGCCTCGAGTTGAAGACACACAAGCATGTTGTGCAGCTCAATATCTGGATGGATGATGCCTGTTTGGAACAGGGCCTTGTTGGCCTAGTAGTGCAGTCTATCGACACGCAGGGAAAAATTTCGTAATGGTCATGTCGCCTGCGTTCATCTATCCGCCCATTGTGCAGTCTCTGTGCACAGAGACCTGTATACTGACGTTATCATGTCCTTGGCATGTTGGCATCCATCTTTGTCACTATCATGTCTTGAGAAGATGCCATTCGTATGGAGCCTCGAGCGCGCCTAGGCTCTACGATTCAGGTTGAAGACGCCAAGTCTCCGTCTGCTGCGATTCAACTTCGCCTCGATCGGGTAACCACCTTCCATGCCTTCGCGCAACCATCCATCTCTTTGTCGACCTTCTCTCCTCATAGTCACTGCAACAAATGTCTAACATGTCTTGCAATCCCTATCACTCTCAAGAGAGACGTCGTGACCTTGGTTGTATGGCTATCGTTGCGCGCATTTTTCCTCATTGCAATTGTTCACGCATGTCACGAGAGTAGATCGTTGCTGTGTCTGAATCAGCTTCGCACTAGTTCTCTCGCGCACCTCGGCGTCGATACGCATCGATCGGGTCTAGCGGGCAATTGATAGAAACAAAGAATGCTATACTTGATGCAGGGAACAGATACACGAAAACATGGTCGACGTCTCGAGCCGCAAGCGCTGAAAAGCGCGCGAGAGGGGAGACGCCTTAAAATTCGCCCTGGATTCGCAAACGTGGTCGCAAGGGGCCGAAAAGGTTAGGCATACATAAAAAAGGTAAGCAGCTGAAACCCATCTCTGCTGTCACAAATCGCTCGGTCCGGGCCTAAGACTTACAAAGTAGGACTGCTTCTTGACGCGGAACTGTTTTTGCAAAGGAGGATACTGTTCGTGGTTAGAACAGATTGATTCGTCATCGGGATGGCCGAGTTAGATGTATGACGAGACAATCGCATACTCACCTTGTATGGGGCGCCCTTTCGCATGCGGTCGCTGTCGTCCTTGGGGTATGCAAAGCCCTTTTCACCCTGGCCGTACGAGGGTCGTCGCGAGGCTTCGTGCTTGGCAGCGGCAAGACGTTGCTTTCGGCCTTCTTCGGTCTCGCCTGGCACACGATCAGCCACACCATGAGGGAGACGCTCGCTGGACTGGTCGGCAGCCGGCGCCTTGGCAGCGTTTACATTGGCAGGCGGGTGGGCGGGACGACCGGCGTTGTCAACTTCGACGTCCTGGAAGACCATCTGCTCCTCTTTGACGACGTGCGTACCCGAGGGAGTCCGGAAGACATGCTGAGACGCTTCGGCTTCACGCACAGCGTTGCCGAGCTGAGCCTCATCATGCTCCTTCTGCGCCTTCTTTTGCTCCTCGGGGGTCAGCTGCTGGTCGTAGGGCGATACGTACTTCTCACCGCGAGCGGCCGCCTCCTTCTTGAGGCGCTCGTCCTCCTCGATGGTGGGCAGACCCTCAGCCTTGCGCTCACGTCGCTCCTCTTCCTGCTCGATCTTTTCGTGGTGGGCAAAGTGCTCAATGTCCTCCTTGTGGTTGTAGGCCTCGTCAGTCTGGGTCTCGGGTGTGTTGTGGTAGAGCTCTTCATGGTGGACAAAGAACTCGGACTCTTCATCGTAGTGGTGTCCGAGACTGCCGATGTTGTACTCTGGGAAGATGGGAAGACCGTTGGGACCAGCATCGATGAACTCCTTTTTGGTGATCAGGTCGTCACCGTTGGTGTCCATGGCACGGAGCACGGCGCCGACGATTTTGTCGGCCTTTTCGTCGTGTACTTCAGCCGTCTTGGAGTGCTTTTTGGACTCAGAGTGGTGTACGCCGTAGATGGCCTCGATTTCGGCTCGGTCGAGCACGCCATTGCGGTCGAGATCGTGGAGCGCAAAGGCACTGCCGAGGTTGAAGGCGTTGATGTGGTGCTCGGTGCGCATGTGCCTCTGGATGTAGCTCTCGTGCTCAATGTCGGTGGGCGAGAAGCCAGCTACCTCTGCGGGCTCGTTGGAGATGCCGTCGTGGCTGTGGGCAGCGACAGCGTTGAGCGAGAGGGTCGAGAAGAGCACCAGGCCAAGGACGAGCCAGGAGACGCTCATCTGCTTGGCACCGGTCGAAGGAGTGGGCGCAGAAGTGCCGGCGGCGCCCGAAGGTCCACGCTGCTTCTTCTTTTCTGCGATGCGCTTGGCCTCGTCGTGCACATCGGTGACGGTCTTGGAGGTCTTGGAGTAAAAGTCGTGGATCTTTGGATGGTTGGCGAAGGCGTTGTAATATTCGCTGAGCTTAGTCCAGACGAGATCGGTCTTGGACTTGACCTCGGGCTTGTCGAGCACGGCTTGAGCGCGCTGCTGGAGGTTACGGGTGAAAGAAGGGTCCTGGTTATCGGCACCAGTGGCTGGTGTGGTATCAGGGACTGTGGTGGTGGTCTTGGGGCCTTGAGAGGAAGCATCCTCGCCGGGAACGGGCATGGCAGCTGCCACCTTTTCGGTGGCCGATGAGAGCGCTGCAGGGCCGCTAGGACTGTGTTCGGTCCTGTTGGTGGTAGTAGAGGTTGAAGGAGCCGCCTTTTCGAGACGTTGGCCGAGAGATCGGTCAAGCTGGGAAAGGTAGCCCTTGAACTTGGTGGAGAGGCCGTGCTTGCTGTCGAGCTCGATGGCACGCTTTGTGATCTCGTCTGAGATGGTGTAGCCGTGAGCGAGGTATTCGGCAACGATGGCTGTCTTGGGCTTGTCCTCCTGTCCGACGGGCTGGGCATCGTCGTTGTGTGCGGCGGTGGCAGCAGTGGCACTAGCGGCGGCAGCAGCATCGCCAGCGAGCGCGACAGAGAGAGTGGCACCATCGAGCGAGCTGCCGTGGAGCATGACAGCGGTGCTAGCAGCGCTAGGTTTAGCAAACTCGATGACGGCCTTTTGGTGGGCAGCGCCGTCGTCGGTGAGGTCGAGATTTGTGATGGAGCCGCAGAAGCTGAAAAAGTCGTCGACCTGCTTCTTGGCGGTTGACTTGTTGATGCCGGTGACGACGACGATGGACGCCGGAGCGGAGGAAGCCATGGTGGACTCTGTGTGATGAGGAGAGATATGCGAGTGCGATGAATGTGGTGGTAAGACGAGAAGAAAGAGGACAAGGCCAGCTTGCACCGCTCTTTGGTGATGAATGGGTCGGCGCGGTCGAGCCTGTCAACCTTGTTTGCGAGAAGAGAGAGAGTGTGGGTGAGGGAGACTCGGTGGGATAGGCACGAGCTGAAAAGTAGTGACAAAGGGAGGATGGTGGTGGGGACAAAGCCTGCAGTCAAAGTGTAGAGTTGCAATCTTTGGTGGGGAGGGTCGAGTGCTCCTGAGCGAGGTCATTGTGTACTGTACGTACTGTACTGTACTGTACTGTACTGTATCTGCAGTTGAATTTCCAAGAAGCTTTCGTGTCGCACTTTACCTGGACCAACGTCTGAGCGTTTCGCTGTCACTTTTTCCACTCGACTCGCGTTGCACAGAAGTGTGTGTGCGTGTGTGTGTGTGTGTGTTACTTGCAGGGTCCCCTTCTTGCATCACAGCCTCACAACCGTGTCCCTCTTATTTGTTCTTCTAGCCCTGAGCTTATCGACTCAAGTCTCTTGTTGCTCATAGCATCACTTAGAGAGATGTCTCTGTTTCAGTCATGCAAAGAGCTGTACAAGCAGATGCCCGAGCATCGAGGTCAAGTGTGGGTTGCGAGAGTTGAGCCATGTCACACATTCAAGAAAACGCACAGATCTTGGTCCGCTCGTGCGAGACCTTTTTATGCAGCATGTTAGGATTTCAAGATACTTACATCAGCAATTCCTAGATCTTCTGATTGTCACATTCTAAAAGAGAGAAAATCTTGTAAGATGGCGGGAAAACAAGAGCCTTCGGATAATCTCCATGCCAATCTCGTATACTGTAGTACTGTACTGTACTGTACTGTACAGTACTGTATATCCGTGCAATCTGTTGCATCTTGACATGCGTCGATCAGCTGTCAACAACCGACCACACCACTGCAGCGCTGCATTCGGCAACGATTGTCGCCAACATCCTCTTTCCATTCCGTGAAAGATGTAGAGTCCATTACAATCGCATAGTGCTCATCGTGCGTATGCTGTCGACCGACGTCTACAAAAACACAGCAGCAGATGGCCTTCGTGTCATGGACAGATGTGCAACAAGCGCGCCATTGTACATTACACAGACTACCCTGCAAGTTCATGGAATAGATGATCGCGTTGGAGGTCGCTGGACGGACTGGACGGACGAGGCGCAAGAAAAGGGGTGGCTGTTCCTGAGCGGTGTATGCAACTGCAAGCGCATGATCAGCTGAGCTGCAAGTCCTATCCAAGGTACTGTATGCAGCGAGCTGTCAATTCTACCACCACTTGCAGCGATCTGAGTTGCCAACAAACGCGATCGGCCCCGATCACAGTGTCGTCAACTCCGCCAAATAAGCCTACTGTGCAGCTACTGTACTGTACTAACACCCCCTGTAAACAGCCTCGGTAGCCGAGTTGAGAGCTCAGGATAAACTCGATGGCTTGGTTTCGCAACGTTTTTGGCGCAACTTTGTCATCGTCCAACGCAACAACCTGAAGAGGTCTCCTCCGTCGTAGTTGGCTGATGATGGAACGGACATCTATCAACCAGAAGATATGTCGAACATCGATGACATTCGCTTTTGTATCCGAGGAGCAGGATCAGACGAACCATGGTGAACTAAAAATTTGATTCAACTACTGTGCGTGACTTTATGCGCTACACGCGTGCTGGACAGAGACGTCATGACGGTGGCGGCCAACATTCTTCTTTTCTTCGGGACACTTGACAATCTCGTCACTCGGGAGCGACAGAAGCTTCCGGCTGTCCAACTGGAACCAGAGGCTCGGGTGGAACGGCCCGTCGACATGCCACGCGAACCAAACGAGCACGATAGATGTTCACAATTAAAGGAAAATGGAAAAAAGTGCTACAAAATGCTTGCCCAAAAATCGCAGGAAATCAGAATCTGCGCTCGTGCAACCAAATGACTTGCGCTCTTCCACTCCTGATAGGCAATCAAACATGTACTCCCGAGGACTCGAGAGGAGCCCTCGTTCAACACACGTCACTGGCAAGACACGCAAGCGTGCTCAAACAAACGCGCGGAGAGCATGGTGCTCCAAAAAGTGCTTTCTTGTGTGTGTGTGTGTGTGTTTTTCTTTTTTTTATGCCGAAAGTGTGGATCTCGGAAATAGGATCAATTCCTCCCATGTGCTAGCCGAGCCAGATACAGTACTGTACAGCGCTGTATGCAGTGATTAGGCGAGATCTTGTCTTCGTGGCACCTTGCACCATTCCAAAAGCCAGACGGTTCCTCTCAAGTGCCACTGACGCTCATGGGTCACTTGAGCATGCAGCGGAAGTTCCATGGGCTAGATTAGGGCATTCCTCTGGTCTCGGGTCACGGTCTCCGCCAAAGCGGTTACCGTCACGGGAACAAGGACTCGCAGCTCCGATGGCCCATACGTTGCCATGCTCGAGTGTGCTGTCCTTGGCAATGACGTCTCGTCACAGCTTATCATGTTGTGAAAGTGAGCGCGTTACTCAAATACATCCAGATGCCCTGAAATTGCCATGTTTGTGCTTCAGTGGCGACCGAATCTTCGTAACCGTGATAGCCAACACGTCAAGGGGAGCGACGACGAGCTTTCATGCAAATGCATAGACACAGGCAAGAAAGCGTCCGAGTCACCATTTGCAAGCTGACGTACGCTTTTCACGCATCATCGGAAACGGTTGCCAAGTGGGTTTAGCAGCGCCAGATGGCTATGGATTCCGGTCGAATGCATCTTTTCCGAAATCTCGGACAGAATCCACAACTCGGCGAGCCTGAATCTTGCTCGGTTCCGGTTGGTTCACGCTAGTGTTATCCTAGGACAGCGATCGCAGCAGCTAGTGTAGCTTCAGCATCCATGTATGCCCGATGTCCTTTCAGATCTCCTCGGATAAAGATGCAAGAGGCCAACTCTGAACAAGCAAAACCAAAATCCCGATTCCTAAGAGATCTGTCGGACTATGAAAGATACCTCTAGCTTCGCAAAGCGGAGCTTGGAATATTGACATGATTCGGCTCAGTGCGAAAGAGGGTCAAGCCACCCTCTAGCGCTCGCACCATGATTTGTTCGCTGAGACTGGTACAATAACAGTCATCATCTTCGTACTCTCGACACCACTTTTCGCACTAGCGCTCATCATTTCAGCTCGGCAACCACACATTATTGCCGTTTTCCATTTTCCATTTTTTTCTTTCTTTTTTTTTTGTGGCTATTTTCAGGCACTTTCCCTCGCTCCCGTTTTCCACTTCCGCTTGTCTGTTCCTGATCGGAAGTGGTTAAAGTTGGGCCAAAGGGGTTCTTGATGATACAGAATTGCACCCTTCCAACACGAGCCATCAGATGTTGATGCACGTTTGCATTCACACTCAGCTCCATTGTTCCGTAGGAATGTGGTTGTCCATTGGATGAGGTTGCACATTGAACTGTCGAAATGCGATCCATCTATGGGCTAGCCCTTTGGCATCATTGGCAACGCTTCGGGACCGGTCAACTTTGCAGTGACGCTCGTTGGCAGCCTTTTGGCCTTCATACTACATACTATAATTGCGGGACTGAGTATTGTCATGTAGAAAGAGCAAACATCGCAATTCGAAGCATCCGCAATGAGCTGCTGCAGCGAATTCATCGGGTCGAATTTGCAGCTTTTTGTGTCTTTTGATTGCGATGGGCTTTATCCGCGGATGTCACGCACAAACTGGCGTGACGATTTTGCTGATTGCGCCGTGAATCCGGTTCGCTTCTCTCATCTCATATTGCTTGCTTTATGCGATCTTCATCGCCCCATTCTCGCTCATCGCTAACCGACAATGTAGCTCTGACATTTCCTGCTCTTTGTCCCACCCCATGTCCATCAGCTTCTAATTCCAGACGGAAAGCTTGGCTGTCAACTATGCTGACGTCCACCTAGTCTCTGTGATCACGAGCATGGCTGGAACGAGGCGGCATGATTCTGTGTCCATCCCAAGCGCCCTCTTGGCGGCATCAACATGTCCGTGCTCCGACTCCATCAGAATGCGGACATGCATGCACTTGAACCTCTTGCGATTTGTTTTTCCGCGACAGAAATGCAGGCGTTGGAATCCGTCACTGCTGTCAAGCGAGTCTGATCTCAACATCTGTTGCAGCAATGACACAAGCCAGCCGCTGGCGCTGGCGGCCCAGCTCCATGTTTCACTATCCAAGCGATGCCAATCCTGTGCGCTTGTGCAGTCGCATCCACAGTCACAGCGATGAGAGACAGTTGATGGGATTAGGAAGCCTTTTTCACAATTCAAGTTCCGACCATGCAGCCCTTGCTCCTCTCCAAGATACTGGTGCAAGAGGAGCTGACATGCGAGTCCACTGTCCACGCCCTAGCCGGCTCGATTTGGTTCTCCGCTGCGATTTGCGAGAGTGGACACATCCCGCTTCCTCGCCTTGCGTCGTCGACTTAGTTGCTTTGCCCTTCCCTCCGGAGCCCCTGCTGTCCAATTTCGACGATACCCTTTCAACCAAGCTCCCCTCAAGAAAACCTTTCGGTACTGGCACCAACTGACCATTTTTGTGCACTCTGCCGTTGCCTGCCGCTTCCTCGCTCCTGTCCGCTCAGCACACGACGCGCGATTGCGTTCGAGGCAAAGGCGACAAGCATCCTTGATCTCATCTCTGCCCGTTCCATGGTGTCTTGTCGACGCCATTGTCCGTGCGTGTTCTCGCATGCCTCCCTAGTTTCCTAGTCGCCCTCCTTCCTCTCGTCCTCCTGCTGCTGCTTCTCCTCGCATAAACAGAAGTGTGTCGATTCTTTCCCTTGGTCCGGTCTGCGATTCTTCCTCCGCCCCTATGCATGACGCCTCTCCATCCGTGGATGCCAGGGCCATCGCCACCAGGCGAGGCTTCCATGTTTTGCTTCTTGCCTATCCACCCGACACAATCGCCCCGGAAAATTTCATGAGGCGCATCTGACCCTTGAACAACTTTATCCTGGCTGCTTGTCGACTCTCACTTTTTCACTCCGACGCAGCTGCTCATGTGTTTGTCTGGATGGGATCCTTTTCAGCTCTGCAAGCGTCTCTGACCTGACTCTTTAACGCATGTGACCTGCTTCTTCCACTTCTTCTATCAGAGCGCCGTCAAGCTCAGCAGCAATGGCGCTTCCGATGTCCGTATTTGTTGTCGATGGTCTCAGTGTGCTTTATTGTCATCGCTCGTCCTCCGCCTTGCCTCAGTTCATGCCGAGTATCACCTCTCTCCACCCTGCTGCAACACCACCGGCCCTCCTTTTGGTTTGGCTACACCTCTTTGCGAGACGCATCTGCTGAAGTCATTCTCACCGAGGTCTTCGTTGGTTGCTGTGCTTCCACCATCGTCGTGTTCCGGCGTTGTCAGATCTCCTCTCTCAGCTGGTTGGCAGTCTTGTTCCTTTTAACAGCCGCTCCCGCCAAGCTTCCTCTGCAGCTTTATCCTGGACCCACAGCATTGTCGCTAACCTTCGGCGACTTTGCTGCCGTTCTCTTTCCTTCCTCCTTGTAGCTCACTCGTTTTTCGTTTCCTGGCTTTGTTCAAAGCTGGCATCGTCACCGTCCCCGTTCCTCCCGACTCCGGTATAGTGTTGTCACAATACGTTGCAAATTTTTCCGGCGCTCCTAGCCGCCATCTACCAAGTGGCCTTGTTCGCCAGGTTTTAATGCAGTCCGGTGCACGCATGTAAAAGGCATGCATATCGGTCCCCTTACCATGGAACACCCTCACCCCAAGATTATTCATTCGCTCCTCACTTTCCTCAGTCACCCGCATCTTGCTCTCTAGCATTCGTACACAGATAGCGCCGCCCCGTTCTTTCGCTTCTCCGAGCGAAGTTATTCTCGTCTTCTTCTCTCGTTTGTCTTTGGCCTCCTCACGTCACCCATTTGCCGGCGTTTGTTTGCGTGCCTGCGTCCATTAACACGCTTCCATACAAGGTCTTTGATTCATGTTTTCTCCCTTTCACCACATTTCCCACGCCACTTGCACATGTTAGAGATCCTTCAAAGCTAGGGTTACATATTGGAGCCACCTTTCTCAGCTTCGTTGGCAACATACCCCAACTCCTGTTGCAGCAGTCGCAAGTTTTCCTCATACATACGTCGAAGGCGCAAGTCAGACTACCACAGTCCTGACGCTATCGTCGCCAAACTCTTTCCAAGGAGTGTCGATCCTCATCCACATTCTTTTCACCATCAGATCAAGGAACGGAGCCGCCTTTAACTCTGTCCCTTCGCCACTGACGCCATTATCTGCACTGGTCGACAGAGGATTCGACGAGGGACGTTGAATCTGGGAGCGACACAGTCTTGCTTTCGCACCGCCTGCATCAGCACGTATTTGTTCAACAACGCAGCCTTCATAGATTCCGCTTGATTCTCGACACCGCTGTAAATGCCAACCAAACACGAGCTGCTTGGTCATTGCGACATCCCCTATTTTTCAGACCAAGCTGTACTCAAATCAACAGGTCTTCACCTGTCGACATCCTCACTGTCTCGGTCTTAGCATACAAAGCTTTACTTTCATAGGGAGGAGGTAGCCATACACTGCTTCCCTCCCTTGAAGCTCCGATCCACCTTAGGTTCTCTTCAGAACCGGATCCGTCGTCAGCATGCCCGAAGATGCTCCCAGCTACATCCAGGCTTCATCGAGCTCGGCGCGAATGGACACAAAGGAGGACCTACCCGCCGCCAGTAGTGCATCTGATGGCGTCGCGGATCTATCAAAGGTCCGGGAAATCTACTATCCATGCTTTGGTAACGTAGACGCCATGTCGTATTGCGAGGCGCGCATGTATGGTCTCAGCTTCCGACGGCTGCACGACGAATGGGTCGTGATGGGCAAACCTCAAATAGATACCAGCCATTGGCCACGTATGATTGGGCATCGTGGATTACCCACATCGCCCGAAGACCTCGTCAACGCGGCCGAATACTACGATCGAAAGCTGTTCAGCCAAGTGATGTTGGTGGCACAGGGCAAACCAGCCAATCGTGATCGGCCTCTGGATGATTTTGTGGTGTCGATGGTGACGGTTGCGGCCGTCATCAATGCCGACTTTGTAACGTATCGCCTGGTACGGGACCAGCCAACTGTCGAGGAAGCGATCGCTCAGCGCACATGGCATCATCATTTTACCACATTCCTACAAGACTCGATTCGCTTCTTTTGCATCGAAAGGAGGGTGTGTGATCGACTAGGACCACACGACTGCATCATCCCGCTCCTTTTTGGACAGGCGCATTCCATGTCCTTGCCAACGTTGCTGGAGACCTTTGCATACCAGGTAGAAATCTTTCAAAATCTCTTCCCCAACTTTGGCGAACACATCAGCCGCTGTGCCGAAGCGCAGCCCCAGCAACCATGGACGTCACCGTCGGGTATCGCAAGTCCCTATGCTGGCAGCACAGACACTGGTCCACATCAGGGCCTAGAACCCTACGACAGGACCTCAAGCCAAGATCAGACTTATTCGACAGAAGAACGACGCTTTCAGTACGAAGGAGAAGAACGTAGCTTCAGAACAGACGTCGACAGCAATCAGCAGCAAAATTTTGGCGCTAAACGACGGCTGATTGTAGCGATGGTTCCTGGCGAGGTAAAGCAGCGAAACGATACCTTTGCCGCCAATATCGACTCGGCGATCCGCTGTGATGTCCCACTCGACAAAGTGGTCAGCTTGATCGACTCGAAACTGTCAATTTCGACGTCGACATCTGCCTCGTCCGCATCCACACCACTTTCCATCACAACGACAGTACCGATTCCGGCTCCTCATCCCGGTAGTGAAGTGTCTCGACGAACATCTGTGCCCTCCTCAGATTCGGAATGGCCAAAGCGGCGGCGGGGAGAAGCGAGTAACAGTGCGACGGAAGACGGAGGAGCAGATATTGATTCGTCGAATCTGACTCTCCGTCCACCGTTACAATCCCATGCCTCATGGTCAGGAGGTATGCCGGGACGATCGACTTCCGAGGAGCACAACACCATCACGCCGGAAGAAGCATTGGCTGCACATCAAGGTCGAGCTCACAACAGCTCGGCATACTCGTACTTTAGCTCTCTCCCTACTACACCCACCGAGCTGATTTCTCCCACTTCTCTCATTCCGGCGCAAGAGGGGCATGCATCTACGGACAGGAGGACGTACCGTTCGAACACAGGCCTGATCCCACTGACATCGTCTTCAGATCCGGACTCTCGCAAGCGAACGAGGGCAGAACAAAATCGAGAGAAGATGAAAGCTTACCACAGGAGGGTTATGCAACAGAGGGAGGCTCTGACAAGCGTGCTCACAGACATGTCGGCGCACGTTGGTGCGATTCCTATGTCTTCGATGAGGGCGGGAGCTGGGTCTTTACCGGGCTTGATTGGTGGCGATGGCGCTGCTTCGATCAGAATGATGGAAGTTGCGCCAAGGGACGGGACCATGAGCTCCTTTGGGCGCAGCACCCAAGAGCAGACTTGGTCGGTTTCGCTGCGCAACAAACAGAAACAAGAGTCAAAAGCGAGACTTCGCAAGCGCGAGATCGATCAGGTCCATGAACTGGGTCTGTACGCTAATTATGCAACGGCTATCCTTGGGCGCTCTTCCAAATCGGGCCCATTGGCGACAACGGGAGCCAGCAGTCGGCTGAACGACGAAGCAAAGAGTCCTTCGACTTCCTGGCGCCAGCTACATGCACATCAAGTGGCCGAAGCCGACGTGCACATGTCACAAGCCATCTTGCGTGTCTTTTTGAGGCATCGACCGACATGGATCGCACTCATCTCGGCAGAGCAGAGGCTAGCGACCGAGGTTGCCAAGCTGTCGCCCAAGACGGAAGAGGTGCAATCGCTTCAAGCCGAAGGAAAGGATGCAGATGGCACTTCTACAGGGAAGGGAATCAAAGCACTGATTGACCGTCTCCAGATGGAGGAGAGGGCGGGTACGCTGGCTATCTCTACAGCTGAAGCCACGACATCTCTTCCGGGAGGCCCTCTGTATGATCATCAGAATCAACTTGCTCGGGGAAACGCAGGGATGTACACATCTGCATTGATCACGGGAGGCGGAGCAGATGGAACGTCGAGGGCGGCCGCAGCAGCAACTCAGCAATTTGCAGGGCAAGGCACATTTAGCCAGCCAGGCTTAATGGAAGGCGGCACGCTGATTCTGTCACCAGGCGCGTCGGATTATGAAGTGGCGGTTTCGCCGTCTGGGGTGACGCGTGCGGCGGGCGTAGACGAGGGATCAGACTACTTTGCTCAAGAGCGAAGGCGGCACGGAAGCCGTTATTCGGGAGGTAGCGATCCAGGGTCGGCATCGGTGCTGGCGGTCCCGATGGCGACAGGCTACAGTGCCGAGCAAGCAGGTGCGCAGATTGGGCGCATGTCGCAGCTGGGAGGATATCGAAGCCTAGACTCAGCAGCCGGGTCTGGCATGGCGCCAAGCGTATTGTCGTCCCACACGAGCTATGGCTACAACACGTTGTACGCTGGCGAAGGATCGCAGCAACGGATGGGAGCTCAGGAACTGGAGAGACAAAGCCAAAGGCCGATGGGCGCGGGGATGCAACCATCTCAGGCAGCGTCTTCGATGCAGGAGATGCAGTTACGCGTGTCGACACCCTACGATGGGCGTGGGTACGGCCAGACGATGATGCACGCGGCACCAGGATCTCGCGTCGACGCCGCTGCTGCGCTGTACCACACCCAGCCTTTGCAAGCTCAACCTTATGAATATCAGCAGCACGGGTCATCGCAAGGCGGAGCCCAAGCATCAGGCGAACAACAGCACCACCAGCAGCGGCACCACCAACAACAACAACAACAGCAGCAGCAGCACCAACAACAAGCGCATGGGTTGCAAGCTCCTTCGCCCTCGATGCTACAATACCGATCAGGCCAGCCCGGGACTCCGCAGTACCCACCACGCAATCCACAACAGTATCCTTACAATCATCAGCCAGGATCTTATGGCGGACCGTAGAGAAGCCACAACCCGAACATTGCATAGTAGCAGGACTCTTTTCATGTCGATAGTGCGGCCGAAGGGAAATGGATGTTGTTTCCGTGGATGGAGGCGCTAGCACAAAATACAGCCGGTAGCATCGAGAACCATCATCACGACATGAATTGTGGATCGCAACGGAAAGATTCACGGGGTAATGCAGTTTGGGACAACGAGTCACTCTGTGGTTGGACTGGCGTGAGCGTGTGTAATCGACCCAAGATACACAGGCATGATCGGAATTGTTCTCGAACGTAAAGATTGCTAGGTGAGACCAAAACTGTTGAGACGGGACAGCCTCTGAGCGACGTATAAAATGGCCAGCGAGGATGGATACTGTTTGGAACGAATGGCAAGATGCAAGTTTGTGTGGGGAGGTTGAACGATGAGCATGAGAGTGGGTCAAATCGCCCGAAGAGATCCGAGGCCAAGATGTCAAGAGATGAGATATTTTTGACATTTCCAACGATTCTGATTGGCCGGGGCTGGGGGTTCTAGGCGCGTCATTGCTGCGGGTGACTCGATACGATGCAGCGAACAAACCGAGTGATTTCTTGACCAAGGTTGTTAGGTTTTGCGTTGTCTTTGGAGGGGCTCAGTAGAGGTTCAGCCTTGAAGCTCCAGTATGTGGCTACCACGATACTATGCGTTGATGGGTGGATGATGTTTGTGTGTGCCACAGGGGTTTGGCGACAAGGCGGTGGTGGGTTGGTGTGGGTCTGTACAGTGCGTATTTTCGTATTTGGACGATTTGACGCATTTCCGCTTGAGTCCTATTTCCAAGGCGAGAAGAAGTGGCAATTTAGAGCAGATTCAACGTGAAATGGGGCGGCGACGCATTCCAACAGTCACCCCGACCGTGCGTCACATTAGCGGCGGCGGTCAGACACACACTCAGAGACTTGGGATTGAAAAAGGAAAGCCTTTGAACCCGCTGCCACATTGTACCTCGTCGTTCTACCATCATCTTGTCCCCATTCTCACAATCTCAACGATGGCGCCCAAGACTCTGTACGAAAAGATTTTTGATTCTCACCTCGTTCACGAGGAGGCCGATGGCACTTGCCTCATCTACATCGACCGTCACCTTGTTCACGAGGTCACCTCGCCACAAGCCTTCGAGGGTCTCCGCAACGCCAATCGCAAAGTCCGCCGAACCGACTGCACCCTCGCCACCGTCGACCACAACATTCCCACTGCCTCGCGCAAGTCGTACAAGGACACAAAGTCTTTCGTCGAGCAGGCCGATTCCAGAACTCAGTGTCTCACCCTTGAGGAGAATGTCAAGGCCTTTGGTCTCACTTTCTTTGGTCTCTCGGACAACCGACAGGGTATCGTCCACATTATCGGTCCCGAGCAGGGCTTTACGCTTCCCGGCACCACAATCGTCTGCGGTGATTCGCACACTTCGACGCACGGTGCCTTTGGCGCTCTCGCCTTCGGTATCGGCACTTCCGAAGTAGAGCACGTACTCGCCACACAGACGCTTCTCCAGAAGCGTGCCAAGAACATGCTCATCCAGGTCGACGGCGAGCTTTCGGAGGGTGTCACCTCAAAAGACATTATTCTCCACATCATCGGCATCATCGGTACCGCCGGTGGTACAGGACATGTCATCGAGTACGCTGGTTCCGCCATCCGAGCTCTCTCGATGGAAGGCCGAATGTCAATCTGCAACATGTCGATCGAGGCTGGTGCCCGAGCCGGTCTCATCGCTCCTGACGAGATCACTTACGAGTATATCAAAGGTCGTCCTCTTGCTCCCAAGGAGGGCAAAGCCTGGGATCAGGCTCTCGCCTACTGGAAGTCGCTCCCCAGCGACGAGGGTGCCCAATATGACACAGTCATCAAGATCGATGCCAAGCACATTCCTCCCACCGTCACCTGGGGCACCTCGCCACAGGACGTCGTCGCCATCACCGGCACCGTCCCCGACCCCAAGAACGCCAAGAACGAAGCCGAGGCTAAAGCTTGGACCCGCGCCCTCGAATACATGGGCCTCGAGGCCAACACGCCCATGGAGAAGATCAAGATTGACAAGGTCTTTATCGGATCCTGCACCAACGCCCGTATCGAAGATCTCCGCGCTGCCGCCCGCGTCCTCCACGGCCGCAAGGTTGCCGAGGGACTCTACTGCATGCTTGTCCCCGGTTCCGGTCTGGTCAAGAAGCAGGCTGAAGCCGAGGGTTTGGACAAGATCTTCCAAGCCGCCGGTTTCGACTGGAGAGAAGCTGGATGCTCCATGTGTCTCGGTATGAATCCTGACCAACTCGCTCCCGGTGAGCGTTGCGCTTCCACCTCGAACCGAAACTTTGAAGGCCGACAGGGTGCCGGTGGACGAACCCACCTCATGTCGCCCGCCATGGCTGCTGCCTGTGCCGTCACTGGTTACCTGACCGACGTGCGCAAGGTCGTCGGCGATTCCGCTGCCAAGGTTGGCTCCGAGGCCGCCAAGCCCGAGTTTGAAATCCAAGTCTCGGATCCCAAATCGTACCTCGTCGACGCTACCCCAGCACCCGCCCCTACCAACGCCGAGGTCGCCACAGATGAGGACAAGATTCGCGACATCCCCGCATCCCAGATCTCCACCGCCGGCGCAGGCATGGAAAAGTTCACCGTCCTCACCGGTATCGCCGCCCCCCTCGAGCGCTCCAACGTCGATACCGATCTGATCATCCCCAAGCAATTCCTCAAGACCATCAAGCGCACCGGTCTCGGCTCGGCACTTTTCTGGCCCATTCGCTACGACCCCAAGACTGGCGAAGCTGATCCGTCGTTTGTTCTCAACCAGAAACCTTATGACCAATCCAAGATCCTCGTGGTCACGGGACCCAACTTTGGCTGCGGTTCTTCCCGTGAGCACGCTGCCTGGTCTCTGCTCGACTTTGGCATTCGCGCAGTCATCGCCGAGTCGTTTGGAGACATTTTCCGCAACAACCTCACCAAGAACGGTCAGCTTCCCGTCGCCCTTTCCAAGTCTCAAATTCAACGTCTTACCCAAGACGCAAAGGCGGGCAAAGAGATCACCGTCGACCTTGAGAACCAGGTCGTGATTACTGCAGATGGCACTGAAAAGTTCCCCTTCGAAACGCCCGAATTCACCCGTCACTGTCTCATCAATGGTCTTGACGATATCGCCCTGACCCTGCAGAAGGACGCAAAGATTACGGAATTTGAGACCAAGAGGTCAACTCAGACTCCTTGGCTTGACGGTTTCGGTTACAAGGCCGGCAAGATTGACGGCGTCGTAGCTGCCGCAAAGGGAATTGTTAACAAGGTTGCTGGTACCGAGTGGTAACTTTTTTTTTATTATTGTGACCTAGTTTTTCCTACCCATCTAGTAGAGACTGTTTTGACGAGGCAGGTTTTAGTATCTATCGTTTTTTTTTCTTTTTTTTCGAAATGTCCTAGTTCTCGTTTCGGTGTCAAAGCTGCTCGAATGCGGGTTTGTGTATGTGTTCTGGTTTGGCATCACGCTGAATTTAAGCTTCTATCCACCACCACCACTACATACGTCTCAATAACGCGCTTCACATCTCAAAATATCACCCTCATATCGAATCCACAAGCAAGTCAATCCGCAGCGCAATCACAATCACAATCACGTCCTCGTTCGAACAAACAAAAAGAGAGCGACTTGGTTTGGAACCAAATCAAAAAAATCCAATGTAGTCAAGAGGTTAAAAATAAAACTTTGACTTTCAAATAAGGCGCATAATAATCTCTACTCTTCCCTTTGCAACTCTTGCATACGCACCAGATCGGCATAAATCCCGTTCAAGGCAAGTAGCTCGTGATGGGTTCCCTTTTCTGCAACTTTTCCGTCTTTGAGGCAGTAGATCATATCTGCCCGACTAATGGTGCTCAGTCTATGGGCGATGGCAATGGTTGTACGACCAGCTGCAGCTTTGTCGAGTGCTTCTTGGACAATCTTTTCGCTATCGCTGTCCAGCGCCGACGTGGCCTCATCTAGCAACAGAATTCGAGGATTTCTAATCAGCGCACGCGCAATGGCAATACGTTGCTTTTGTCCACCACTAAGCTGCGTTCCTTTGCCACCGACCTCCGTATCCCACTTATCGGGCAAACTTTCAATAAACGCCAAGATATTGGCAGACGCTGCAGCAGCACGTAACTCATCCATGCTGACACTCTGCGCATCTTGATAGGCTCCCAAACGGATGTTGAACTCGATCGTGCCATCGTAGAGCGTCGGTTCTTGCGAAACGAGCGACATGTGCTTGCGAATCTCGCCAAGGTTGAGGTTGGAGATGTCCTGCCCGTCGATCGTAACTCGACCAGAGAGCGTGTCGTAAAAGCGTTGGATGAGTTGGATGGTGGTACTCTTACCACAACCGGATGCACCAACGAGCGCGACATAGGTGCCCGGTTTCACCTCGATGTCCAGGCCTCGCAGCACGCGGACTGTCGGTCGGGTAGGGTAGCGGAAGTGAACGTTTTCCAGTTTGAGATGCCCTTCCACATGGCCAAGCACCTCTCCTTCGTCGCTCGTCACGTCGATCTCGGGAACCATGTCGAGCAACTTGATGCTGTCCCAAGCGGCAGTCTTGGCGTTACTGATATCAGGCACAAACGAGAACGCATTGGATGCCTGGATGGATCCAAAGACTACGGCAGTCAAGATGGTAAAGTATTGTCCAGACGTGTACTCGCCGTTGATCAGCAGATGCGAGCCGTACCAGAAACCCAATCCGATAATCCAAAACTGCAACGCTTGGGAAACAGCATACAAGAAGTTGCCATAGAACGCCGTATTTCGCGAGATCTTGCTCGGTGCATCCAGCTCCCGCCTGTAGATCTCGAGACAGTCTTCCTCCCGCGTGAGACTTGCTACAACACGCATGGCTCCCGCAGCCTCGCATGCTTTCGCAGCAGATCCTTCGTAGGCCTTTTTGATCCTGGCATCCTTCAGCACGACCAACTGCAACCGCACAAAGCCTGCACTCAGCGTGAGAGGGATACACGCAATAACCACCAGCGACAACTTCCATCCATTGGCAAGGGCGATGATCGCACCCGTGACCAGGGTCGAAATGCTCTGAATGATCGTTCCCAGCGTTACACCGACCAGACCGTTGATCTTTTGCGAATTGTCGGCAAGACTGTTGCTAAGCGCACCCGACGAATGAGCGTCCTCGTCATGGTAGGCTACATCCGCGCGGAGGTAGGCAAAGAGCGACATGCGGCGGATCCTCTCCATGAGAACCGAGGACGCCTTCATCAGAGTATACGTTTGAATGCTGATGGCAAGCGTACAGAGGATGGCGATGACAAAAAAGTACAATGCCCATCGGTTCGCATCGTGCAGCATGACACTCCTCGTCGGTTCCGGGCATGGACCACCGCCGATAGCGCTGCAGAGGGAAAAGTTCTGCAGCGCGTGTCCAAACAGAATCGAGAAGCAAGGATACGCTGCACCGGAGCAGATTGACGCGATCACACCTGGCAGGTAGAGTGAAAGGACGTGGTCGCGATTGATCTTGGCAAGTCGATAGAGCAGGTAGAAGATGGAGGGAATCTTTTCGTTTTCCTTTTCCGCTTCTTGCTCGCGTTGGCGCTGGGCAAGGATGGCAGAGGCGACAGATCCACGCGTGGCCGATTTCTCGAGACCAGCAGGCATCTCGGCCTTGGCTTCCTCGCGGAGGAGAGCTTTCTCGGTGTCGTTGGTGGCGAGAGGAACTTGGGCGTTGGATGCGACGAATTTGGGCTCAGCCTCCTCATCGTCATCAATCTCCTCGGAAACTTGGGTGACGACCTTGGCACGGATCTTTTGGGCATCAACCAGCTGTGCGTAAGCGCCGTTGAGCGCAAGCAGTTCATCGTGCTTGCCCGTTTCGAGAATGACACCTTTGCCCATAACGACGATCTTGTCTGCGTTCTTGATGGTGGACAGGCGATGAGCGATGGTGATGGTGGTTCGGTTCTGAGAAGCCTGTTCGAGCGCGTCCTGGACGACTGCTTCAGACTGCGTGTCGAGCGCACTAGTTGCTTCGTCCAGCAACAAAATTCTGGGGTTCTTGACGATAGCTCGGGCAATGGCGATTCTCTGCTTCTGTCCACCAGACAGCAAGAAACCTCGCTCGCCCACCATGGTGCTGTACCCATTGGGTAGCTGAGAGATGAATCCGTGCGCGTTGGCCATCTTGGCGGCGTCGACGATGAGCTTCTCCCTTTCCTCCTCGCTGGCGTTCTGGAACGGCGTGTTGATGAGGCCATGGGCGATGTTAGTACGGATGTCGGTGGAGAAGAGCGTGGGTTCCTGGGACACGAGTCCGATCTGGGTTCGGAGCCATTTGAGGTTCAAGTCGCGCAGATCGACGCCGTCAAGGTAGGCCGCACCGCCATCGGGATCGTAGAACCTCTCCACCAGTGATACGATGGTAGACTTGCCGGATCCAGAGGCGCCGACCAGGGCGGTAACCTTACCGGCGGGGACCTCGAGCGTGAAGCTGTCGAGGACCGGCACATCGGGGCGTGCGGGGTAGCTAAAGTCGATGTCTCTGAATTCGAGTTTGCCGTCGCACGTGCCTGGTCTCAATCCGCTGGTGTCGGAGCTGTCGATGGGAGGAATGCGGTCGATGGTCTCGAATACCTTTGCACCGGCAGCAAAGGCATAGGACAGAGCCTGCATGTTGGGCGCCATCATGGCCATGGAGAAGGCACCGATCAAGATGGAGAGGATGACGTTCATGACGGTACCCGACTGAATGTGACCGCTTGCGAGCAGCTTGGCTCCAAAGTAGAAGGCGAGGGCGTATCCACTGTAAATGACAAAGAAGAAGACGCCCATGCCAATACCTTGGAAGAGACTGCGCTTGATGCCAAAGCGTGTAGCTTGGCGATTGCTCTCGTCGTAGAGGTCGACGAGATTGTCTTCGATACCAAAAGCTTTGGCGGTGCGGAGCGTAGCCAGGGCTTCCTCTGCGATGGAGGCAGCTTTGGAGACTCGGTCGAGCTCAGCCTGTTGCAATTTGGCGGTGACGGCGTTCATGAGCGCACCAGCGATGATGATACAAGGAATCATGGAGCTCAATGCCAACGCGAGCTGCCAGGACTTGACGTAGGCGACGATGAAACCGGTGACGAAAGCACTGATGAACATGACGGACATGGGGATTTTGTCGCTGATACCCTCTTGAATGAGCTGGATATCGCTCTGAATCCTGGTGGTGATCTCGCCGGCGCCGACGACATCAAAGTAGGCAATGTCCTGACGAAGGATGGCTTGAAGATACTTTTCGCGGATGCGGCGGGTGATGACTTGACCAGTGTAGACCCATGCTGCCATGTAGATGTAGGTGGCGGCAAGCATGGCGATTCCAATGTAGACGAGAAAGAGAACTCCGTGGGTGATCTCGTGGTTCAAGTGGTTACGTGCAGCTGGAATGTTGCCACCAAAGAGAAGCGCGTTCGAGTACTCGAGAAAGGCGGTGGTGAGACTACCAAAGACGATGGTCATGAGGGGCTGAACTGCACCGGCAGCAGCGGCAGCAATGAGACCGATCAAGTTGAAGACGTGGTCCCAGATGGTGGCATAGCGGTAGAGCTCTTTGAAGCCGACGCGGTCTACAGCGCCATCTTGGCGCTTTTTGTTCTTCTTGTTGCGCTTGGACTGGTTGTGAGTGGAGTCGTTTGTCTTTTCAGCTTGGGTGCTGGAATGGGAGGAGGAAGAGGAACGCACATCGTCCTTGTCGGAAGCGGGGCTGGAAGTCGAGCTGTAGGGACGCCTTGTCGAGTCCATAGCAATGGCTACTTGTTGGGGAGGTTGCTCTTGGACTGCTGCGGGTTGTTGCGAGTGGTCGGGTTGTTGCTGAGAATCATGTTGGATATGATCATCGTCGAGAGAATGGACGGGTTGAGGGTCGCTGAGAATGGCGTGCTGGGCGTGCTGCTCCTGCGATGAAGGCTGTGAGACGATGGGTGGAACAGTGACTGGGTCGACTGCACCAGGAACGCCTTGAGGAAGCGCATTGGCGGTGGCAGCAGAAGCGCCGCTCATGTTGATATGGTGAGCGCGCTCTCGGAGAGCGCAGATATGTTGATGGTATGGAAGGAGCTCAATGTCGAATAGGATGGAGTGAAGGGATGATGGCAATGGTGATGGTGGACAGTGGCATACTGAGCTTGTTTGTGTCACATGTGCTTTCTTTCCAGAAAAGGCAGGTTGATTGACACCGGATCAGAGGCAGTCGGCTCTTTTTCTTTCTTTGATGCGGCGGTGGCTAATCCGAAGACCCTTCCTTTGCTATTATTCTATTGTTTTGTTTTGTTTTGCAGTTGCAACCTCTGCTCAACTGGCTCTTTTGGCCGAAAAGCGTTCATTTCCACAACCAACACGCGCTCATCCAGCTCATTGGGGATCGATTGTTTTGAGTCTCCACGGAGGTGGTTGTTTTCTGCAGGGGTTGTTGGTCTGTGTTATGGTGCCTGGTGCCTGGGAAATCCTTCTATGTAAATGTTTATGCGCCTCGAGCTTGGCGTTGTCCAAAAACCGTTGGACCCCACGCGTTGCTTGTGCACTGCCTTTCCACCCCTTCGCTTCCTCGTCAACTCCTTCCACCTCCTTGCTCCTTCTCACGACAGAGACTAAGTTCCCTTGCCTGCCTGTCGCAACGATCAAGACCACCCACGGCCATTTCGTAAAGTATGAAAACCAGCATATAAAGCAAATCACTCACTTCGATTCGATACGATAATTCGCCACCCACTCGCCAAGCTGTCATAAAGAAAAAGAAAAGCTAAATTCAGCTTCAACGCTCAACGCGGAAAAAACGACTTTCCATTTCCGCGGATTTGCATTCAAGGCTGACAAACACCATCTCACACCCTTCTCTCTCATCCACCTCTCATGCTCTCGGTCTTCACACACTCTTCTGAACGCTGCCTCAACTACTTGTAATCATTCTTCTGTCATTTTGCAACAAATAACATAAATACAAGGTATACTGCCACACAGGAGTGATGACGAGACATGTTTTGGTGAGTGGTGTCTCCACAATCTTAGTTAGCCACATCAGGCCTCGAGACCCTTGACCTCATCTACCTGGCCCCGAATGTCTGTCACCCGCGATGTGGTCTTGTCGAACCATTCAATTGCAAGCGTGGCCGACGCCTGCTTGGCCTCCTGCTTCTCCACTTCTGCACGACGTTGTGCAATCGCCACGCGGAATCGTTCTTGCAGATCCCACGACGCCAGACGCAGCACCTTGCGTGTTTCGCGTCCCACCCTCGCCGAGTGCACTGCTGTGAAAGAGGGCTCTTCGCCTTCGCTCTTCACTGATGATGACGACGACGATGACGAAAGTGTGGTGAGCGCGTCGCTGGTGGTAGAGCGCAGTAGGGTGCCCGACAACAAGCCCGACTTGATGCTGCGCCCAATGTTGCGAGGAACGCTGTTGGGCAGGTCGTAAATGAAGTAGACCACAAGACCTGTCGACACCACCGCAAACACGGGTCCGGCCCATCGGCGTGCGGTAGGGTTGCCAATCAGATCCGAGATGCGTACAAAGGCATCCACCGCTGCCTTGGCGCCCATTGCTTTGCCACCCATCAAGGTCAGCGCACCCAGGCCAAGAGATACAGAAGACACCAAGCTAAGCTCATCCTCGTTGTTGTTGTCCTTTTTGCTGTTCTTGCCCTGTGACAAACTGCCTCCAGTAACAATCGTGAAATGGTGGTACGCGTCAAAGAAGTCCGAAGCTTGCACTTCAACCACCCCGGCACCCAGTCCAAGTCCGACCAAGCCAGGCATTGCGCGGCGCTTTGCAAACATGACATCTGGGTTGAAGATCCTCTGGCGCTTCTCGGCCTCGTTGTCCGGAAGATGCGCCAAGCCTAGCTTCTGCACTCGGTCTACGGCCTGCGAAGTGGTACTGCGTGCTGTATCCTCGACCGATCGCAGCGCGAGCTCGAGCGAAGAGGTAAGAGCGTGTCGAACCTCCTGTGCGTATTCCCATACGTTGAACAGACCAGGATATGGTGGCAGCTGCACGGCATCCAGAGCAGGCTTGCCATTGCCAATTAGCTCGATGGCGGAACTGAGCTTGCGCTGTGCCTCTTGCATCACCGCGGTGACCGCCTGGTCTTCTTCGCCCTCGACCACCATCTCGAGCTTCTGCTGCGATGCCTGACAACGTGCCAATTCGGGACGCGCCACCTCGAGCGCCTTGGTGGCCTCGGCAAGTTCGATCTGCGCTACCTGCGTGTTGATCTTGGCAAGGAAAGTGATGTCCGAGAGGAGGCGCAGCATGTAGGTCTTGGAGGGCAATAGCTTCGACTTGGCACGCTTGAGCAGCACAAAGTCGCGCAGCGCAGCTTCGAGACGTGTGAAAGCCTGTAGGCTCTCGGTACTGCGGCTGTCGATCGTCTGACCGCCCTGGACCTTGAGACCAAGCTCCTCGGATCGGGTGTCAGGAGCGACGCTGTCCTCTTCGGCGCCAAAGACGGCCTGCGAGTCGACAAAGTGCACCAGGTTGGCGGCATCCTCGTAGGTGCGCGGGCTGAGTTGGCGAATCTGGTCAAGGACGAGCTTGCGGCATTTGTCCTTGTTCTTGATCGAGTCGAACTTGTTGACGACGATGAAGACGAAGGCCTTGTCGTGCGATGCGTTCCAGAGGAATTCCTTTGCGGACAGGGTAAAGTGATTTTCTGCGCTGACGACGAAGACAACGACGTCGATCTCTTCCTGACGGGCAAAGAGCGCAGTGGTCTTGAGACTGTCGCGGTTGAGACCAGGGGCGTCAATGAGGGCAATGTCGACGATGCCATTCTTGAGCAGTGAGTCCTGGGTGGCGCGCGTGTCTCGGGCATAGCACTTGAGGATGGGTGCGTCCTCTGGCGAGACTTCCTCTGCTTCGGCAACGATCTGCTCGATTTCTTGCAGAGTGTGGCGCGTAAAGGTGGACTCGTCACGAGAAGAGTACTTGAGGCCTGGGTTGAGCATGTGCACTTCTTCGACGTTGCTGTTGAGTTCGGAGGCGTCGAGAACCTCGCAGAAGACAGTGGTGCAAGGCTGCTGGTCGGTGGGCATGAGAGGGCGGCGGAGGAGAGCATTGACAAAAGTGGACTTGCCAGCATTCAGATCACCGGTAACCAGGACCTTGGACTGAGTGTCGGAGAGACGCTGCTTGAGGTTTTCGAGATGGCGTTCCGACTTTTCCATTCTGCCGTCGAGCAGCTGTGCCACTGAAGAACGCTCGAGCGAGCGCACGAGAGCCTGTGGGTTGGCAGCTACGGATCCGACGCGAAGGTCGAGTTTGAGAACCGACATGTCTGTGGATTCATCCGACTCATCGTCGTCAGGAAGGGATGGGTCGGAGATGTGTGCGCCGCTGACGTGACGGGCGGGAGTGCTGGGCAAACTGGCGTGACCCTGTGTAGTGTTGAAACGCATCAAGGCAGGAGGCATGGGACGCTGAGCGGTGTGGAGCGAGGAGGAGTGCAAGTTGGCGTCGGCCTCCTCGAGGCTGTGAGATGGCGAGTTGGACTGAGAGCGCCTATGCGAGGGGAGCTGCTGACGCGACGGACCGGCTTTCTGGAGATCATCGGCGGCGGCATAGTGGATGAGACGCTTGTTCTTGTTAAAGTCGCGCAAGTCGGCAAGCAAGTGGCTGGTGGTGTCGATGGCGCCGAGGAGCTTGTCGCGCGATTCTTCGAATTCAGACTGGTGCTGAGCAAACGTCTGTTGAGCATCCTGCTTGGCACAAACATCCTGAATCTGGCGCTGCTTGGTGTGGAAGAGGTCGCCACCATTCAGGCAAGTGGCTTTAGAGGCAGGTGTCAACGGGGACGCGATGGTCAAGCTATGCGAGTCGGACTCATCCCAGGTCTGGGATCGCACCACCTTGACGGGCGTGGCGTATTTCTGTGAAGAGTTGTTGTCGGACATGGTTTGATGTGTCGGTGATCACCAAGAAATGGGTTGGTGAATGAGTGTAGACTAGAAAGGTACTTCTAGCTTGACTGAAGCAGAGTCGGTTGCCAAGTGTAAGTGTTGTAAAGGTTGTAGGCTGTCGCCAGGTCGGGTGTAGATAGAAATCAGATGCTGTTGCACATGAAACGATTCTGCGATGAAGGTGTATGCAAGAATATGTGTGTGTGTATGTGCTGATGGGTGAAGGAGACCAGCAAAGTAGTGGTGATGATGATGATGATGCTGATGATGATGATGATGATGAAGAATCAAGCCACACACGCTAGCACACTCGCACTTGGCGCGATCTTGAGAGCATTTTGAATTTTGACTGCTCTTCCTCAGCCCCGGATTTGATTGAAATCGACTAAGCTTGAAATTCAAGTTTGAATGTCCCAACCCGGTCGACCCGATGCGCGCGTTTGCTCAGCAAAACTTTTCTTAAGCTTGCTCACCGCTTTCTCTTTGTTTCAACCCAAATTGACTCGGCCGTCTGTGTTTTCCTTTCACCCACGAAAACATCTACAAACTTGGCAGACACCTCGCTTACTGTAGTGCGTCAGATGATCATTTGACCTCGTCTTTTCCGATAAGGCTGTTCGATATTCCACTCTAACATTGTTTGACTCAGCCTCTTTCCTCGTACCCTCTTGAATTGCCGGGATGTCTGCAACACAGTCAGGACGCCAAGCACAAAGAGAACGATAGAAGTGGGAGCAACCATGTTGATGGATGTTGCTGTGTTGCAATGCTCAACAACAAGAACAAATTGGTTAGACAAGGTCGAAGAACTTCATGTCGATCTTGTTGGTGAGGTCCTTGGCCTGACCCATGAGCTTCTGGAAGTCCTCGCCAGCACGGTGCTTGGTGGTGGCCACATCGCTGCCCTTGTTGTCGTACTGCTCTGTAGACACGAGCACAATCGGCGGCAGAGTAGGAAACAAGAAAATAAATCAGCCACCATGCACACACAAATAGCGAGAACCGGGGTGTACCTACCAAAGACAACAATGGTGTTGGGGTTGTCACGGCTGCGACCAGGGATGTAGGCCTGGCAGTCGGGCTCCTCGTCCGAGTTGGCACGAGCAGCCACCTTCTTGAGCAGCTCGGCGATCTTGTCGGCCTCCTCGGCCCCCTTGGCCTCGATGCTAAAGGGCAGCGACCAACCAACAAAGGTGGTCGAGTACGACGGTATGACAAACAGTGTGACAAGGATGAAGGCGATTTTTCATCATGACATGCAGTACAGATGTGAACAGTGGTTAGCTGGGGTCTTGGCAGTGTCGGATTGGTGAGCAACACCGAGGCAGAAGGATACTTACGTGACCCACATGCTGAACTTTCCGGTAGGGGCAGACATTTTTGGTGTTTTGGTTTCTGATCGATACTGGACGATGGGATGGTGACAAAGGAAACGGTGATGGAAGGGCAAGCAGAAGAGCAATCTAGTCCAAACAGATCAAGTTTTGCACGCATTACCAGATGTCAAGCACGGACTTAGGCAACGAAGGATAGCCGGCAAGCGGTTGGTTGCCGAGGTCCCCGTCAGCCAACCAGCCAGCGCTTCGTCCACAAAACTTTTTTTTGATAATTGGATGTCAAAACACTGCGGCATAACATTGTCTCGCAAAATGACAAAATGAGGTCTCAGTGATATGCAAAGCGACGCAATGCAGCTCGACCAGCGGAAACAAGTCGTCGTGCATGCAACACCCACTTTGATGGTTGATACCGGTAGCCAATCGAATCTTGCGCTATTTATCGTTAGCTTGCAGTGTCCAGCCGTTTAGTCCGTCGTTACAGTCCTCAGGTCACACAACAGTATCAGCACACCACTTGAAGTGACTCAACGACAACTGCATTTCATCTCTGCTTCATTGCCGCTTTCTGCGCTGAATCGGGCTGGATGTGGATGGCTCGCGACATCAGAGTGGGGAGCAGTTGTGGAGAAGTTGGCGTTTCTTGTGCGAGTCAGAGATAGGGAGAGAGAGGTGCAGTTGCAAATTCGAAATCATACCACTCAAGCGAGCACACAGAATTCGCTTTTCGAGTCTTTTGTTTCTTTTTCTTTTTCTTTTTTTTTGAGCGAAATTTGCCCTATTCCGGCATTGTGCGTTACAACTGACTCGTACATTTTGACAGCCACTCTCACCTATCCTACAACATTTGGTCGCTCATCTCGACTCATCCTCATATTCGTACCACCACCACCACCACCACCACCATCTCCTCAAGATTCGCGCAACCGCCAGAGCTAGAGTTCCGCTGCTGTGCTTCTCTCAACACCACATACAATGCGTTCATATCGCCCCTCAAAAGCGTTCGGCCTTCTATTGGTCGCTGCCTCGCTCTTCCTACTAGCCACCACCGCTGCAGCCGCACCGCAAGCATCCTCTTTGATACCCGATTCGCATCTCTCGACCTTGTCAACCAACAAATCTCACCACCATGACGGTCGCAACAAGAAACAGGTCCGCGACGAATGGAGCAGCATCATGGGCTGGTGAGTCTTTTTGTTCATCTCTGCATCCATCTTGCGACTCCATGTACTGACGACATTACTCTGACCTTGTTCGCTCCCATGCTTCCTTTCTTGTTGTTACTGCTACCCTCTCTTTCTCGCCGAGTAGGGTCTCGTAAGTAACTTGTTCATATTTGCAACACTACGTCGGCCTACTCTCAACTAGATCAGCTAAGTCAACCACCTCTCTTCTGCCACCTTTCTTCTTCGCATCCTTTCACACACTGCAGGATCGCTTGCTGGGTAATTGTCTATTCGCCGTACGTTTCCTGCTCCGCACCTTTCCCTGTTCTAAACTTCCCTACTTCTTTCTCTTTCGTCTGCCGATCAATCCCTTACATCCAACTTTCCAGGTTTTGCCCTCTTTCAGTCAAATGCATCAAAACTACGTCTCCAAGTCCGCAGAAGGTCTCTCCATCACCTTTGTCATCATCTGGCTCGCCGGTGACGCTCTCAACGCCGCAGGTGCCTGGTTCCAGGGCTTACTCTGGACCATGATCATCCTCGCCCTCTACTACTGCGCTTGCGACTGCGTGCTCATCTTCCAGTACTGGTACTACCGCAAATACTACCACCGCGGCGTCAAGATTTCCACCATCTCGGCCTCGCTCGATGCCAACGAACGCACACCCCTTATTGCAGACGGAAACGTCATCGAAGACGACCTTTCGGCAATCGACAATGAGGACGAAGATTCGTCCATCCGCAACCAGATTATCATGTACACGCTCGCCGCCTGCCTCGTCGTCGCTACCGGCGTAGCAGCCTGGTGGGTTGCCGAACACTCTTCCTCCAGCAGCCACGGTGACTCGAAACACCCCAAGACTCCCACCCCCGAACCCGTTGGATGGCGCTGGGATGCCCAGGTAGCAGGTTGGCTCTCCGCCATCCTTTACCTCTCGTCCCGTGTGCCCCAGATCCTCAAGAACCGCACCACCAAATGTGAAGGTCTTTCGCTTGCGCTCTTTGTCTTTGCCGTCGCAGGAAACTTGACCTATGTCGCAAGTATCTTGCTCAAGAGCACCAAGCACGATTACATTGTCGAAAGCTTCTCCTGGTTGGTCGGAAGCCTCGGAACCGTATTCTTGGACTTTATCGTTCTGGGTCAGTTTATTCACTACAGGAAAGCTAGGAAGGAGATTCACAGGCTGAGGAGGTCTAGCATTGCTCAGCACCAGGAGAGGCCGAGGCTACAGCCCCAGCCCACAGCATAGATTGCCTCTCACTCAGGATTGCCCTCTCAAAACAGACATACATGTGCCCAAGTTGCAACCTAGACGGATCCAGTTTTTATACCTTCCACTTGTTATTCCACTTGTTAGGCTGCGTCGTCTGTGTATCAGGGCGTGCAGACAGTCTTCAGACCATGTTCAAAGACACACACGAGCATTACGCAAGAGAAGTGCTCTTGTCGAACTTTTTCAAGAGTTGTGGTATCTACAGCAGCCGGGTTTGCATTGCTAGCTGGTGATCATCGATTGCGCGTGCCGCCAAATCCAGTACTCTCCCTGAAACTAGACGAGCCGACACCTCTATCATGGTCGTGATCCCAACCTCTCCCACCACCCCCAAAACCCCTGCTTGGACCGCGGAACGACGGTCCAGTGTCGAATCCATAGCCTAGGCCTTGATCACCGAAGAATCCCGTTTGCGACGGAGGGTAGAATCCTTGTTGTCGGCGACTGTTTCGAGATGCCGCGGTAGCGGCGAGACCTCCCAACCCGAGGCCTGTCCAAAATCCCGGTCGCCAACTTGACGAGGAGCTACTGGAGGAGGAGGACGAGTCTTGCTCAGATTTTGGTGCATATGGCGGCGGTGGAGGGTTGTTTCCGTATGGTCCGCCTGGCCACCATCCTCCCCCTCCTCCGCCCCATCCACCACCACCTCCGCCTCCTCCCGCTGTCCTCCCACCAGCACCTGTAATCGCCTTGATAAAGCTGTACACTATCACCCCCAGCACTCCCAGAAAGATGACCTTGAACAATCCCTCAACAGCCCGTTCCATCCACCCCTGTCGGCTCCCATCATACCTTCGCCACGGATCGTCGGGCCCAACCCCACTAGGCAGCAATCTGTACTCCAATGCACAGCTGCCCTTGAGCACATATGGATCCTCCGCATAGTCATACCCTTCACAGCTGACTTCCACCCTTCCCATCCTCATAGTGCTTGGCAGATCCGCACTGCACTTCCACTGGCCATCCCCCATCGCCTGGCACTGCACTACATCCGGCTGGTATCGTGAGCACGGGGATCCAACGCATGTGAGTTGCGGGAGAGGCTTTGTGCGCCGATAAGTGGTGCGTTGGCCAGAGTAGAAGGTGAGCGTCGAGAGCGAGGACATGGCCACACGACGCCCGGCTCCGTAATACTGCGAGTTGGGGTTATAGGCGTAAGTAGCCGGTAGGAGCGAGACCAAGGTAAGAATCAGGGTGGCAAGCACCGCTCGTGGGCGCTCGGTTGCCAGCATTATCGATTGTGATGTGCTGACCCTGTCTTGCGTTCCTGTTACTGCCGGCGATGGCTGCGCCAAGCGGCTTGAAAGGCTGGTTTTGTGTGCGTTGGCGGGATCAAGTCGTACAACGAGCGCGGATAGGGCACAGATATCGTGGCCGTATGTCTGTCTTCTCCGGTCTTTGAACTGTGATTTGTGATTGTTACTCGCTGATACAAAGAGCGAATGCTATCGTCAAAGCGAGAAGCTAAGCCACTAGCATGGTAGCCCGACAACAAGCAAAGAGGACAAGTCCGAGCAGCAAAGCTGGAGTGTGGTTGCGAAGGACAAGGTGACGTGGAACTACTTAAAATCGGCAACCCTAATCGCGAATCCATTTTTCCCCATTTTTATTATTATTTTATTATTATTATTATTTTCATTTTTTCATTTTCTCCCCTCAAATGCTTCAATTTTCATTCAGGCTCAGTGCAGTGTTGTTTGTGCTCTCTGCATGTGTGTGGGTTGGGTGTGTGAGCATGTGTACCTTCTGGGTCACATGGTCCCTTCCACAACAATTGCTGTCATTGTCAGCTCCTTGCAAGCACCTTGCTCAAGACACTCATTCACTGGATCTATGACTCCAGCTGTGCAAAGCAAGCAATAGGAACAGGAATGACAAGGCTCAACTCAGTCAGTTGTCACACCAACACAATGGCTTTGACAATGCAGATACATCTGCCACAGGGCAAATATGCAACATTGGTTGTTACTTGGTGCCGTTAAGAAGACATAGGGTTAAAGATATGCATGTCTTGGATTTGGAGTTCAATAGTCCTGTAGGGGGTATTGGGAGAATAGGATTGCAGTGGTGATAAATGGCGTAGAACAGGGGCTGCAATTATGATGGTTGTGCTTGTGTGAGGTGTGCTAAACAAAGTGGTGGTTGGAAACAAGGACACGTCCAAATTTGAATGGATGCTGCATCCTACTTGCCCGGTGCCACCTCCTGCACCTGCACCTTTCCCAGGGGGAAAAGGAGAAGAAATCAATTTTTCTTTGAAAATTAAACATGACTGTCTCGAGTGTGAAAAAAAATCATGGCACTAAGCATGCAGAGGGCCTGTACCACACGGACACACCGGTCTGCCCAGCTTCCTGTGCACCAAGGCACCTCGCCACACATGCACATGTTGGGAAATGAGGGGAGAGAAAAAAATTTGCATTCATGCAAAAAAAGGGCAATAAATGCAGGGTCCAAGCATCACTGAGAGGGTTGGCTGGCTTGCAATCTTGTTCTCAACAAAGATGACTGTGTGTCCGGAAGACTGCACTCTTCTGGCGTGTGCAACAAGTGTGATTGCTGGTGCACACTGTTACAGGCCTCACGTGGGCTGACCAGGGTTGGGCACAAGTGGAGGCCGGAGGAGTGCAGCAGCGGCTGTGCGCAGAAATGGCACACAGGCGCAAAGTACTCGGCCGGCAGGCGGAGCTCACTGGACGACTTTCCGGAGGGAAATCGGCAAGTGGCATCCACCCGGCGATCCTCACGCGTTGAGCGCAAAAAGGCGCCGCCAGGGACAAACGGGAGAGGTGCGGCCCATGGCGTACAGAGGAGGGATGGCCAGGGTCTCGTCGCCATCAGGGATGGCGAGCAAGACGCTTGGGGGGAGATATGAAGGACGCGTAGATGAGGGGGGGAATGAAGTGGGTGGCTCCCCACAGGTGCCACCCAGAGCCGACGTACACAGGCTGATACAGTATGTGGCCACGTCAAGCTCTACGGCCGCCCTCCTGGTGAGGGCGAAGCCATATATACTCACACTGCTCCGGCGTGCGATGGGGCAGAGCCCCATCCACTCTACTTACTAACTTACTACTTATATCATATCACAGTCATTCAACCGTCAGTATATCACTGTCTTTCATATCAGTCGTCTTTGTAGCAATCCAGGCATTGCTACCATCTTGTGTGTGTGTAGTATCACATCCATAGACACCGTCAACACCTACATCGACACTACGGCACCTCAACCGTAGGCAGCACCTACACTGCGGTACTGACACCTCCATCAGTACCATTCGACAACTGTCGGAGCATTATGGACACTTGCGCAACGACAGGCGTTAACCAGCATTCCACGAGCTCTTGTACGATGCCTCATACAACTTGCCAGGTCTAGATTAGTGCCGCTCTGCCTCTGGCCGGGGTGTCCACAGCAGTTAGTTGAGAGTCGCCAGAAGGCCATCGCTCATCAATTAGTTAGTGGAAAATTGGCAGAAGGCATCCATTTGACAATTCCGGGATTCTCAGGCGCATGACCGCTGACAGCCATTCTCAAAGTTGGGCATGCCGCAAGTTTGTTCCCAGTCTTTCTGCAAAGCCGTTGTGAGCAAAGTTCTTTTGGGCAGCTTGGAGCTGCTGCCACCAGTGTGTGTGCCAGCCATTGCAAGTGCAAGCAAGGAAAGAGAGGACGATGCCAACCAGAAGCCAGCAAGGGGAGTCCAACCAGCAAGAAGCCGGTGGAGAGTGCTGACAAGAAGCCAGCAAGGAGTGTTCAGCCAACAAGAAGCCAGCAGACTGAGCCAACAAGAAGCCAGCAGACTGAGCCAACAAGAAGCCAGCGCAGAAGGACCTGCCAACAAGAAGTCAGCATATGCAAAGATGGATGAGAAAGATAGCGCATTCAGCGCAGCTTTGGAGATGGTGGTGTTGGTATGCAGGAAGAAGAGCGAGGAGCAAGTCGCAGCACTCTTGCGTGCAGCGCACAGGAACCCTGGCAGATGTCAGAGGTCGTGTGCCTGAGAATCCCGGAATCGCCGAATCGATGTCTTCTGGCGATTTTCCACTAATCAATCGGTGGACGGCGGCCTGCGGGCGACTCTCGACTAACCGCTGTGGACACTCCGTCCAGAGGCAGAGCGGCACAAAACTAGACCTTGGCGAATCGTACGAGAGGTCGTACGAGGGTTCGGGGAATGCAGGTTGACGCCTGTCGGTGCACGAGTGTCCGTAGCGCTCTGACAGTTGTTATATGGTACTGATGGAGGTATCAGGACCGCAGTGGAGGTACTGCCTACGGTTGAGGTTCCGTAGCGTCGATGTAGGTGTCGACAGCGTCGCTAATGTGATACTACACACACAGGAGATAGTAGCAATGCCTGGATTGCTACGAGACGACAAATACAAGAGACAGTGTTGTACTGATGGTTGAACGATTGTGATAAGTTAAGTAATAGTAGAGTGGATGGGGCTCCGCCCCATCGCACGCCTGTGCAGTGTGAGTATATATGGCCTCACCCTCACCAGGAGGGCGGCCGTATGGCTCGACGTGGCCACATGCTGTATCAGCCTGTGTCCGTCGGCTCTGGGCGGCACCCGTGGGGAGCCACCCACTTCATTCCCCCCCTCATCTACGCGTCCTTCATATCTCTCCCCCAAGCGTCTTGCTCGCCATCCCTGATGGCGACGAGACCCTGGCCATCCCTCCGCCGTGCGTCATTGGTCGCACCTCTCCTGTACGTCCCTGGTGGCGCCTTTTCGCGCTCAACGCGTACGGATCGCCGGGTGGATGCCACTTGCCGATTTCCCTCCAGAAAGTCGGCCAGTGAGCTCCACCTGCCGGCCGAGTACTTATGCACCTGTGCGCCATTTCTGCGCACAGCCGCTGCTGCGCTCCTCCGGCCTCCACTCGTGCCTGACCCTGGTCAGCCCACGTGGGGCCTGTAACACTACCCCCCTCCCAAGGGCCGAGCTCCGTCGAGGCCATCCTGTTTTCTTCTCCACCACCATCCTCCAGCCAGCATGACTCCCCCGGTGCGTACCCCTCCTTCTTCCTCCTCGGCTGCTCCAGCAGCCGATCCCACTCCCAGCAAGCGGCGTCGCATCACCTTGCGCCTGCGCCCGCGTGATGCTTCCACCTCGGCCGCCCAAGGTACGCCTATCCAGGCTACCCCTCCTCCACCTCGTCGCAACGCTTCTCCTCTTACGCCGGCCGACCGCCTCTTCCTTGGCGACTCCGCGGCTCAGAGCCCGGTGTACGAGCCACCCTCGCCGGGCGCCTTTGCCCTCCAATCCGATCTGTGGGCCGATGCCGCTCACCCGCCCTTCCCCCTACAATCGCCGGATTACACGCCGACTTCCCCTACGGCTGCGGGACTTGCGGCTGCATTGGCCGACCTGGACGACGATCAGCAAGAGCGCCACAAACGTCGCCGCCTCGCTGTGGGCCTCTCCCGTGAGGCCCAGGAATCTCGATGGGGTGAGGTGTATTGGACTCCCCCGCCCGAGCCCGCTGCTGGCTCCCTCGACGATCCTCCCGTGCAGCCCACTGCACCCGCCTCGCCTGTTCCCCGCGCTGCCACTCCTGTGTACCAGCGGGATGTGCAGCGCCTCACCCCCCCTCGACGTGACCAGGAGGCTCGTACGCCGTCCCCTCCTCCGCCCAGCTACCACGTGCCCACCCACGCAGAGCTTGCTGGGTGGACCGAGCAACACGAGGTGGTCGACTTGCTGGTGCGCGTGGCCGAGGGTCGCTACCCTCGAGACTGGGATGTGTGGCCAGGCTCCCTTGCTGAGCAGCGGCTTCAGCGCATCGTCATGAAGCGCTTGACTGAGGGCTGCATGCCCTGGCCCAGCTGGCAGTGCCGCCACTGCGCTGACTTGGGAGTCCCGTAAGTACCTTCCCTGTCGATGCTTGACTTGGCTGGTGCGCTAACCCTTTCTGTTCGTTCTGCAGTTGCTTCCCCTCTGCGTTTGCCAATCCGTATGGCGAGCGCAGCCGAAAACCTCGCACCTGCACGACGTGCTATCTGGCCGATCGTGGCCGCTGCGTGCGCAACATCAGCGCTTATCCCGGCATCGAGTACCTCGGCGATGGTACTCCCTCTGGCCAGCCCGGCGGCCGAACACGAGTCGAACGCGCCAACCTGACGGCGGTAGGCGCTCGTGGTCCGGGTTGGGTGCAATCCTACGACCGTACGCAGGATCCCACCTCGACGGTGGCTTGGGGCGTTGCGATGGGCCGCCTCTACCGCATGGCCAATCGCCGGCTGGTCCAGCCGCTCCTGCGGTTGGTCGAGACATTCGTGACGCGCTGGGACAGCCTCTACTCCAAGCGCCAGCCTCACGAATCGACCACGGAGTCCGGTGGCCCTCCTGACCCTCTCGAGGAATGGGTCTATCCTACTGACATGGACCCTTCCAACTACATCGACATGTAGCCGTGTGTGGTAATGGCAGCGTTCCTTGACTCTTCCGTGCTTGTGTGAGACTGTGTCCTGTCCCTTCTGAGCTTGCCTGGGGCTGGTACTGTGAGCATGCAGCCAGCGCGCCCTAGGCGGCGTGCCTTGTCGCTCGTTCCCGCCTCCGTGGCTTGCCAACCTTAGAATCGTCAGGTGATGCGCGTCCGACGGCCAGCCGTCGGAACTCACTGTCTTGCCGATTTACCACCCCAAAACCGTCGGGATCCGCCAACCCGCCGAATTTCGCCATTGGCCCTTCCAGTACCCTCATCTTGGCGGTTTTTCTCCCTCGACCCTTCCAGTCCACCCGTCTTGGCGGTTTCTCGCAACACCATCCTTCTTTGCCGTTGCTGTCATCATCAACACCGCCTTTCGCCCCTTTAGAACAGATCGTTCACAACCAACTTGGCATCCGTGCATCTACCCAGCACATCACTCCTCTTCCTCTTGCTCCACCCCCTCTCCTGCCTGATCTAGGCTCGTCCCCCCACCGATTCCTCATACTCCCGGATGAGGTCTGGGCAGCTGAGGAGGGCCTGTGGTTCCCACGAGGCCGCCTCCTCCGGGTAGCCGCGCCATAGCACCTTGTACTCGAGCTGCCCATTGCGTACTTGCTTTCCGACGATTGCTTCCACCTCGTATTCCAGCTCTTCATCTGGCAGCGGAGGGTCAACTGGCAGCTGGGAGCGCTGCGCTAGTGAGCTACTCTTGGCCGGCTCAAGCATTGAGATGTGGAAGACATCGTGGACCTTGAGACTTGCTGGCAGCGTGATCCGGTAAGCCCGCCTCCCGATGCGTTCCTTGACTGGGTACGGGCCTGCGAACCTTGTGTCGAGCTTTGCTGTTGGTCGTCTGGTCTTCCAATTCTTGCGATTGATATAGACCATGTCGCCCACCTTGAGCTCGAGATCCTTGTGCTTGCGATTGTACTGTTCGACCGCCCGGCTTTGAGCATGCCTGATCTGGTCTTGCAGGTACTTGTAGCGCTCGTGGCCTTGTACCAGGAACTCTGCTAGCTTCAGGTTGTTTACACCGAGTCTTGCCGGTATCTCCGGGTGTGACTTGGGGTTCCACCCGTAGCATGCAAAGAACGGCGAGACTCCAATGCTGCTGTGTACCGCATTGTTGTAGACGAACGCCGCGGTGACTAACAGCTTGACCCAGTCGTTCTGCTCGTAGTTGCAGTACATACGAAGGTACTGCTCCAGCACTTGGTTCACTCGCTCGGTTTGGCCATCTGTCTGCGGGTGATAGGCCGTGCTGAGCGAGTGTCTCGCCCCAATGCTACTGATGAACTCTGCCCAGGTCTTCGAGATGAACTGTCGACCTCTGTCTGACACGATGTGGTCCGGTGTGCCAAAGGTACCAAACAGGTGAATCTTGAGCAGGTGTGCTGTCTGCTCGGCCGTCGCTGTCTTATGTGTTGGGGCCACGATTGCATACTTGGTCAGGCGGTCGACGACGACCAAGATGGAGTCGTAGCCGTCTGACGTCGGTAGGCCCTCGATGAAGTCCAGCGAGATCGATCCCCAGGGCCTCTGCGGTGTTGCAAGTGGCTGCAACAGTCCATACGGACGATGCTGCGGTGCCTTGTACCTTGCACATACTGGACAGCTTGCGACGTAGTCCGCAATCCAGGCCGTCATGCCAGGCCACCAGTAATGCCTGCGCGCCAAGTGTATGGTGGCATCACGGCCAACGTGGCCTGCTGTCACACCGTCGTGACACTGCGCCATCACCATGAACCGTAGATGCTCGACCGACAGTGAATTCTTGTCTACCTCCTGGGCACTACGAGTCTTACGGCTGTCAGTTCTGCCCGGCATGGTGACCTTTGGTACCACCAGTTGGCCGTCCTTATACCATACACCATCCCTGGTTTCGAACGGGGACTTGGCATGCAGCTCTGCCAGCTCCTGGTCCAGGGGCTGGAATGTCTTGCATTGGCCCAACAGTCCTGCTGAGGCAACGTTCGCCATGGTTGGGCCCCGATCGTTGGACGCGGCTGACTCGCCGAGTTTGCGCTCTGACACTCGGCGGATGGCGTAGACCTGACGATCCTTGTCATTGTCACGCGTAAAAGCACTGTTTGGCAGCAGCTGCCGAACATTATGCTCTCGCTCTTCACCCGCCGGTTCCATGTCCCGTCGTCGAGTGAGAGCGTCAGGCTTGCCTGCCTTGTCACCTGGCCGATACTGCAGCACGAAGTCGAAATCAGCCAACAGCACCGCCCAACGTGCTTGCCTCCCCGTGATGCGACGTTGCGACTTGAAGTACTTGAGCGCCTCGTGATCGGTGAGGATCACGAGCTGGCTTGGCAGTCCTGCGAGCATGTGGCGCCACTGGGTGAGGCATGCCACGACTGCGAGGAGCTCCTTGTCGTGGATCTCGTAGTTCTTCTCCGCCGGCGCCATCTTGCGCAAGTAGTAGGCAACTGGGTGCCAGCGCCCCTCGTGCTCCTGCTTGAGGACTCCTGCGATGGCGAAATCGCTCGCATCCGTCTCTAGCCTCGTTGGCAAGTGGTAGTCGAAGTGCCTGAGCACCCCTGCCGTTGTAAATGCCTGTATGAGCCTGTGGAACGCCTGCTTGGCCTCTTCCGGCAGCCCAAACTTCTTGAAGCGTTCCGTTGGCTTGACGAGGGCTGTCAGCGGCTTGGCGATCCGTGCGAAGTGAGCGATGAAACGCCGGTAGAAGTTTGCGAAGCCCAGGAAGCGCTGGATGTCATGGATTGACTCCGGCATTGGCCATTCCTGGACTGTGCGAACCTTCTCAGGGTCCATCTCGATTCCAGAGGGTTTGATGATGTACCCTAGAAACTCGACTGTATCCGTATGGAATGCACACTTCGACGGTTTGGCGAAGAGCCTGTGCCGCTTGAGACGCGTGAGCACCTCCGTAACGTGCTGGATGTGCTCGTCGACCGTGTTGCTGAAGATCAGGAAGTCGTCCAGGTAGACTACCACATATACTCCAATGATGTCACGGTATATGTGGTTGATAACCGACTGGAAGTGGGCGGGAGCATTGGCAAGACCGAACGGCATCACCAGATACTCGTATAGTCCCAGCTGCGTCCCAAAAGCCGTCTTCCATTCATCGCCGCTTGCAATGCGAATCAGATTGTAAGCTGCTTTGAGGTCCAGCTTCGAGTAGATCTTGGCATTGCGGAGGAGGAACAGTTGCTCCTCGATGAGTGGTAGCGGTGCTCGGTTCTTGATGGTAATCTCGTTGAGGCCTCGGTAGTCGACGCAAAGGCGGAGACCTCCATCCTTCTTTGGCACGAAGAGCACCGGCGAGCGCGCCGGGCTCTTTGATGGCCAAATGAACCTCTTGGCGAGGTTCTCGTCCAGATACTTGCGCAACTTGGCCATCTCTTTTGGCCCCTTGAGGTACAGCGGCCCCTGTGGCGGCCTGCTACCCTTGGCCAGCTCGGTACGCAGGTCGTGATCCGTGTGGGGAGGCAGCCGATCTGCCTCCACCTCATCGAATACGGCACGCAGATGCCGGTAGGGCTCAGGAATCTCCTCATCAGAGACCGGCTTGTCGAGTTCCACCTCCATCTCTACCCCCTTGTCCGCTCCCGTAGGTACGAAGCCGAAGGCTGGTAGCGATGTTGGGGGTTCCTCGAGGAGCATGAAGCCAATTGGTCCGTCCTCGACAGCCGCTTGAAGGAGACGCTCGGCTGACATGAACTTGTGGCCATGTAGCCGTGTCAAAGGGCGGGAGTCGTCGGATGAATTGGCCTCGACGGTTTTTGGTTGGGAATCGGGGAGTCCGACTGACGCAACGATTCTTTCCTGGGAATCGGTGAGTCTGACTGACTCGACGATTTTCTCGCAAGTTTCGTCGAGTCTGCCCGACCCGGCGATTCCTGCACGCGTCTTCCCATTGTCAGCCAGGACACCACCACCATGGCCCTGTGCTTCAAACTGGAGCTGACCCGTGTCCCATTGAATGGTAGGCTTGAGCCTGCGTAGCTCAGTGAAGCCCAGGATGAGGTCGTAGTCGACCATGTTGGCTACCGCGACTCCAAGCTTGCCGAGTCGGTGTTCGCCAATGGCAACTTGTACGACTGCGAGGTCGCTTACCGTCATACGATGCCCCGTTACCCCATGAATTGATCTTGTTTTTGTAGGTTTTGTTTTTATATGATGCTTGCGAACAAAAGAACTTGAAATTATAGACAAACCTGCACCGGTGTTGGCTAGTATGCGAGCCGGATGGTCTTGAACCCTTCCAGCCAGCTCGAGTACCGCCTTGCCGTTGCTGGTCGCGAAACAGAGAGAACAGTCTTGATATGTACAGATTGATGGCGTCCAAGGTTGCAGGGCAATGCACGCCATTAGTGCATCGCCCCACTGCCGTTTCCCTCCAGCTCATACTCGGTGGAGTAGTCCTGGCCGTCGTCGGCAGTTTCGACCGTGGGCGCGAACTGGGTGAGGTCCAGGGGCTCTTGATCGACCGCGTCGTACCCGAGGTCCTCGTCGTGCTCTGGCTCCACAGCCTCGTTGCCGTCATCCTCTGTCTGGCCGTCAGCGAGGGCTACCGACACTCTGGGACCCATGGGCCTCGGTGTGGCCGGCGGCGGCTTCCTGCTTGGGCAGTCCTTCGCCCAATGACCGCTGCCTTTGCACCAGTGGCACACATCGCTGCCAAAGGTCGTTGGTCCACCCGGCTTGGGGCGCTGAGCCAGATGCGGCGGCAGGGGACGGTTGCCAGGACGGTAGGGAGCGCCTGGCGTCAACGACATGGGCTGCCTAGCTGGGGGGGTGGCAGGGACGGCAGGCCTGGCCGCTGGCACAGGACGAGCGGCAGCTGGTGAGCTGCCATGGCGGGCAACGGACTGCTGCGTCAGCATCCGCTGCCTGTCGATGTCCTCGACCTCGCGGTACCATCCCCATCTGTCCGTAGGAGGGTTGCGCTCGAACTTCTCCTGCAGGCTGCGAGTGAGGCTGCCCCTGAACATGTCAATGACTAATTCCGTATCCTCCAGGTTGACCTGCCCTTCCAGATCACGGAATCGCTCGACATGTCGTGTGGCTGCTCCAGGTGCATCGCTAGTGAGCTTGAGGGTGACCAACTTGTTGTACGCCTCCATCCGAGCGTTGCGCGGATTGTATTGCTCGACTAGGCGCTGCGTGAAGAAGTGCCAGTCGTGAAACAGCTTCCCCTGACGAGCCCTATCAACTCGCAGCTTGGCAATCCACCACTTGCGTGCAGCACCATCCAAGTGTGCACCAGTGTGGTTGACCATCGTCTCGTGGTCCGTAACGCGGTTGAAACGGAACCACGCCTCAGCCTCCAGGATGAAAACCTCAACATCCCTTGCGTTGAACTTGGGAAAGGCATACGAGAGGGTCTTCGGCTGTGCCGGCCGTGCTTTCGCGGACCAGTGTAGGACGAGGATGGACGTTTCGGATGCCAGTAGGCGTCGAATACTTCTCTCGGTCCGTATAGGTCCTTTCGCCTGGAGCGAAGGCCACGGTCCGTCGATGACGAGCAGCAGGAGTGGGGGTAGAGAACGGGTTACCGACTGTGGTATCGTCCCCGTCATCGACCTCCTCAGGAGCTTGCCTAGCCCGCTCCTCGTGTTCCTCCCGGAATTGGTAGGCACGCCTGGTGACGTCGCCCTGGTTGATTCGTTGCGTGAGCTCCAGCTGAGCCTTGACGAGCCCGATGAGCTCGTCGAGCTTCTGAAAGAGAGTCTCGTCTGCCATGGTCTCGAATGTGGGGCCCTACTTGAACGATCCACTCTAATGTCAGAGGTCGTGTGCCTGAGAATCCCGGAATCGCCGAATCGATGTCTTCTGGCGATTTTCCACTAATCAATCGGTGGACGGCGGCCTGCGGGCGACTCTCGACTAACCGCTGTGGACACTCCGTCCAGAGGCAGAGCGGCACAAAACTAGACCTTGGCGAATCGTACGAGAGGTCGTACGAGGGTTCGGGGAATGCAGGTTGACGCCTGTCGGTGCACGAGTGTCCGTAGCGCTCTGACAGTTGTTATATGGTACTGATGGAGGTATCAGGACCGCAGTGGAGGTACTGCCTACGGTTGAGGTTCCGTAGCGTCGATGTAGGTGTCGACAGCGTCGCTAATGTGATACTACACACACAGGAGATAGTAGCAATGCCTGGATTGCTACGAGACGACAAATACAAGAGACAGTGTTGTACTGATGGTTGAACGATTGTGATAAGTTAAGTAATAGTAGAGTGGATGGGGCTCCGCCCCATCGCACGCCTGTGCAGTGTGAGTATATATGGCCTCACCCTCACCAGGAGGGCGGCCGTATGGCTCGACGTGGCCACATGCTGTATCAGCCTGTGTCCGTCGGCTCTGGGCGGCACCCGTGGGGAGCCACCCACTTCATTCCCCCCCTCATCTACGCGTCCTTCATATCTCTCCCCCAAGCGTCTTGCTCGCCATCCCTGATGGCGACGAGACCCTGGCCATCCCTCCGCCGTGCGTCATTGGTCGCACCTCTCCTGTACGTCCCTGGTGGCGCCTTTTCGCGCTCAACGCGTACGGATCGCCGGGTGGATGCCACTTGCCGATTTCCCTCCAGAAAGTCGGCCAGTGAGCTCCACCTGCCGGCCGAGTACTTATGCACCTGTGCGCCATTTCTGCGCACAGCCGCTGCTGCGCTCCTCCGGCCTCCACTCGTGCCTGACCCTGGTCAGCCCACGTGGGGCCTGTAACAGCAGACCAGTGGGTCTGTGCAGTGCAGGCCCTCTGCATGCTCAAGGAATGAGGGGAAAGAATGAAAAAAATGAAAAAGGGGAAAAATGGATTTGCGGTTATGGATCTGCGGCTAAGGGTTGCCGATTCTATTATGAACCACTTCTGACCCACATTGAGCCATTCCTATCCACCACCACCATATTGAAATTTGGCACAAGTGCTTTGCCTTGCTTGCCAATGATTCTACCATGCCTTTGGTGCGGTATTTTGTTTGAAAATTTCAATTCCTGTTACCTTTGGCATCTGGCTAGCCACACTTTACCTCAATCTCTTTCAACTGAGCTCAAACATTGCTTCTGTATCATGTTTTGTCAAAATGAGCCTGTTAGACTGAATTTGGCACTTGATAATCAAGCTGTATGTGATACTGGCCGTTTGTGTGAGGATTGCCAAATGCTGTTGAACTTTCATTGAATAATGTGACTGTCGTACACGGAAGCACAAACAATGTATGACAGAGAAAGGATAAAAGTGATTTGCAAGCATCAGATTGCCAAAGTGGCTTACTTGCCCTTCCATTTCCTGGACCTGCTGCGCTGATGGTAATGATCTTCACTGTCATCATCAATCACAATAGCCTCTCCTTTGTAATACATCCTACTGACAAGGCATCATACTCACCCAACACCAGTTTGTAGCCAGCCTTTCTGTGAAGCTTTGTGCTTGGACAGACTCCATCAATTTGCCTTACCCTCCTGTCCTTTGGACAAACAGGAACAGTTGGACAACAGGATATTGCCTCTGAATGTACCTTGATGTACATTTGATTGTCAGGGGTCTCTGATCCCCTTGCTTTGGTTTTTGCATTGGCACAGGCAATACTAGCTCATTGATGCTTCCTGATTTTGAATCCTCTCTGTACTTGGCAGTAGCCCATGTCAATACAATTAATGGCTCTTACAGTGATCATGTTATCTTGCCTAAAAAGCACCAAGCTTGGGACTGGGGTTGGGACACTGATCACTCCTCCAACAATAATGTCCAGCCTCAGCTACTTTGACACTTCTCAAGGCTTCAGTCTGGTGGTCACAGCTTGGTACTCCCTTCCCCTGATGTCTGATTGCTCCAAAAGAGGAGTTGGATTTGCCAAGTGGGTCTGCTGACAATGGACCACATTGCCGCATCTCTGGATGAGGCTCTTCATGGTTGCCATGATGCCCCAAGGGATGAACACATTGCCTGTTGTGCTGTGAGGCATGTCAATGCCACCACATACTTATTCTCTTCACCTTCTGACCTTCAAGCAAGATGAACTAAATCTTCAAGCTTACCACCATCACAAAGAAGTGTACCATTATTGCATCATTCAATGAGCTCAATGGCTGCTGCCAGGCTCAACAAACCAGCAGTGTTTGAACAGTGCCTCACACTCTTTGCATGCAGAAAGTTTGAAAGCAGTGATTAACCATCTACCAGGACACAACACTGTGAGATCCAGAGTTCTGACACAACCAAGCCAAAAAAAAAAAAAAAAAAAAAAAAAAAAAAACATTGCGCTCGGTCCAACTTGCTCCACTGGCACAATGGACGTGCGAGAAGATCTGTTCAAAAAAGTCGGACCCTGTCGACAGCCGACACTTTACAGCGACACTCTCTCCATCACAACAACCAACATTAGACGTCTTCCACCGTTCACATTATAAAGCAAGATGTCCGTAAGTAGCCTAGGCAGCAAAGAGCTTGTTAGAATGGCAGAAATTGACGCGGAATCCTTTGGCATCGTGCCCTGTGTGCTGTGGTGTAAGTCTCAGTGGGAGATCCGATTTAGCAACTCGCGCCGTCTCCCGTACTTTTACGACCCTGTGTCGCAGCAGTCGACATGGGAGATTCCAGAGGGCCATACAGAAGAATCGATTCGTTCGCTGCCCGGTGCCAAATATTTGGATCCTGCTAATGCCCCCGGTGGAGCTGCTGACAAGCCGGACAAGGTGCGAGCTAGCCACCTTCTCATCAAGCATGCTGGCAGTCGCAGACCTAGCTCGTGGAAAGAGGTCAGTATTTCACTCTTGGCTCTGTGTTCGTATCTATGATTAAGGAAGCTGACCAAATGCCTCTTCTATGCTGCGTCTTGGTGATATAGGCCAACATCACTCGCTCTAAAGAGGAGGCTATCGAGCAGCTCAGGAAGTTTGAGCAGGAGCTTCAGCAGGACTCGAGCAAGGACAAGTTTGCCTCGCTTGCCAGTGTCAATTCGTGAGTGCAACAATCAAAATCGCTTGGACAGAGCAGGACATCACCACTGCGGTTCCTCGGCCACAATTCTGACACTCTCTGATGTATGCCTGACACACAAACAGTGACTGCTCCTCGGCACGGGCCGGCGGCGACCTGGGCTTCTTCCAGCGCGGACAGATGCAGAAGCCTTTCGAGGACGCTGCTTTCGGACTCAAAGTTGGCGAGCTCAGCAGCATCGTCGACACCGACAGCGGTGTGCACCTTATCTACCGCACTGCCTAACGCCACCTGACAAACATATCTCAGACATCATACCACACATTTAAATCATCATTCGCATCGGTGTGGGGTCTCGTGAAATAGGATCAGACTGGCGATGTTGTCAGAGTGTATTATGAAAGCGCCAACTTAAAGAAGGGCGGCATAGGACATGCAAGAAAGATCAGAGCTTCTCGAGGCGACCCTTGATGTGGTCGTGGATCTTGGCGAGGTCCTCCTTGGCAGGTTGTGTGGCGGGCCAGCCGACACCGAGACCTTGCTTCTCGTCCGGCTTGGGGATGACATGGACTGGGATATCCTCGGTGTCGAGAGTGTAGAGTCAAAGTCAGCGGAGGTGTCTTGAATTTATCAAAGGTCGATACGGGTCGGAGAGACGACTTACAGTGTACGTGGTCGACCATCTGGTGAGCCATGCGACCGTTGTTCTGCAGAATGTTGTACTGCTCAGCACCAGTAGCGATGGCGATCTTTTTGGCTACAGGGAGCAACTCGGTCAAGTGCTCATCTGGAATGTCGTGCAGCTTGGCACCGTGGTGCTTGGGAATCACTAGAGCATGGCCTTCCGAGATCGGACCGATATCTGCAAAGCATACGTCCAAGGCGAGTGATTGGCAGTGTCAGTATGATCTTATGTTTACCAACCAGGACATGGGTGCAATTTGTGTGAGAATGCATACCGAGGAAAGCGTAAGTCTTGTCCGAGTCATACAGCTTGAGCGAAGGGATCTGGCCGGCAATGATCTTGCAAAAGATGCAGTTGGCGTCGGTCTTTGCAGCCATTTTGAAGAGAGCACGGGTGGGGGCGAAGGCGAAAATGATGGGCGACGAGTGTGGTGAAGGCAGTGACGAAGCTCGTCGGAGATCTACTGATGTTGGCGTGCAAGATGATTAGAAAGGAGAAGGTATCAATCAGTGTTTGAGAAGGGGAGCTTTGACTTTCCCCGGGCTTGGACCCAACCTGACACTGATCCATGCACGTTTGGCCACAACTACAGTATATTCAAAGAGTGGAGGACACACGACATCGATTTTTCAGAGCTGCGACGTGTTAGACCGTTTACTTGATTCTAATTGTATCACGTGATGCTTTCGCGCAGCATCAATCTAGGACACGCGCGTAAATGCGAAATTCGGCAGAGGTGGAGCGTCGGAGTGTTTGTGTTTCTACAAAGCGAATGAGACTGTCGTTTCTCACAGCGTAGGCGCTTCTTCTTGCACTGTAGTCCAGTCAAGCTGGACGGAAGTCGGAGACCATGACCACCCAGCCCAATGCATAGCGAATGTCCGCATTCAGGGTGTTGTCGCTGCCTCAATTTCTTTCTGTTCAATCATTCTTTGGCATCCCAACACCATCCTCAACAACGCATCGACATTTCGACTCTCGAGTCCACCAAGATATCGCCAAGACGATCGTACCAACTTTCAGCAGGACCTGCATCCCGTCTGGCAGCTCGCAACGCAACACAGCAAAGATTGATGTGGACCTATACACTTTAAGATCTCCATCGATCTTCCTCAAGACAAGACGCTAGCAGTCCTCAATTCAGTCCCACAACCCCTTTGATATCCGAGCCCATCTAGCTCGAACCCCCTCACAGCACTTCAGCTATGCTCAACTCCCTTCGTCGCTCGTTTGGCATGAGCCCAAGCTCGTCCAACGTTCCAGCAGACTATCTAGGCAAGAGCGACGTACCAGTCGGCGTTCTCTCCCCATCCAACGGACCCAATACGTTCATCCCCTTGCGTCGATCCAACAGCTTCACCAATTTCTTCTCGCCTTCTCGTCCTTCATCACCTGTCAAGGACAACATGAATCAGAACAACGCCAAGGTCTTCACATCTCCCGCCAAAGCATCGTCATCCGGGCTCAATGAGGAGGCTGAAGAGGACCCAGTCCTGGCTTTCCTAGTTCTCCTCGACAAGAAGGGAAGGCAGAAGCAACGCTACCCCATTCAGAGCCTCACCACCACTATGGGTCGTGCAGAGGACAATGACGTTCGCTTCCTCGTCAGCGATGTCAGTCGGCACCACTGCGCCATTGAGATCGAGATCGAACAAGAACAGGGATCAGACAACACAAAAGCCTTCTTGCAAGTCTTGGGGGCCAATGGTGTACTCCTCAATGGAACGCAAGCTTATCCGGCACCCCGCGGATCTGGCAGGTACGAGCTTCACACAGCAGACTCTATAATTGTGGCCAAGCGATCCTTTATCTTCGAGCTCCCTCTTCCCACACCTTCGCAGTCTCAGGTCAACATCTTCTCCTCACCCGTAAAGGGCAGCGCACCATCTGCTGTTCCTCAGACCACTGCCACCACCCACAAAAGACGCGTCAGGATGAGCCTAGTCAATGCAGCTCAGATCGACACTCCTGCTCGCTCTTCAGCTTGCTCGTCCAAAAAGCTGGCCTCCCCTGCAAAATTCAGCAGCGAGGAGCGCGAGGCACGCAGAGCCAACGGCCTCCAGCGTTTCATGGAATCCGCCAACGTCAGCCCGTCCAAATCCAACAAGAAGAAAGCTCGACAGAGCCTCACTTCTTCCACTCCCGTCGCCGACATGTTTGCCACACCTGTCAAGAGCCGCACTGTTAGGATCGAGCCCAAGACAGCGCCGCCCAAGCAAGTCAGCTTCAGTCTCTATTCCAACTCGTATTCGGGTAGACTCAGCCCCGTCAAGCAGATGAGGATGATGCCACCGCTCGACACCATGAGAGAGGAACAGGACAGCAGCTTCCGAAGTGACAAAGAGCAGCTCGAGGGGGCTGCGGCTGAGGCAGTGGAAGAAGAGAACAGCGCAGAATCTCAGCAAGACGAGATATTGGAGGACATTGTTATTGTAGAAGAGCTCGAGCAGGAGCTCGAGAAGCCTGAAGTAGCAACCGCAGAGGGTGAGCTCGAGCGAGAGCCAGTGCCTGTCGGCGTGGACGGCCCTTATTGCGATATGGATGACGAGGAGAACTCCGAAAACATTCCGCCGTCGACTCCTGGCAGCAGTTCCACAGCCAGTGGCTCTCCCAACAAGAGCGGCGGTCCCAAGCGCCCCAAGCGTCGAAGCAGCTTCTTTGGCCGGGCTGGTCCCTTCCGAGGCATCAGTCTAGGATTCTACGCGGAAGAGCGAAGTGAACCTGATCAGCCCGCTGAAGACGCTCAAGTCCAGGTACCGGAGCCTGAGCTGCCAGCTCAGCAGGCCGAGGATGATTACTCGGATGCCTTGGATGTGGAACCTACACCAATGGAAGAGGAAGAGATCGCCCATGAGCCCCAAGCAAGTCCTGTGACACGACGCATTTCTTCGAAACCAATGATGCTCGGCATCAGCAAGACGCCCTCCCCCGTCAAGAAGCAGCATTTCGTTGGTCTCACGCCGCTTCCTCGACGTCCTCGACTCAGCCTCACCACCAGGCGCAGAGTCTCCCTCCGCACGCAGACGCTCCTCCGATCCAGCGAGGCATATGCGGATCGACTCTTCCTTCCTCCACCTCCTCCGACGCCGTCCAGCGCTGGTCCCTCTGGGCTCTCTAAATCCATGTCGATGCCCTCTAACCTCTCGGCCATGGCTCCCATGCAGCCGCCGCCTGCGTTTGACACTTCTTGCTCCTTCGAAGCTGATCTCCACGAGGACGGAGAGGACTTGCAGAGTACTCCAGTGCAGGAGATCGATTTTGAATCGCAGCTCGACCCTGCGCTGAGCGAGGAGGAGGCTGAACCATGGAAGGATTCGGATGATGACGAGGACGAAGTCGACCAGAGTCTGTCTGTCCTCTCGCCATCGCCGCCGAAGGCACCTGTGTACAACTTCAGCCCGGTCAAGACTTCGAGCCTGCCGCAATTCGCCACGCCCCAGCCCGTGTCCAAGTCGCACTCTCGTCGCATCTCGATGCCACCCGCCGGTGCTTCTGACGCTAAGCCTTCGATCCGCTCGACGCTGGTCCGTCTGCAGATTAGCGGCGCTGGTGAGCGCATTGTCCACGAGGCTTTCCGCAAAAGTGAGGACGTGGAACTCAGCTCCTGCTCTCAGCAATCGTCTCCGACCAAGGCGAGAAAAGTGGTGCGAGTTTCGGACGTCGGCCTCCCAGCAACTGAGGTGTCGATGGGCTTCGATGTAGTCCAGGACTCAGCTATCGAGCAAGACTCAGAAAAGATCGCCGAAGCTCTCAACAATCTTTTCACAGCTGAGGAAGGAGAGCTGACCGACGACGAGTTGATTGCAGAAGAAGAGGAGGAGGAGGAAGAGGAGCAGGAGGAGATTGTACAGATCAGCTCGAAAGCACAAGAGAGTCCATCTCGTCTTACCACTGCTCAAGTCGCTGCTCTGCAGCCTCCTCAAACACCTGCTGCCCTCAACTCGGTTCGTCATCTCTTCTCGGCGGCATCTGCAGCTCCTGCCACTCCTGATATGCACGGCCTAGCCTATATGCTTCAAGAAAACAGCCCAGAGAAGCCACCTCAGTATGGAACTCTGGGTGACCGCATGCGATCTGATCCCGAGATCGTAAAGCTTCTTTCACCCGTCAAGACATCTCCCAAGAAGAAGGGTACACCCAGCTCTAGCCCAATCAAGTCGAGCCCAGTGAAGGGACGACGTGGGGTACGTCGAAGCGAGGCCGCCGAACTGCTTTTGCCTTTTCCAGCAACTCCTCGGGCCATCGCCTCTCGACCAGACATTCCTTCGCCTGCAGTTACACCATTGCCAGAATCAGTTGTAGCGTCGCCTCTAGAAGCGGCAGCGGTGCAGCCTGCTTTCGAGGCAGAGCTGCACGTTACCATGTTAGATGCGACTTCGATGGATGCTGAAAACGAAGCCATCGCTCAGGCATTTGTGCAGGCTCAGGAGACCGACGCGCCACTTGTTTCGGAGGTAGAAGAGCAGGATGACAAAGTCGAACAAGACGCAGAAGTCGAAGCAACTCCCACTGAACAGATCGAAGAGGAGATCCAGCTCGTGAAGGTGGCAGAAGAAGAAGAGCCTGTAGCTCTGCCCAAGGCTGGGGAAGTCGCACAAGTCGAGATGCTGGAAGGACCGACTGAACCCGTTCAAGAGGTGGAGGATGTGGTCACTGTGGAAGTTGCGGAAGAGCCCGCGGTCCCAGTGGTTGCACCAATCGCCGCGGAGGAGAAAGCTCCCAGTGTCGACATTGAAGTGCAGACGCCTGTGGAGACATCACCTTCCAAGAGCCGAGCCTCTCGTCGCGCCGCATCTACGTCCCCAACTAAGCGAACAGCCCGTTCCGCTTCTCCCAGCAAGCGTGCCGCTCGTTCTTCTCCTGTCAAGCATGCTGTCGCTGCTCCTGCTGCCGAGATCTTCGCCGAAGAGCCCTTCGACAATTTTATTGCTCTACCTACTGAACAGGCGCAAGGAGAGGACGAAGCTCAGCCCGAGTCAGACATGGTCGGGCCCGAATCTCCTTCCAAGCCCACGCGCCGAACCGGCGGCCGCAAAGCCAAAAAAGCCGCCGCGGAAGCAATTTCGGCGACTCTCGTCTCGGAGGTTGCTCCTCAGCCATCGCCCGAGAAGTCGACTCGACGAAGCAAGGCAACCGCGGTCAAGAAGATCGAGGTTGAGGAAGTGGAACAGGAGAAAAAGGAGGAAAGCGAGCAAGAGAAGGAAGAGGCAGTCCAAGAGGCGCCCAAGCGCGCCACCCGAACCCGTGCTACTCGTGCAGCTGCGGCTGCGACAAAGCCTGTACGTACGACTAGGACTAGGGCTGCAAAGTTGGCTGCTCCGACTATGCCTTCTTCCAGCGCTGGTTACGGTGATGACGAAGCAAGTGAGTCGGACGAGCCCGCGCCTTCGACTAGAAGCAAGCGTACGACCGCGACGCGCACTCGCACAGCCACTGCTGCTCGTACAAAGACTACCAGGGCAACCAAGACCACGACAGCCGCAGTCGACAGCAGCGAAGCTGAGGGTGAAGATGACAATGAAAATGAGGAGGAGGAAGAAACTCCTGCAACAAAGACTCGAGCTCGCTCGACCCGTGCCAAAGCCTCTACCACCACAACGTGCAAAGGTAGGGGCAAAGCACAGGCTGACCATGAGGAAGTAGCTACCTCTTCGTCAGCTGCAACAACTCGATCCGGTCGCACAACTCGACGCACCGCCGCAAAGTAAAAACACTTGTTTGAAATCTGCTGTACTGTACACAGCCACCTTTCGTTTTCTTTCACCCAATATTCGCTATCAGCTTCTGTCATGAGATCTTGTTGTCCGTCTATTGCAAGCTATTCACAGTTTTGCTTTACCTCTATGTTGCAGTGCGTTCTGTGTACAGGATAAAAAAGGAAGCAAGAGTGTCGAGTGAGGTCGGAGTCGGGTACCGGCAAATTCGGCTATCAAAGAACCCTGTCGAGTAGGATTTCCGGTTCACCGGCTACGAAATGCGTATTTTTGGCGGCGTCCGTGCTTACCCCGGACCCCACACTCCTTGTCTTCCTATATCTTTGACCACATGCGCTGTATTTGCACCTTCTTTGCGCCTCTTACAGACAGTCCCTATCGCTGCGTCCATATCTTGACGCCTTCGTCTCCAGTAGAAACGGTCAACATCAACAAGCCATCGCGATGCTAGAACCTAAACGAATTCTCATAGCCAACCGCGGCGAGATAGCCTGCCGCTTGATCCGCACCTATCAACTGTTCCCCCTCAGCCCCAGCACACCTCGCCTTCAATCCGTCGCCATATACACTCCCTCTGAGTACAACGCACTGCACGTTTCTCTCGCCGACGCCTCGCACCGGCTCTCAGGCGAAGGGCCAAGAGCATACCTCGACAGCGAGGCCATTGTTGCGGCGGCAAAGCAGCATCAATGTTGGGGTGTTGCACCAGGCTATGGCTTCTTGAGCGAGGATGCGAGATTTGCCAAGCTGTGCGAGGAAAACGGACTGGTATTTTTGGGTCCGACAGATGGGCAACTGGCCAAGTTGGGGGATAAGGTGGTAGCTAGGGAACTGGCAAAGAGCCTCAATGTGCCCGTATTGGAAGGTACCGACGCTTCTTCGTCCTCAGCGCGCGAAGACATTCTGAAGTTCGCCTCAACAGTTCCAGCTGGCGGAAAGATTATCTTGAAAGCGGCAAATGGCGGAGGAGGAAGAGGCATTCGAGTGGTCCCAATTCAGCCCAATCCGACCGAAACGACACGAGCCATCACGGAAGCCTACGAATCATGCACTCGCGAAGCAGCAGCCTCCTTCGGCGACGGAAAAGTCTATGCAGAACGCTTCTTGGTCAACGCAAAGCATGTCGAGGTGCAAGTCTTGGGTGATGGTCTCGGAGGAGTGTGTCATTTTTGGGATCGCGAGTGCTCGCTCCAACGCCGCAACCAGAAGCTGATAGAGATCGCGCCTGCCCCGCATCTCCCGCCGCAGCTTCGGACAGAAATGCTCAATGCCGCTCTGCGGCTTGCTGCGGAGGTGAAGTTGCGGAGCCTGGCCACAATCGAGTTCCTTGTGGAGGAAGGAGGCAATTTTTACTTTATGGAAGCCAACCCGAGAATCCAGGTCGAACATACGATCACGGAGAACGTCACAGGCCACGATTTGGTCGCGCTCCAGTTGCTTGTGGGGCTTGGTCACTCGCTCAGAGATCTCGGGCTCACAGAAGCCTCAGCTTCACCATTCCCGAGCAAGACAGCAATCCAGACAAGAGTCAACGCCGAATCTTTCAGAGGAGAGACGGATCAAACCCATCCCGAATCCGGTTCCATCTCTTCCCTGATCTGGCCCGTTGGCGGAAGTGTGAGAATAGAAACGGCTGCACATGCCCCACATCCCCGATTGGGTCAGTACACCGTCAATCCGCTCTTCGACAGCTTGCTGGCAAAAGTGATTGTAACAGCGCCGACGTATGAGTCTGCGGTGGATGCGGCGAAGCGGGCGCTGGAAGGTACGAGCATCAGCGGCGTGAGAACGAACATTCCCTTCCTTCTGGCTTTGCTCAGCGACGGCGGGGTGAAGAAAGGTCTGCAACACATCCATACGGTACAAGCTGGGTTCAAGGGTTACTTGGACTATTCGAACCGAATCCAGGCTGAAATCGAGGTTCAGCATGGTGGGACGAACGCGGAAAGAGTACAGGGAGCACAACAAAAGGAAGGATGGAAGGAGCAGCCTGGCAAGCATGCAGTCAAATCGCATCTCACAGGGATGGTGATCAAAGTTACAGTCAAGGAGGGAGAAACGATTGTAGTGGGCCAGGAATTGGCTGTGTTGGAAGCGATGAAGATGGAGCATGTCATCCGGTCTTCTGTTGGAGGTGTCGTGGACAAGGTGGTCGTTAAGCAAAGCGGCGTTGTCAACAGCTCAGATGTTCTGCTCGTCCTCGATACCTCCAGCAACTCCTCGGACGCTTTTGGTGAAGACAGTGCTTTGTTGGCAGCTGCGGCCGCAGAGGATCCCAACGTGCCCCGCCCAGAGCTCAAGGAATTGCAGCAGCGCCGATTGGCCATCGCTGACGCCGGTCGCACAGCCGCAGTCACAAAACGTCACGCTAGAGGCTTCCGTACGGTTCGCGAAAACCTATCCATGCTGATCGACCCGGACTCGCTGATCGAGTACGGTGATCTCGCACTGGCGGCGCAGAGGAAGCGAACACCTCTTCCCGACTTGATCGCCAAAACAAGTGGTGATGGCCTAGTCACTGGTTTCGCCCGTATCCAGGGCCACACAGTCGGCCTGATCATGGGAGACTATATGGTTCTTGCCGGCACTCAAGGATATTTCCACCACTTGAAGCTGGATAGGATTCTCATGGCGGTGCTGTCGCATCCTGCTCCGCTGGTGCTGTATGCCGAGGGAGGAGGTGGAAGGCCAGGAGATACAGACCATCAGACGGCAAGCGGGTTGATGACGCCCAGTTTTGCGCTAATGGGGCAGGTGCAGGCGCAAGGAATTCCGATTGTTGGTGTGGCAAATGGATATGTGTTTGCTGGGAACGCGGCCATTTTGGGGACGTGTGACATTGTGATCGCCACGAAAGGGGGGAATGCGGTGCTTGCAAATGGGCAGAAAGTGGGAAGCACTTCGATAGGTATGGCGGGTACAGCGATGATCGAAGCGGGTGGACTGGGTGTGTTCGGCTCGGACGAGATCGGCCCAACTTCCATTCACGCTGTCACCGGAGGGGTTGATGTTGTAGTGGATGACGAAGACGCGGCTGCTGCGATGACGAGGAAGATCATGAGCTTCTTCACCACACCACAGCTGGCTGAGAGGCAATGGGATTATTCATCCGACGCCAAGCTCCTTCGCACGTGTGTGCCGTCGGTTGCTGAACGACGTCGGGCATTCGACATGCGCCGTGTGATCTCCCTCCTCGTGGATGATAACACCTTCGTCGAGCTTTCCCCTCACTGGGGTCCTGACATGATCACCGGCTTTGCTCGCATCAAAGGCCATGCGGTAGCCATTCTCGCCAACGACCCCACAGCTCCGCTTGGTGGAGCAATCGACATCAACGCAGCTCTCAAAGCCATCCGTCTACTGAAATTACTGACACGTACTCGGGCAGTTCACCTCATCAGCCTCTGCGATACACCTGGCTTTATGGTCGGGCCTCAATTCGAACGCTCCTCCTCCTCGGGCGGATCTTTCCGAACTTTTGGGGACTGGTTCACCGCCGCTGCTCAGTTCACACAGTCCGGAGGGCGATTTGTGGGGCTTGTTGTCAGGAGAGCCTTTGGTTTGGGCGCTATGGCAATGTTGGGTGGAAGCACACTCAGTGGATCCATCTGCGCCAGTTGGCCGACGGGAAGCATGGGATCGATGGCGCTGGAAGGAGCCGTTCAGCTGAGCATGAAAAAGCAATTGGCCGAGATAAAAGACGAGGCAGAGCGCAAAAAAGTGGCTGAACAAGCCGTCGAGCAGCTCTACAAGGGAGGCAGGGCGATCAATGTCGCCAGCATGACAGAGATTGATACCGTGCTAGACCCGGCAGAGACTCGGGATTGGCTGGCGAGGATGGTCAAGGATGTATTGGGGGAGAGGAAGGCAACGTACAAGACGAGGAGGGCGAAGCTGGCCGACCCGCACCTGTAGTGTTTTTCTCGAAGCTCTGTCACTACACTGGCCTGGACGTCATCACTTGATGATGGTCCTGTGAGAGTGACGTGTGTCTCCAGAGGCGTTGCTTCTTGCACGCCTCAGTTGATCTTGAGCGGTCAACTTGATCTGGCATTTCATAATGGTGCCTCGGATGTGGAAAGGTGCCGGTGGGAAAAAGCCAAAAAGGTTACAGTGATTGGCGGGAGTCCTCTCCGGTCGCCATCGACACAAGTGGGTCTCGATCTTTATCGCGCAGCCTGGCCTTTGCCAAGCATCAATCAATCTCGTCTTTCGCCTGGCTATCAATGAATCGAAACAGTAGTTAATTTTGTCTTCCCGCGCCAGAAAGAATAGAGATTACCTTCACAAAATGTTTGGCGACAACAGCACCATACCAAATACCCTCTGCGAACTGAAAGGAGAAGTTCACTCAAAACACGGCCCAGGAAGAAGAAGATTTCTCGCCGCGACTAGATAAATTTAGACAACTTCACACGAAAATCACCATGTCAATGCTAACAGTAGCACCGCAAATCACACCCCCTAATCTCACCAGTAACTACAGCTTGCCTGAATGAGACTCAAGTTTACCTTGATCACCCACAAATTAACCTGTTCATCCTGACAATAGACCAAATACAAAGCAAACCAAAGGTATCGCTCAGTAAGCGAACATGAAAGCACAATCTCGCAAGTCGAGTTAGTAAACGGCTGCGGCAAGCTCAAACCGGAGAAAGACGATGAAAAAAGAAGTACGATGGTCATGAAAAAGAGACCCAAGATCCGAAGCCGGTATCAATCCAGATATTGTACAGCCTACCACAACAAGAGACAGAGACACACACAACTAAGAACAACAAGCTGATCACCCCCAAAAATCACCCAACAACGCTCACCCAGCCTAAAGCCGAAACGACATACACCCACGTTGTTCAATTCAACCAAACTTTCAGCCAAACGGCAGAAAACAACTTTGCTGAAGGAAGAAATGGAAGAACACTGGATGTGGGACTACTCCAGCACTGCCACCCGGAAGTTTTACAAAAGCTGACACTAGCCAAAGCTATAGTGGTAGAAAGCGCCGAAGATCAACACAGCAAAGACCGCGGGTATGGCAGAACAACGCCAACGCAAAGCACGATACAAATTCTGGGAGTCCACATCAGCAAACGATTATAATTCAACGACTTTGTGACCATGAAATGCTGCATCACGATCAAAGCAGCCAACAGCCTACAATTGGCGCTACCAAATGAACGCTGGGCACGTCCTACAGTACGACACAAAATCGCTCAGGCGGTCCTCTTCCCCATATTAGACTTTGCGGTAGCACTACACCCAGTCATCCCTAGATCTGTAGAGTCCGACTTCAGCAAAGCCAAGAAAGAGATCTACCGCTTCATTATCGGAGCACACAATACACCCGTGCTCCCATCAGGCGTAGGACTAGCCCACAAACTAGGACAAATCAGCGCCATACTCAGATGGAGGAAAATGGCGATGATACACCTTGGCAACACACTCAAGGACCGATCTCACATATCCACACAAGATGCCATCAGAGCACTGGAACTTTCCAAAGACTGGGAGATGGAAGGAGAACTCTTGCAACCACTAGGCAAAGAGTTACCCAAACCCAAACTCCTTGCAAGAACCAAAGCATCACCGCTCAAACTCATGGCACTAGACCTCCCCTTCGAAACCATCGAACCGATCAGCCTACCAGAGATATCACCGCAAAGATGGACCGACCTGCCAATTGAGATACACGAACGAGAGTCAGCCATTGCGATAGAGCAGACCATCTGCAAATTACGAGACAAAAAGGCAGTACGCATCTACACGGATGGTGCAGAAACAGTGGACCATTTGGGAGCCGCCTTTATCACTTACCCCTTCGCTGGCACTGACACCGAGGTCTTCACAGGAGCCACCAGAATGGACCATAACCAATTCGGCATTGTCGAGGCTGAACTCAACGCAATCAAACTGGGGCTTGAAGCCTGCGTAGAACGACAACTCAAACGCATTGACCTCTTCTCTGACTCACAGGCAGCCCTCAAAAGACTACAACGAGTATGGAGAGGCGACCACGCACCACTGCAACACCTCACACGGCCGATCCGGGCCACCATCAAACGACTACTACAGCAAGGCTGCAAAGTCAGACTACGCTGGATCCCCGGACACTCAGAGGTAGCAGGAAACGAAGCAGCGGACCAACTCGCCAAAGCAATGGCAAACGAAGTGGAGGCCAGTCCTACAGAATTTGGTAGCCTCAGCCTCCTGCGGAACATCGCCAAGGAAGCGGCAACCAAGGCTCAACAACTATCGTGGCAGTACCTCGGCACAGCAAGCCTACAAAAAGTCAGCCCCTCGTTCTCAGCTAACAATATGCTCCTGATCCGCGACACAACCAGCCGCCTCAGAGTACTCTTACTGCGCTTTCGCTCAAATGTTCTACCGCTGGCTTCCTGGCGGGCAGAAGACAAAAAGGCCTGTATATGTGGAGCGGCACTCCAAGACCGCGATCACATCCTTCTCCAATGCCCCCACACCAAAGACGAACGGGCAAGAGTTCAAGCTCTCCTCCCACCAAACGAACGACTCTCCCTCACGGCACTCTTACAGGGAGGACACTTTGCAGACGCAGACCGCCGCCCCAAATACCTCGAGAAACTCGAAACCCTCCTCCAAAAAGCGCACGACACGATCACAGAGACAAACTTGATGAACGGTACGTATGCGAGCCCAAGAAGATACAGACTGACAACAGTCGAGACCTCTCAGGACAAAGACCGTGACACCAACCAGTCAAACTTCATGGGCATCGAGCCCCGTACACGGGCAACGCGCACAACTCTCCGCATACCAGAGATGCTACCACCTGCATCCACACTCATCCTTCCACCAATCGCAGACCACCTAAACCCGCTAAGAGGTGGCACACACATCACCGAGCTAAACCAAGGTTTCATCGACGCTGGACGAAGATGTCGACAACATACAAACCCTGCAACAACAAGTCAGAATTGATTGTGTTGTTGGAGGATCGGACGGACCGTACATGTGGTCATCTATGCCAAGATACAAAGCTGCGATATAGTCTTTGCCTCTGACTGTGGCTCATCATCAGGAAAGATTTATGAGCTTAACGTTCAGATTCAGCTCTTTCTGAAACCACAATGTCTAGAAATCAAGAAAGTATTTCAAATGTTTGTTCGTAATGAGCCGTGATTGGCATTTGGCATTTTGAGCAAGACAGGGGCGTTACAACAATGCGAGAGATACCCGTAACAGAAAAAAAGTGTAGCTGAGAATACAAGGCGAAGAAACAGAAAGAGATGTGTGCAAAAGATAGGGCATGGTATAAAAGGAAGTTTAGGAGATGAAAGCCCAGACCTTGCCACTGATGGTGGTGGGCTTCTCCTCGGGCTCCTCGGCCTCGATGATTTCGCGAAGACCGGTGGTGAGGTCGACCTCGCTGATGGGGACGTGGGCACCGTTGTTTCGGTTGTAGTACCAGTTACCGAGGTAGAGAATGATGAAGAAGGGGATGGGGATGTAGTTGGTGATGAAATCCGAGGTGGACCAGTTACCCTTGAGGAAGATAGGCCAGCCGGAGAAGAGCATGACAATGAAGGTGGTGCAGACAGTCCACCAACCGCAGAAGGGCTGGAGCCATGCACGGTAAGGAAGAACGTCTCGCGACATGCCCTGGACCTTCATGGCGGTGTGGAAGCGAATGTACATGACACCGATGCAGAACCAGGTGACCATACCGGCGATCGAGGTCATGTTGGCAAAGTAGCCGAAGACGGTGCTGGCACCATTGCGAACCGACATGTAGGAGAGGAAGGAGAAGGCAACGGAGACGGCAACTGCTATGTAAGGAAGACCGCGCTTGGTAGTGCGGGCAAAGATACGAGGAGCAGAGCCACCAATAGCGAGCGAGTAGAGGGCTCGGCTCGAGGTGAAGAGATCCGAAGAAGCTGCAGAAACGGCCGAAGTGACAAGGGCTGCGTTGATAATGCTAGGTAAGACCCAAATACCTGCATTTCTAATAGCAACGACGAATGGAGAGCGAGCAGCGGTCTTGTGGCCCTGGGTGAGCTCGGGAGCATTGGAGGAGCAGACGAGACCAATCATGAAGGTACCAAGGAAGTAGAAGAGGCAAATACGAATCCAGACCTTGCGAATAGCGCTGGGAACGGACTTGCGGGGGTTCTTGGCCTCAGCAGAAGCGATAGCGACTATCTCCGTGCCGATAAATGAAAATGCTGCGTCTATCTATCTATCTATACCTTTCTTTTTCGCTCCAACGAAGGATCTTTCGATCCAGGGAGCATAACCTCCCTACGGAGGAAGCATGAGGGGATCGTGTTGGGCTGTAGTATCGGAACGCGTGAATTAAAAATTCACATTGAGTGTCCCGAAAGCCCACCCTCGCTTAATGTTTGGCCGAAGCCCGAAGAAGACGCGCTACCAGTTTTGCTGGCGCATGCGCCCGGTCTCCACGTCTTGTTTCCCACACGACGTGGTACGGTAAAGTCGTTGCCTATTTGTGCGCTTACCTGTTTTGTGTCGGTTCGCAACTGACGTTTTTAGTCGTCTGCGTCGGAGTCATCCATAAACCCGAGGTCGTCGTCTTGGTCTGGTCCCTGATGTATGGTTTCGGCGTCTGGCTGCTCGAGCGTGTCGAAGGAGTCGTTTTGGTCTGTGTCGCTGACCAAGTCGATTATTTCAGTCGAATGTGGTGGTGTTCTTGGTAGTCGTCTGCGATTTCGTGGTGGAGTCAATTCGGTTGGTATGGGCGGTCGTTCGGCCGATGGTGCTTGTGGGTCTTGTGTGTCCTCGTCGGAATCGGAGATTTCAATTGTTTCCGTTTCGAGTCTGGCCTGCGCTAGAGCCCATTCCTGCGAGACCGACTGGTCACTGATCGTAGTGTCGCTGTCGGTTGGTCGGTATTGTTCGTTGCGTTGTGCCTCTCTGTTGTTGGTTTTGTTATGCGGCCTTGGCGAATGTAGGTCTCTGATTGTAGCGAGTGGTGTCGGTGTTGTATCGATGTTTGTTGGCCGGGTTGCCGCCCTGTGTTGTTCATGGCGGTTTTCGATGCTGGAGCTAGTCGCTATCCTGGCCCTCTCGGTGGAGGGTTGGCCTGAGGTTGCGAGGTTGCGATAGGCCTCGTGGCGTATTGTCACAGGGGACGTATGTTGTCGGTATCTGCTTCCCGTGTCGATGAAAGCTTGGTTTATTTTGGTGTTGTGTGCGCCGCCCCCTAGCAGGTTTAGGTGGTCTGCGATCGGTGGAGGGATGAGTGTGGATGCCGGTGGTAGCGTCTCTGACCTATGGAGGGTTGTGCGCGTTGTCCGTCTACGGGCCTCGATACCTATGAAGTTTGACTGGTTGGTGTCGCGGTCTTCGTCCTGAGAGGTCTCGACTGTTGTCAGTCTGTATCTTCTTGGGCTCGCATACGTACCGTTCATCAAGTTGGTCTCTGTGATCGTGTCGTGCGCTTTTTGGAGGAGGGTTTCGAGTTTCTCGAGGTATTTGGGGCGGCGGTCTGCGTCTGCAAAGTGTCCTCCCTGTAAGAGTGCCGTGAGGGAGAGTCGTTCGTTTGGAGGGAGGAGAGCTTGAACTCTTGCCCGTTCGTCTTTGGTGTGGGGGCATTGGAGAAGGATGTGATCGCGGTCTTGGAGTGCCGCTCCACATATACAGGCCTTTTTGTCTTCTGCCCGCCAGGAAGCCAGCGGTAGAACATTTGAGCGAAAGCGCAGTAAGAGTACTCTGAGGCGGCTGGTTGTGTCGCGGATCAGGAGCATATTGTTAGCTGAGAACGAGGGGCTGACTTTTTGTAGGCTTGCTGTGCCGAGGTACTGCCACGATAGTTGTTGAGCCTTGGTTGCCGCTTCCTTGGCGATGTTCCGCAGGAGGCTGAGGCTACCAAATTCTGTAGGACTGGCCTCCACTTCGTTTGCCATTGCTTTGGCGAGTTGGTCCGCTGCTTCGTTTCCTGCTACCTCTGAGTGTCCGGGGATCCAGCGTAGTCTGACTTTGCAGCCTTGCTGTAGTAGTCGTTTGATGGTGGCCCGGATCGGCCGTGTGAGGTGTTGCAGTGGTGCGTGGTCGCCTCTCCATACTCGTTGTAGTCTTTTGAGGGCTGCCTGTGAGTCAGAGAAGAGGTCAATGCGTTTGAGTTGTCGTTCTACGCAGGCTTTGAGCCCCAGTTTGATTGCGTTGAGTTCAGCCTCGACAATGCCAAATTGGTTATGGTCCATTCTGGTGGCTCCTGTGAAGACCTCGGTGTCGGGGCCAGCGAAAGGGTATGCGATAAAGGCGGCTCCCAAATGATCCGCTGTTTCTGAACCATCCGTGTAGATGCGTACTGCCTTTTTGTCTCGTAATTTGCAGATGGTCTGCTCTATCGCAATGGCTGACTCTCGTTCGTGTATCTCAATTGGCAGGTCGGTCCATCTTTGCGGTGATATCTCTGGTAGGCTGATCGGTTCAATGGTTTCGAAGGGGAGGTCTAGTGCCATGAGTTTGAGCGGTGATGCTCTGGTTCTTGCAAGGAGTTCGGGTTTGGGTAACTCTTTGCCTAGCGGTCGCAAGAGTTCTCCTTCCATCTCCCAGTCTTTGGAAAGTTCCAGCGCTCTGATGGCATCTTGTGTGGATGCATGGGATCGGTCCTTGAGTGTGTTGCCCAGGTGTATCATCGCCATTTTCCTCCATCTGAATACGGCACTGATTTGTCCTAGTTTGTGGGCTAGTCCTACGCCTGATGGGAGCATGGGTGTATTGTGTGCACCGATGATGAACCTGTAGATCTCTTTTTCTGCTTTGCTAACATCGGCCTCTAGGTATCTGGGGATGACTGGATGTAGTGCTGCTGCGAAGTCTAAGATGGGAAAGAGGACTGCCTGGGCGATTTTGTGCCGCACCGTAGGGTGTGCCCATCGCTCGTTTGGCAGCGCCCATCTCAGGCTATTGGCTGCTTTGGTTGTAATTCGGCATTTCATGGTGACAAAGTCATTGAGTTGTAGTCGTTTGCCAATGTGGACTCCAAGGATTTGGACCGTGTTTGGTGTCGGTGGCGTTGTGGTTCCTGAAGGGAGCCGTATTGTTACTGCTTCGCATCTGGAGTCGTAGCGGGAGTTTCGGTGCGTAACTAGTAAGGTAGGCTTGTCGAGGTGTATGTCTCGTTCGTTGGTCCACATCGATAACTTGTCGATCCATGCTTGGCAGCCGGTTTGTAGCTCCTTGGGCGAGTCTGCTGAGAAGACGGCGAAGATATCGTCTACGTAGGCGCCTTGTGTGAGGGGCGGGTTGTCGTTGCCCATGTCCCCATCGAGGATGGTGTCGGAGTAGATGGACCAGACAAGTGGTGATAAGGGCGAACCTTGTGGTATGCCTCGACTGCCCATGTCGTGCTCGGCTGATTGCGTTCCTTCGAGGGTAAGTGTGATTCGCCGGTGTTGAAGCCAGGCTCGTAGCCATTTTCCAAATGATTTGAGGCCGTAACCGTCTAGAGTGTCTTGCAGGGCTTGATGGTCAACTTGGTTGAAGGCGCTTGAGACGTCTACCGTTACGATTGCGACGTATTCTCCTCCGTTGAGGGCCTCCCTGCTTTGATGGAGGATGCCTCCAACTGCGTGGTTGACTGAGATGCCTGGTACGCTGCCGTACTGTCGTTTGAGAAGGTTCTTCTTGTGGAGCGCGTGTTGAAGGCGGTTGCATACGATCTTTTCAACGAGTTTGGCGGCCGTGCACAGTAACGATATCGGGCGGTAAGAATTTGGTTGCCTGAGGTCTCTGTTACCCAGTTTCGGTATCACTGTGATCTTTGCGCGTTTCCATTCTGTCGGAAAGTTACCGCTTTGAAGGCAGTCGTTGACTAAGTCTGTCAGGAGCTGGTTGAATTCTTCGCATCCGCTGTAAAGAGTCTGCAGTAGGTTTACGCTGATGCCATCCGGTCCGACTGCTTTGTCCTTCTCCAGGCTAAATACCGCGTCTTTGAGTTCGGTCTTGCTAACTTTTTCAAGGCCGGTTGTACCCGTTGTTGGTGGTTGCTGTGGTGTTGGTGTCACTTGCGGCTCCTGTTGTCGTGCCGTTGGGAACAGGGTCCTCGCCAGTAGAGTGAGTTTGTCTTCTATGTTAGGGACGCTCTCTCCTTCGGAGTCTAGGAAGGGCGGGCTGAGTGGGTTGTTGAGCTTTTTGCGGTTGCGGATGGCTCTTAATCTGGCCCATTCCACTTTGTCTGACATGTTGGCCAATGCTCCTCTCTCCGCTTCTGCTCTGGCTTTTTCTTTCGCCGCTTGGAATCTGGCTTCTAGGGTTCAGTAGGTTTCGTCTAGTTTGCAGACTCGTCAAAGTTCTGAGCAGGTTGGGGGGCGGACTGTCGATAGGGTGGTTCGAATGCGTTTGGCTTGTTCCTCCCTCTCTGTGTAGAGTTCGCCGCATTCTTCTGACCATCCTAGCATGTTACCCTGGAGCTTGCGCTTCCCACGTCTCCGGCGGTGTTGTTGGTGCGGTCGTGCTTCAAGGATTGCTGCTTTGATGGCCTCGGCTACGATCGCCCATTTGGAGGAGTTGGACTCTCTCTCTCGATGCGTTGCTTCCCGGAGGTGTCTGTGGAATGTTTTACAGATTCGTGTTTCGTCTATACCTCTGGTGTCGAATGCGTTGGGTGGTCGTTGAGGTTCCGCTCCTATTTCGACGCTAATATATATTGGGATGTGGTCGTTTGCGCCTTCCCATATACCCAGGTATGAGGCGATTGGTTGTGTGCTGAATGTAAGGTCGAGGGTTGACCTGAGAGATCCGTCCTGTGCGTAAGTGCGGAAGCTTGGTGGAGTCACTAGTACCAAACCTTTCATCGTCGCCCATTCGAGTAAGGTTTCTGCTGATCTCGTTGGGGTTTGGTGGGAGGCGGTTGCTTCAAGATCCCAGATTTCGCTTTGAATGTTGAAATCTCCTCCAACAATCAGTTCCCATGGGCCTGGTACGCTCTCGATCATCTCGTCGAGGTTTGCGAGGGTCTTGACTAGTGATTCGTGGCGCTGCATGGGTGTGCGGTGTCGTCCCTGGCTGGTGGGTCGGATGTATAGCGATGCGTATATCCTTTTGGGCTGGTCTGGTGTGTCCGGTGGCGGGAGGATGCATACTGCCGCCACTTGTTCTCGTGTTGGTAGAAGTTTGTATACCCTGGCCGGTGGTACGTGTGTTACGACTACAGCTGTGTCGATTCCTCTGCCAAATCCGTGGTTTTCGCTGTGTTGGTCTTCCGCACTTTCTACTACTATAGCGTTGGCAAGCATTAGCTTTTGTACTGCTTCTGGGTGGCAGTGCTGGAGTAGTCCTACATCTGGTGTTCTTCCGTTCCTCCCTTCAGCGAAGTATTCTTCCGCTGTATGACTGAAATTTGTGTTGAGTTGGAGAATGCGTGTTTGTGGCATTTCGTTTGCTTTGGCTGGGTTGGTGGAGGTGGTGGTGGTTAGGGTGTGGGTGTTGATAACTGTGCGTTATTGTCGCGTAGAGCTGAATGGAGTAGTTTTCGGATCTTGGGTTCCCCTCTCGTGTTGTTTGGTCTTGTTTGGTCGTTTGTTCCTGTGAGTTTCGGCCTTTGTACTCTTTCGCCCGGTCGTCCTTTGTTCGCGATGTATTCAGTCTATTGTAGGGGTAAGTAGGTTGGTTTCTGGTTGTCTGCGGTCTCATTCTTAATTCACACTCTGGCGGGTTGGGTTTACTTTGATTAAAGTGTGACATGTGGTGATTTACAGTTTGGTATCGATCTGATTAGTGTGGAGTGGTCTAAAAATGGTTTGGTTGCGACTAGGACTTTTCATCTTCCTAGGCCGTGTTTTGAGTGGCCTTTACCTCTTGGTTCGCAGAGTGTCTTTGGTATGTTGCTAGTATCACCGAACATCATGTGGAGGTAGTCTTTGTTCTTTTCGGCAAAGATTCCAGAGGTGAGGGCGGTGCGAGAGGCTTTCTCTAGCGTGATGGCTGCGTTTTTGTTGAACATGTTCTCAAGGGGGCATGGTTCTGTTCTTGCGTGTTTATGGCCTGTGCATTCGCATCGACTGCAGTTCGATGAGTTGTACGGTGTTGAGATGCATTTTGCTGAGAAGTGGCCAAGGTTGCCGCATTTGGTGCAGGTTTCAATGTCGTCAGTTGGTATGAAGGGGGTTAGTGGTTCTGATTCGACGATGTTTGCTTTACGTTCTATGAATGGCCATCTGGAGGATGCTATGACTACCACTTTTTTATTAAGCATCATGGCTGCCGCTGCTGGAGAGGGGTACGTAATTTTTGCGATGGTTTTGTTGTTTTCTCGAGAGACTATGCTGACTGCGTCTGGCATCACTGTGTTGGCGGGGTGGAGAGGGGCTCTTTGGATGGCGAGGGTATGAGTTGTTGTCTTGTTGTTCACTTCCATTTTTATCTGGCTGAGCGGATGGAGTCGTCCCTCTGTCTTGGTGGTGGGTATGTAGAGTGGTGTGTCGGCAAATGTGAGGAATGGTGTCCAGAGTGGTAGTAGGAAACAGGCTGTCGCAAAGTGTTGTCGGCTTGCAAATGTGAGAGCGATTTCACTTTCCCCGGTGTTGATCTTTCTATACATTGCTTCCGTGACCGTCACGCCCTGGAACTCATTGTAGCAATAGATGATGCCTTGTCTCCAGACTGTGTGGATGGCGGGTGTATCTGGCATGGGGCAGGTGTCTTTTGCACATTCTGGTTTGAGTTTTCCTCGCAGAATGAGTGTACGGTCTAGGTGTGCGTGTGGGAGGGGTGGTATCACTTTGTCGGTCTCTGTGAATCTAGGGCCACTGTCTTTCGATTTAGTCGGGGTTTGCTTGCGTTTTGTGCTCTGTGGAGGTTTGTCGAATTGGAACCTGATCCATGACTTATGGCGGAGGTCGTCAGCATTATATTGCGCCTGGGTTGGTGTTGTTCTCGCTAGGCAGTCGGTATCCTTTAGATCGGTGTCGAATCCTTTGCCCGAGATTCGGGCTCCTGCTGCTGCTCTGAAGGCTCTCACATGGTCGCTAAACTTGGTCTGTGTGAGGGTGTTGATGTTTTCGAGTCGTTGTTTGTTGTCTTTGATGGTCTGTTGTGGTCCTTTCAGCGGGTAGAGTTGTTCAGTTACATCTCTCCATGCTCGTTTAAGTGCGACCGCTCCCACGAAGACGTTGAATTGTTCGAACGCACAGATGCCAATTAGGTTGAACCATTCTGTTGCTCTGAACGTCTTGACTGCTTCCCACGTTTCTTGGCGAATTTCTTTTGGTTTGTTGTTGAAAAGGATGAGGTCAAAGATTTTTAACGCTAACTTGCTCAATTTGTTCTTCAAGCTGTGGTGGTCTTTCATCGCGTACCTGTCAGAGGTGTGAGCGCTGCGGTCTTTGCGAGAGGCGTTGGAGATTCTGCCAATGAAGGTGTAGGCATGGATTCGCTGGATGCCAAAGTGGTTTGCGAAAAGGTCGGCGTAGTGTTGAGCTCCTTTGTAGTTTAGCTGTCCATTTCGCTGGTTTTGGTTGTTTGCTATCCAGTCTTGGGCGTCTTGTGGGAAATAGGGGCCAGGTGTGGTCTGTAGTATCCATGGGTAGAATTCCCATGTTCCTTCGGCATACTCTTGGGCCAGCAGAAGCGTCGAGTGCAAGAGCTTGTCCATGGATGGAACCTCGCTCGGTGGGAAAGTTGGGTCAAAACGGATTGTCTTTTCTATAGTTACCGGATTAAAGGATTTGGTGTCGTAGTCGATCCTGTTCATATCCATGTCAACACCGCCTTTGGTGTATTTGAGGTGGAAGGGTTGCATCCCAATCATCAGAAGGCGGTCTTGTGTGGTTTTTTCAGGTCGATTCACTTTGCGGCTGTTATCTGTATCCCCGTGTGCTCTATCGTCTTCGCTGTCGTCGATGTTGATCCATTCTTCTGCCGTGTGCTGTTTTTGTCGTTCTACTTGTTTGCTTTTGCCCTTGTCTTTCGTGCTCGGTATGTCGTTCAGTGTTGTGTTGTTGTTTGTTTTGTTGGTGGCTGCTCGTTTGGTACGTTCTTTGTTAGCTGCCGTGCCGTTGTTTGTGTCGTCCATTGTCTCTTTATTGCTGGGTGGTGGTGTAGGGTCGAGGGTGGTTGTTGGGAGTATAAGCACTCTTCGCGGGTGAGTTGTTATCGTGGGCGAGCTTGTTGTTCCGTAACTTGCCTTTTGATTTTCGTCTTGGATTTCATTGGGCATTTGGTGTTGTGTCGTCTTGTTCTTGTAGGGTGCGGCTGGGTTTCGGAATAGCAGTGGCTGGTTTTGTTCTGGGGGTTCTTGTTTTATTGTTGGCGGTGATGGCGGCGTGGATTGTTCGATGAGCAGTTCCATCGCTTCTATGTCGCTGTCTGTTATAGCAAATTCGGTTTCGCTCGTTTCTACGGGTGCTTCTTTGTTCTTAGGATTGGACTTCTGGCCTAGATCATCCGAGGTTGGCCGGTTTGGACTTTCGGGGCTCTGTAGAGGTTGCAGTTCGTCTGAATCTTTCAGTTTGGTCATTATGTCTTTGGTGAATAAAGACCCGCCAATAATTTCCCTGTATCGGCTTGAGTGGAAAGTGTAGATGCGAAGTTCAGGATAGACGTCCCTCAGGGCCAAAGCATTGCTGCGAACGTATTCGTTGGCACGGGGTAAGTACCAGCCTGATCCCCATGTTCCTTCTGTGTCTGGGTACATGGGTCTAGGTTGGTTACTGTTGTTGAATGCTGGATTAAACAGGACATTCCATGCGTTGCTGGGGAAATTGTTTGGAACGTTACAGATGAACATGTCGATAAAGCTGGGCGGGAGGGTTGACGTGCTGTGGCGCGTCTTGTGCCCTCCAGTGTAGTTCTGCTTCGGCGCCATGATGTCTTGGTAAGCGATGTTTGAGAGGCGGTGTTGTAAGCGGGCTGAGTTGATAACTTTATGGTTTATAGGTGTAACTTGATTTGTGGTTGGTTTGATCTTTGGGGGTTATATGGGATTGTCTGTTGGGTGGGTGTTGTCCCAGTTGTCTTTGTCCTGTCTGGGATTGGGTGTGACGTTGGATGTTGAATGATTTATGTACGTGGGTTACGTGTTGTTGGGTGGTTGTGACCCGCCCGTGGCTTTTGTCGGATTTCCATTTTGCTTGGTGGTTTGGTTGTTCTCAGGTTTTATTTTATGGATGTGTCTTTCTGAATGTAGGGTTCGGAATATTTGGCAGATGTCTTACGGGTCTAGGGTCTCTGTTTCGCTCTTTTGACAGATGTCGCTAATGTTTGTTTTAAAGCTCCGCTAGGTAGAGCCGAGGTGGTGGACCCTGTCGGCACGTGGTAATCTCATGGCTCATTGGTATATCATGACGTTGGAATTGCTGTTATTATTATTATTTATTTATTTATTTATTTATTTATTTATTTATTTATTTATTTATTTATTTATTTATTTATTTATTTATTTATTTATTTATTTATTTATTTATTTATTTATTTATTTATTTATTTATTTATTTATATTTTTTTTTTTTTTTTTGGGGAAAGGACAGTATGTATTGAGTGGTGCGTTTGTAAAGACAGGGGTGTAAAGTGGATATTGTTTCAGGGGTAGGGCGGTCAGTAGGGGTAGCGGTTGCGGTTGGGATCGCAGATGTAGCTGTAGTGGCCGTTTTTATTGTTGGATCGGCAGTATCTGCAGTAATCTGGTCTGCCAACGTAGTCCATTTCAATCTCTCAACCTTTGACGTTGATCCATGCAGGGAGGTTGCTGGCGGGGAAGGTATTGGTTTTCATCGTGGCGAGTGCAAACGAAATTCCTGCAAATTCTTCTTCTCTCTTCATGATCCACAATGCTTCTATGCGCATTACTTTGCCGAAATGGGTCACTAGGTACTCGCACAGGTGTTTGTGGTTGAAAGAAATGTTCATGCCGCTAAAGCGGATGAAAATTTGTTCTTCCATCAATGGTGCTCCTGACTTGTGCAGAGTGAGGTCGTAGTTGTTGAATGTCAGTTTCGCCTTGCTCACCTCTTTGAATGTCGCGGTTGAGTTGCAGACTATGTCGACGTAGTCTGATTTGTTGATTCGGGTCGGGTTGTCTACGATGAAAACTGCCTCTTCCTTTGTGACGTTTATTTGGTGGCACAATTGTTCTGCGATTTGTTGCCTGAATCGAGTGGCTTCGAAGACGAGGATACGTGGACCTTTGTAAAGGAAGCGGTGCGTGTATGCTGGTAGGTTGAATTTTTTACGGGGGTCAGGAAGCGCGTCAAAGGGGTAGTCGATGGCTGGCGTTGCTGGGAAGATTTGGACCGGAGTGAAGGCTGGAGTTCGAGGCGCTGAAGGGCCGTAAGTAGGGTTGTCTTCTGGTTCTTCTGCTCTTCTGAGTACGTCGTTAAGATCCATGGCGAATGAGTTGTCTATGGTAACTTTGTATCCCATGGCGTTGTCGTTGGGCGCGGCCGTTGATGGCGTGGGAGTGATGTAGCTGTTGTGGTTGTTGGAGTTGTTGATGGTGTTGTGTTCGGTGTAGTAGGTGTTGGTGATGTTGGGAGGGGGTGCGTTGTTGTTGGCGGTAGCGCCGTCAGCCATGCTGTTGGCTGTATTTGTCGAGGTGTTGAATTGGTGATGAGCTTCTGCACTACCCGTTGTGTCGATCACTATTTGGTTGGCCGTTGTCGGTTGTAGGGTATTGGTCTCTGGCTGTTTGGCTGAAGGTGCATGTGTCTGGAGCATCTCTCTGAGCTTTTCCCAGTATCCTTGGTTGCTCGGATCCGTTTGGTTGCTCGAGTGACATGCCTCTAGATCGTCCATCAGGGCCTTGAGCATTTCAATCTTTTTATCCTTTTGCACCGTTTGGTTATCCTTGTCGTTGGCGCTGGGCGTATCGTGGGGGCTTTGGTTGGCTGGAGTGTTCGTGTTTGGGGTTGGTTTGTTCGGAATTTGCGGTTGAGGTGTGATTGATGTTATGGCGTTTCCCGTCGTGATCGAGATCTCGTCTCTTTGAGCCAGGAAAGCGTCTTCGTACTGTGGGGTGGAAGGTCTGGCGTTGGTGTTTGTCATCGTGTTGATAGTGGCTGGTGGGTTGGGGGAAGGGGGGGGGGGCTGTTCCTCCTCTCGATGGGGCTCTGTTCGTTTGTCCGTGGTCGTTCTCTCCCCGACTTCAGGTGTTTCTTCCGGAGTTAGGGTTGGGCTGATGGGGTCGGTTTGGCGGGGTTCTTGGTCGATTTCGTCTATGAGTGGTGGCTCTCGATTGTGTTCTGCCCCGTTGTTGTTATCCTCCTCAAAATAGCCGACGGCGAGAGCATCAAGCATCGTTTCGTCTGGCTCTGAGTCCGGGACCATGTCTTCCTGGTTACGAAAGAGCGTCTCTGGGGCTGCGGGTGGCAGTTCGGTGTCGACGTCCATTTGGTTAACTTCGGAATCCGTGGGTTTGCGGGTTTTACCTTTGCCGGGGGGAGCGGTGGTTTTGGACTTGGGTTTGGCGGCAGTTCTCTGGGCCGCTTGTAAAACAGCATCCGCCTTGGTCGGGAGGCCAGGGGTCTCGTCTTTGATGCTTGTTCCTGGCTGTCTACATTCATAAGGGCTGTTAGCTGCCCCTTGCCGGTAGAGTCCTGCGTTTGGGCGTGAGGGCGTGTTGTTGATGTTCGGGTTGTTGTTGGTCATGTTGCTGGTGGTTTGGTTGTTGGTTGTTTGTGTGAGGAGCGAGGTGTGGTGGTTAGTATTGTCTTGATTGTTTGGAGGAGATGTTGGTAGGTGTTTCTTGGTGTTGTCTGTTAGCTTTACTTGTCTCCGTCCTTGTCTCTTTCTCATCTTTGTGTTTCGTTTCTTTTCATTTCTCAGCACTTTGTTGGGAATTCTCATAATTTGATTTCTCTATTGTTGTCTTTGTGGGACTTATTGTACCATTTAGTCTGGATTCTTGTCTGTCTTCGTCTCGCTGGTTCATGCGTGGTGGGTAAGCTTACGTGATATTGGCCCAGCTGGCTGGTGGGATCTGCTGACGTGGCACCTGCGTGTGTACACTGGGTTGGTGAGTTGTAGTGTTGTTTGGTGAGGTTAGGGTTTGGTATAGGTGTAGTGAGACGCTTTTGGCGCCCGGTGGTATAGGTGTCAGGTTCGGTGATGGTGTAATTTACTATTAGCTGAGTAGAGGCTAGTGTTACATGGGGGGGGGGGGGGGGGGGCAGATCTTGGTTCTATGATGGCATAACAGACGGAACCCATGACGAGGTATCCGAGCCAGAGTCCAAGAGGACCGGCGTTGTGCAGGGAAGAGGCCGTACCGAGGAAAAGACCTGTACCGATGACACCTCCGATGGAGATCATGGCCATGTGACGGGGAAGAAGAGCATGCTTGAGCTCTTCACCCTTGCGCTGGTCAAAAGCGTTGGTCGCGTTGGCGACGACACCATCTTCAAGTGTGGCGACAACGTCACCTTTGAAGGAGCCGGACTTGTCCTTCTCCTCGGAAGGAGAGTATGCCATAGACATTTTGGGATGTGAAGGAAAGAGGTGAGTCTAAGGAAAGAGGACCAAATAGATGCGTTGATGGGGGGAAGAAACGTGTCGAGATAGGCTCAGATAGCATGCGCTTTATACTTTCACGACAGGATGATAGGATGGCGGAGTCGGGTATGGGGCAGCTTTGGGCAAAAGAGGCATCTCAGGAAAGGAAAGATGGCAGCGTCTGCTGAGAAGGACCGAAGCATGGCACAAGAGGAGAAGTAAGAGGTAACAGGTGACCAGGTGGGAGCTGGCTCTGGAGGGACGGGGAACGGGTAGCCAATGAGAATTGTGGTTGCGACAGGGTAACGATAGCGAACCGAATCAGTGCAGTGTGTAAAATGTGGGGTCACGGTAGGCTTATCGAGCAGCGACCAAGAGAGCCACATGGGAAGCAGGAGAGTGGCAGTAGAGCAGGTACTGTACAGTACACGGGTGGGGCTAATCTTTGGACAGATAGACGGGAAACGACGCCCGTGCAAGGAGAATGACGGGCACTGAGTCAAGTGGGGTCTGGACACAGGAGGAGGCGAGGGCGCAGCAATGGTTAGCTACGATTGGAGGAGAGGGGAGACAACCAGCATAGAGAAGCGAATCAGGGGCGGGGACGCAGGCGAAGAAAATCAAAGGCAAACGAACCACAAGGAAAAGCCGAATTGCAAGAGAAGCCAGACGATTGCATTTGGTTGGCAGTGACATGTTGAGGTGCAACGCCTACATTACGCCGGATGGTGTGGTTCGAGGTCACCAACTGCCAAAGCGACGAGAGGGAGAGAGAATAATGAGAGATACGCTCACTGATTGACAAGTTCGCGTGGGCCTCGGGTAACGATTGCGGCACTAGATCAGTGTCTCTGGGTCCGCGAATCCACGGACTAAATGGAAAAACTCGAGGCAAACCTGCGGCTCGGACGAGGCTTGACAGTCGAGGTGCCGCTCTTGGAATTCGGAATTGACGAAAAGAAAATAAAAATAAAACAAATAAAATAAAATAAAAACCCCACCAAAGACAAAACAAAAGAGCAGACTGCCCTGAGTCGGAGTCTAGATCGCAAGAAGAACTGACAGAGGTCGAGGCAACAAAAAACTAACGAATCCAACGCCAATCAGAAGACGTTTATTGCCCTTGCTCACCATCGCTGTGCAACTCTTCCGGTCTACTAGCCCGCCCAATCAGGCAGTCCCCGCCAATTGGACGCCATTGGATTCGACGCCCTTTTGAGTCAACGCTCTCTGTAAATTGCATCAGATGCCATCAATGGACGCCGCAAAGGTTCCTGATGAAAGCGGTGGGACCGTGAGCCTAGCATTTCATAATACGGGTGGAACAATGAACCAAACGGCAAAGATAAAGCGAGAAAAGCCACATTAGCAGCGACGGCAAAGACGGATTCGGAGACCGACCGATGCCCTGTGACTTTAGTCCGTGATCTTGTTCGTGTCAAGATACGATTCCAAAGGTCCGGCTAGAATGCTGTTCAGCGGCTGAGTTCGTGGCAAATTCTTCTTCTTCTTCCAACAAGCATGCGTTAGTCGGATGCAGTTGAGAACCGGGCGCGTGTTTGCTTTGTATCAGAGCCTGACCGCGCGATGCAGAATTGGAAAAAAAAAGTGCATTTCTCACATCCTATCGCATCGCAATAATGTTGTGCGTCACCGTCACCAACGTCCGCCTGCAGGTTTCAGAGCAGGTGACTGCCACTAACCAATCGATTCGAGACGATACTTGACGCCAGCGATCAGAGAGTTCCAATGTGGAGAACATGAGAGCGTAAAAGCGTTTTGCGTCGAGGTGTCATTGGCTGGCTGCATGGCACTCTTACGAACCCCGCAAGTTGCAGCAAGGCAACGCCATCTCATTGGTCGACGAAGAAAGCCCCACCGACCAATAGCGGATCCGTAAAGCAGTTTTACCCACTGGCATGTATCTGATCATCATTGACTTTGCTTGCACAGCTACCAACCACGCGAGTTTTGTCCAAGGAGAAAGCGTTTACGCCACGTAGCCTATGCAAGGTGAGTTCGGCACAGAAGCATCTCAGATCTGTCGCACCTCTTTCAGCCTCGTGACTTGTCTGACGAACGGCCAACAATTGACTTTTTCAAACTGTTGCTCGCTATCGTAAGACGAGCGGTTGTCATCCCAGAGTCGGCCCGCGCTCTCTCTTCAATCGGAAAAGATTCGGCGACACCTAAAACCACACGGCCCACACACAGGCTCACCTGCCAATCAGTGAACACCTTGGCTCTGCTTTTCACTTCTTCTTGAACCGTACACAGTTGAGACTCTTTGCAGTTGAAACGGAAAGCGGGGTAGAAAGGAGAAGAACTACAGTACTCTTCTGGTTGGTCCAACATTCAGAGTGAATTTCTATTACACACGGCAATCGCTGCAATACCTTTTTTTAATTTCAAATCAGAAAATTGCAAATTCACCAAACTTGACAGAGTGACGAGATGCAGTTGACAGCGGCGGCACCTGCGGCGGTGATGGACGCGCAAAGCTAAAGTCGAGAGCTGCTTCTCCGGCGGTCTTCAAAAACAAAACAAAATAAAATAAAAAAGCCATGTTCAAATTGCCCTCTCTGAACACTGCTCTGGTGCATTTCTGGACGAAAAATGACCTCGCAGAAATCGGCGGTTTGGTACCTAAGCGAGAGTTGGCCCACGGGTTGCTTGTCAGGCTCGTGGCGTTTTCTCTCTGCTCACTCGCCGCTGGTTCTCGACCAAAAGTAATCATACGGTTCTCCCGTTGCTTGTTTTGTGCCCTCTGTTGAGCCCTCGAGATAGTTATGCACAAGGGAAAGGGGGCGTGACCTCGGCTCCATACAAACTTGCAACCCAATCGCACCACCATTTGCCCAGTCGTCTAGTGCAAGTGTACCCTCGATTGTGTCCCTCAAGGGGGATGATAGGCTGTGCGGTGTGCCTGAGATTGCAATGGCGCGGTCTTGCAATGGATGACCGAGATAGCTCCCTCGTTGCAGCAGTTGTACTGTGTAGAAAATTGCTCCGATAGCGTCGCTTTCTCTTTCGCCCGTCAGCCGGTGGCTATCTCCCGGCCTCATTGTTGTTGCACCGCTATGGTGGGAACTCGGTTTAGGTGGGTGTCTTTGCTTATCTCACGTCGCCGTTTGTTCAATTGTTCAAGCGAGCTCGAAGAGTGGCTCACCTTGCGATAACGTATCACCAACAACCCACAGCATCGAGTGAGTACATAAGCTACTCATGCTCTGTAACCTGATAAGCTCGAGTGAGGGAGGGACCACTCGCTGCAATGGGAAGGCCTCATCAGATGCCACACGTGCAACCTATCGTAGAGTCGCAAATGGTATGATCTATGGTCGGAAGAACCATCGCAAACACGCTGATTGGTCGCTGTGGATTGAGCTGCACATCACGCTCATGTGACACTGCGTTGCCTTCGTTGTTCTCTCCCTCAAGTGCTCGCCGGTTCAAGATCGGTTGCTGATCAGCTTGGTTTCTTCTTGAGAATTGCATTCTCCTTGTTCTTCGGAAGGCTCCGAGATGATCTTCTTGCAAACAAGAACTATGTCGTAACCTACGCTTACCCTGACGCTTCTTCCACCGTGCGACAAAGTAATGCGTCGATAACCCCATTGCTTGTTGAGTCGCTCTCGTCGTCTGACATGATGACAAGGTGTGTGACAAAGCTGACAAAAAAAAACAACATGCAAGGACATCGCATGATGCCGCAATGCAGAGGACAGACCAACCCTCAACCCAAACCTCTCCCCATCCTTTCGCCTGCTCACGATTGCAGCTTTCACTTTCACACATGTATTTCTCTAATCATGCATCTGTTCATGATCATCATACCATTGTGTTGGTCCCAAGCTTTTTCCGTTGATAACCGGGCCATCTCGCAGTCCAAAAAACAGTAGGGTCTGAGCGGTGGTGTAACGTGACTTTGAAGTAGATACAAAAGCGGAGACATCCGACAATCCTTGTTTTCCGACCCTCGTCTCCGCTCACAATTCTCCGCGCCACTGGCGTAAAGAACCTTTTGTCTCGTCTGATATCGCTTTGGTTAGGTAAACCGGCGACGTTGTTGCTTTTCCTGTGATGGCAGTCAGGCACACCCCTCGTCCAACACCTCGCAGCAAGATCTTGGCGAGACCTCACCTTTCTTCTTTCATGCTAGCAGAGGCCTGATGAGCGAAAAGTGACTACTGTAGGATGATTCGAAGATTGCTTGACCCGAGCATCAAGCGAGATCGCCCTAGATTACAATGCACTGTACAGTACAGTACAGTACACACTTTTTGCCTCGCCCAGACAGAAGTGAATTTGTGGCTTGCAAACTGAAGCTCCCCGCTACACCGCGTCACCCCGCGTTTTTCAGTCCAAAGAACCGATAAACCCATCATATCCAAACCGCCACCCATCTTGTCGTTGTGGGACATGGTCAAGAGAGGGTCAGATGATTCTTTTCCAATTCTGCGTTTCTCATTCGTCTGCCCCACACCTTCCACCACCCACGTGCACAATGATCCCATGCGGCTAGATCCGTCGACAACAGGCGTTGATGATGAAGATTTGGGGTGCATTATCTCTTACAAATCGCAGTACTGTACAACAACAAATAAGGACCTGAGAAGTGCAACTGTATCGGCGTACGCCAAACGGTGGCCCACACAAACCTCGCTCAAGCCGAAACCTTCGCTTGACGAGTCTGCCCTGAATCGCCAACTTTCCTGCGGGGAATAGTCCCCCTTCTTCTCCACGGACAATTGCAGCGCAGCGCAAGTCGTAGACTTTCGGTGTCCGCGCTCGCAATCCTTTCTTCCAACTGATCTTCACCGCCAAGCACTACAGTAGCTCAAGCTCAGGATGCCGAGCTTGAAGAAAGAAAGAAAAAAAAAAACAAAAAGACCAGCACACTTCCGGTTCCTGACTTGCGAAGAGTTCACAGTCATCATGATGACGCATTCCTTCAAGGTCAGGAGACCATCACGAGACTCGTTATGAGCAAGACGGATCAATTCGGAATGGGTTTGTTTGAAAAGCTCTCGAAGGTCAGATAGCACATGGTGGTTGAGGTATCGTTGTCTTTGAAGTTTGTGAATTTTGGCAGATGGAGTGAAGAAAGTGAAGTCTAACAATCTGCAAAATTTTAGATTCAAAGAAGATACGCGAGTCTAACAACTAGTGCTTCGAAGAATACGCACAATCACCTGACCAATCTCAAGCTCGGCCGAGGTCAACCCAACTCGGCCAAAATTTCGGTGCAAATTGCACTTGAGCCAAAGTCAAGCGAGCAGCGCCAAATTCGACGGCATCTGCGTCCTGGATTTGCAAGACATCTATCTGGTCATCATCTTGACCTTCCCTTCTCCCATCCTCAAGATCATCATCACCATCGTCTTCATCCATCAAAATGTCCGGAGTCGCCAAGAACAAGCCCCAGACCGTCAAGGCCACCGCCGCCAAGAAGGCCGCCCTTAAGGGTACTTCTGGTTCGAAGATTCGCAAGGTCCGCACCGACACCACTTTCCGTCGTCCCAAGACCCTTGACCTTGCCAAGGCTCCCCGTTACCCCCGCAAGGCTGTCCCCCACGCCCCTCGCATGGATGCCTTCCGCACCATCCTCTACCCCCTCAACACTGAGTCGGCCATGAAGAAGATCGAGGAGAACAACACCCTCGTCTTCATCGTTGACCGTGCCGCCAACAAGCGCCAGATCGAGGGAGCTCTCAAGAAGCTCTACGACGTCAGCGCCGCCAAGATCAACACTTTGATCCGCCCCGACGGCAAGAAGAAGGCCTTTGTTCGCCTTACCCCCGATCAGGACGCTCTTGACGTCTCCAACCGCATCGGCTTCATCTAATGGTTTTCCACCCCCTCATTTTTTCATCTTCGGTCAAAGTTGCAGTAATGCAGTTGCGACCGGTGACCAAAAGGGAGCCCCTGGGACAACATCGACTGTCCATCCACTCGCCGACGTTCCCAACAACTCTAGCCTGAAACCGATCGAATCCTCGGGCGCATCGATCGCAACCTCCAGGGCCAGGATGGCGTCCCAGAGTCCTCCCACCAACCCTTCATCGTTTCACCCTCCCCATCTACGCTGTCGTTGCGTTGCATTGTCCCAACACACAATACTCTCACGGTGTAATCATACATTCTTCTCTGCGCCCACACCCATATACCACGCACTTCGTTATCGTACGAATGTTGCCTCTTTTCTGACCCAAATGTCCACCAGAGCGTGTCAAGCCTCGAATTAGGCTTTGGGTCACCCCCTTTCCACTTCCCTCTTCTTTCTATCTTCTTTTCTGTTGCGCTGTCCTGATAGTTCGTTTTCTCTTTCTGCAATGCTTTCGCTCGGCCGATCGTCGGAATCAGGTGTCGTCGCTCACGGGCAAAGACGATCTTGACCTATTCGGCAGTCAATCCTCAACGAAAGCACAAGCAGAACGTAAACACGGAACAACAACAGCCAGCAAACAGGAAAGATGAAAAAGGGAGGGGAGTGCGGAACTGGGGCAGTGACAGTCTGTGATCTGTTTGCCTTGATCGTCGTGTGCCCGTACTGAGTTTGCTGTTGAGACGTCGAGGGAAAGCTTTGCTCTCCTCGGGGCAAAGATTGCCCACCTTGAGCCCGTCTGAGATTTTTCCTTGAGCTTTCCTTCTCCATTCCTCATCATGTCGTTGACTCTGGTCCCTACTCTGCAATACACTTCTTCTGACTTTTTCAAATCTGCGTTTGTGGCTTGTGTTCAAGAAGGGAGCCGATAAAATGATGCCTTCCGAATTGAGCAAACGATGCTTTGCTGAGATGCGGAACAACGTGCAATGTTGATGGGATTATACGAGATACGAGATACGAGATGCGAGATGCAAGATGCGAGATGCGAGATGCGAGATGAGGGGGGTATGACGTGCGAGTACAAGTGTGTCGATGGTGCTGGTGATGGTACATAATGGTGATCAGTTCTGGTCGTTTCTGGTCGTTTTTGGGTTCACAACGGGGCAAAAGGTGACGGACACGCTGGTCCAAGTCAAGGCCATCGAAACTGATACACCCAATCACCCGCGGCTACAAAGAGATCCTTCCACCGCTGCTGGGGCAGAGAGTAGTCGACTCCGACCGCTCGCCGAACGGCATGCACTTCGACCGGATCGCTACCTTCGAACGGATATCGTGGATGCCAATGCAAAGCCCTAACATCTTTGGGGAAGACTATGCTACCGAGGGTGGCGCCTCGAACGATGGCAGGCTTGCCATCCTGTGCTGGATGGAATTGGCGGAACGTTTCGCTGTTTGATTCGTCAAGATCAATATCATCAAGTTGGGTGTCTTCTGCCTTGCTTTCTTGTGCACAATGACTGCGCAGCTCTGGCATGGCGGTACCCAGCGGCAGAGGAGAATCCAGCGACCAGACCCGCACACGACGGTCGAGACCAGCCAATGCCAAGAGGCGCAATTCGGGGTCGACGGCGAAGCCGAGCTTGAAGTCGTACGAGTTGACGTGACCCTGATATTGGCGCTTGACTTGACCCATTGTCGTGTCAAACAACTGAACCTCGCCGTTGATCCGGACTACGAGAAGCTCGTCTGATGAGACTGTCCGCAGATTGGTCACGGAACTTGTCCCTTGGAGAATTGTACTGAGATGGTCTTGAACCGGGTGGATCATGACCGCGCTGCGACGCCATCCCCAGGCCAGAACGAGACCAGAACGGGTGCCGCAGTAGAGAACCCCTCCGCTGAGATCAAATGCCGTTGCCATGATGTCGCTTTCGCTAAACGCGACTTTGGCGACCTGGGACACAAAGAATGTGACAAAGACATGAATCTGAACGCCTGTGCCTGTCGAGACAGCGAGGACTGTGGTCTCAGTGGAATTTTCCGGCTCCCCATCCTCGGCGGGTCCCTTTGCCTGTGGTGTGCTGGAGTCCGCCCGCAATGTCTGAGAGACGGTCAATGACGTTATCGTTTGGGAAGGTATGGTCACTGAGCCGACGACAGATTGAGTGGTATCGGAACCCAGATCGGGAAGCTTTCGGGTCCGAAAGGTGACCGGCTTGGTCGGGACACGCTGATATGGACTCCTAGAGCATTTCAAGAGCTGTCCACCTCGCCGTGTAGCTCCATCAGCGTCAGTGAACACGAGCACCATCGATGTGGTGCTATTCCACATGTAGATCAGCGCTTTCGAGTCGTGCTCGGTGAGCCATAAGACAGCCTCTTCAGGACGGCAGACAGCGGACCACCTTGTTATTTTCCCAACATCAGATGTAATGAGGAGCGTCTGACCATCTGCGCTGGTTTGCATGTCGACGACGGTGGCGTTGTTGTTAGCGACAAGGTAGGGTTTTCGGGCTTGAAATAGCGCAAGATGTGAGTAAGTAGCCTCAGTTCGGTCCTGCTCTCCAGTTCCTGTCGCAGTTACTGGCTTCCTTCCCTGTTGTTTGAGCGTGATCGGATCGACGAAGGCCGCAGCAAAGGAGCTTTTGTGTGTGAACCGGAACGTCTTCTGACGAATAGCTGGCAATCGTGGAATCGTCTTCCAGTGCAAATCTGGCCAAGTCTCTTGCTGCTGCTTCCCCTTCTTCCCATTTCCTTTCGACCGACTTTTGCTGCCAATGGCATTTCGCGAGGACGAGGCCAAAGCAATGTCGCTGCTACCATCGTTGGGCTGGCCGGGTAGGATCTTGAAAAAGCGCTTCTTGACGGGATCCCACCGATGGCCCGGCATCTGAAACGGAGGATCAGCCATCTTGGATACCGACGTAGATGGGCTACATGCCACCCTATTCGGAACGGCCAGATGAGATGATAGTTAGAAGGGAAGATGAGTGGAAGGAAATTGCGCAGGTTAGCCTGTGTGGCTCAGTTGAAAAGGGTGTTGGATGTGACAGGCGTGATTTCTGCAAAGTGTTGCTTCGCGTGAATTTTCGCGAAGTCATTCCCTTTTCTTTTTTTTTTTTTTGGATGTGTGTGGAGGCGGTGCTTCCGACATCCGCTAAATGCTGTCCGCTCATACACACTCAGTCTCGCCTCAGATCGAGTCAGGTGCTGTAGTGCTATGGGTGCAAATCCGCCAAGCGATTCCAGTTCTGCTGTAGAGATGCTACATGTACACAAAGAGATGTGAATGATAGATGGTGTCAAAATGCACGTAGGGTATCAATGTGAGAGGTGTGGTTGTTGCACAAGACTGACTTGCGTGCTGGTCAAGACTCTTCTTCTGGCCTATCCTTGCTGATTGTCCGCTTCATCGTCGATCACGCGCTCGTCCGCGCGCTTCCTGGTCCCGGTCCGAATCCGTCGAGACCTTGTCGTCCTCTGCCGCCGCTCCAAATACTTTGCTGTGGCTATTGGCCGCGCTGAGCGAAGGTGTGCTTCGATTCGACGTACCATCTGTCCGAGACAGGTCCAAGCTGTTGCCAACTCGAGAACGACTCCTTGAGCGCTGACGACCCAAAATCTGCGCCAGGGCATCAGGAGCACGCGAGCGGCTGCGCGCTGTGGACGAGCGCTGGGCTTGCGTATGATCTGCCATGATGGGTGCCATGATCGGCTGCACCTCGACGCTGCGACCGTACAGCAGACTCGAAGCACCTCCTCCCGCCTCGTGCGAAAGCGAGTAGTTGGACCTCGATCTTGAGATGGATCGCTGTGCAAAACGTTCCGGTGAGCCCGACTCCCTACTGTGGCGACTGCGGCTCCTCGAGTGGCTTCGTCCACGAATGGCGATTGGGTTCGTCCTGTGAAGAGAGCTAGCTGCATGCGATCCGGCACGACTGTCGCTGCTCGTATCACCTTCGCCATTCCATGTCGTGTTCTCATCCAGGTCCGCCATCCTAGATCTCGGCAGGCGGCCGCGACGCTCCGAATCAGCTGGGCTGTCGCAGCGATCCTTGGCAGCAGCATGCACCCACTGATGGGTCTGCGAGTTCAACGAGCTCGCCAGATGGTGCGACATCCATGAGGGGTCGCGATCGCGATCGCGATTGGGCGTCGAACTTCCACTGACGTCTGTGCTGCGATTGCGACTTGAGTCACGATAACGGAGCGAGATGCGTGAGGTAGAGCGAGATCGTCGCTTTGCGCTGTCGTCCTCGTCGATCGAAATGGCAGGCGACTGTGCCGGAGATGCGCTTGCAGGACTGTCGAGTGCCAACTGCATCGGACGCGTACGTGCGAGACTGGACGAACGTCTTCCGCGCTCCATGCGTTGGAAGTGCTCTTCGACGTTGGTCTGGTCAAAGTTTGGCTGGGATGCATCTGAGACCGACGATGAGCTTTGATTTGCACCATTCGTGCTCGCGTTCGGAACAACCCACGCCTCTCGCTCCAAAGAGACGCCTTTTGCTTCCGATTGACCTGTAGTTGTGGTGATCGACGTGGAGTGATTGCTTCGCACCGCAGAAACGTTGCCGAGAAGAGACGTATGCGGAAGCGGCGAAGGGGACGAAGCCGGCTCAATTCCCTCTTGTCGGATCCAAGCGCACGAACAAAGCTTGTCGATGGTCCATCTTCGTCTCGGGTCTGGCTCCAGTAGGCCGCGGAGCACCTGACGCGCAGCCGCCCGGTCCCAGCTGAGACCATCCCAAGCAGGGTCAATGTCGGCGTCTTCATCCGATTCCGGGTCTTCCTCCACGTCTGCTCTGGCCTTAGCCACCTCGTTGATTTCAAAGCTCTCTAGATGGTCGGCACGTCCAGGGGCTGAGCCTACCACCTGGTCTGAGTGCACTGCAATCATACGTTTGGGCAGCGCAGTGGGTGCTGGTTCGGTGGCCTGTCTTTCTCTCGGCAGCAGCGACGGTAAAGAGGCGCTGAGATCCATCACGCCGAGACTGCCGGTCCCGCGCGGCGCACCTGAAGCGCTTCGACGTTGACTGAATGCAAAGCGATCGGCTACGCCCAATGGTTCGACAGAGCCTGCGCGGTCCATGGAGCCGTTGCGGTTCGACATGCTGTGCTGCGATGTCAGTGTGCTTGTGGACGAGGTCGTCAGCCGCTCAGCACGGCGTCGGAGGCGTGACGGAAGCTCCCATTGAGCCTTAGCGATCTTCATCTGCAGTCGCGGCTCAAAAGAGTCCGAAAAGGGTAGTTTGCCGCTAAGCAGCGCATAGAGAATGCAGCCGAGTGCCCACATGTCGGCCGCATAAGGCGACTCGGGTGGCAGCTCTCCATCCTCTCCAGGAGACTCGGCAACTCTCGGACTCGAAGAACCTGGAGTTCCTTGAGCTCGAAGATACTCGGGCGCGGTATACGCCAGAGAGCCACCGCGACTCGTCCTTTGCCCCTTCTTCTGGCCGTTGCCCCCGTGCGTGTCAGCCGCGTCCACCTCTTGCTTGAGAGCACGAATAAGGGCAGGTGGGCCGGGGATGCCAGCCTTGGCATAGTTGGGTTCCAGAACTTGTGCCAAACCGAAATCTGCAACGCGCCAACATGGCATGACGGCATCGGTAACGTCCAGGGTCTGCCTTGACGAGATGGACGACGCGGCCAATGAGTCGATCGAGTCTGCTAGACCGCCGCTGTTTTGTCTGGATCGAGCTTCGCCGCCGTCGGACTCGAGCATCGACATGCGTTGGCGCTTCTTCCACGATGTCTGGTCCTGGCCGAGCACGTTCTCGAGTTTGAGATCGCCGTGGAGTACATGGCTTTTGTTGTGCAAAGCACTGAGTGCTGAAGCAAGCTGTCGCATGGTCTCGCGGGCGGCATCGATGGGTATGCCCTGGCTGCGCGTTAGGTGGCTGTTCGTCCTGCGGATCAGCCTGGACCCGCTTGACACGCTGCCAGCAGCGGACACGGGCGAGGACGCGACAGAGGAAGCCTCCTGGCCTGCAGGGATGGTACGGAGCTGGGAAGCAGCAGATACAGAGGCTACACGACCAAGCGCGTGTGATCCAGCATTGCGCGTCATCATGAAGCCAGACCCTGTTCGCGGGCCCGAGTAACGCCATGTTGGATCATCCATCGAGGTCTTGAGAGAAGAGCTGCGAGAGAGCTGTGTCGACGAACGGGCCGGACTAGGAGCGACCCAAGAGCCCGAACCAGACCTCCGATCTTCGGCGGAGAAGGGCTGCTCGCCGTTTGGGTTAGGTAAGATGATGCTGTGGATGCCACCTTGGGTGCGAACAAAGTCGAGCAAGTTGCCCTGGTCGCAGTATGGCATGACCAACAGCTCCGCCGTGGTACCGCCGCTACGATTCTGATCAGCGTGTGGACCATCTAGAGAAACGCACTCGTGGTGCAAAAGGGGAAGGAGATGCTGATGAGTGGGTAGACTTTTCCAGATGTGGAGCTCTTGCGAGTGTTTCTGCTGGTGCTCTTGGGCTTTAGACTGGTCTGGTGCTTGTCGATCCTGATTCTGATCGTGATAGACAATCTTGACTGCCACTTTGCGGCCTTTGCGTAGGCCATCGATCATAGGAGCTGTTGGATCAGCGGGGCCCTGAGCTTCGAGATCCCAGCCTTCACGAACGGTAGAGAAGCCGCCGAAGCCGATGGTCTTGCCCAACAGATAGCGACCCGAGGGGCCGACGCGGGCGCCTTCGTCGTAGCTTCGAGGTGGCGGGTTGGGAGGAGTGGTGAGCTTGGCGTCGTACAGCTGTGCGGCGGCGCTGCCGAGACCACGCCAAGAGGCGAAGCCAGGAGCTGCAGCCGAGCCGTTGCGGGTGTCATCGCGCATGAGGGAGGAACCGAGACTGCGATGACCGGATCGCGGCGGGCTATACGAGAGTGAGCGATTGTCGTAGGATGTGGAAGGCTGAACCACGCTGTTGAGGCTGGAGAATGCGCTAAGGAAGTCGGCGGCTGGAGAACGGACGGTGGGGGATGAGGTGTCCTGTGTGATTGAAGTGGGAGAAGTGAAAGATGTGTCTGCTGCTGAGGATGAAGCGATGGGGTTAACGTCGGTTCGAAGAGAAGGCAGTGCCATGGATGATGGTGGCTTTTCGACAACAGAAGAGTCGTTCTCATCGGTTTCGGGGGTGCCAGCGGCACTACGCTCCCACCACATTCGGACCTTTGAGCCAACCGATGTATCCTTTTGGGGGAGGGCGGCTGAATTGACACCGGCGGAAGGAGGTTGAACATCGTTCTGAGCTGCAGAGCTCCTTCGACGTCTGCCCCTTCTTGCATGATCTTGTGGAGTTTGAAGTGTTTGCTTTCCATCTTCGACATGGTTGGAAGCGGAGCGTGATGTGGAGCCTTGAGGCTGTGGGTTGGAAGTGGCGACAGTGTCAGAGTTGGTGTTGTTGCGGGAATCGGAACGAGTGAGGTTGGCGATAGAAGCGGCTGCGGAGAGGGAGGCCGAACCGTCGTGAGATGGTGGAGAGCCGATACCGAGACGCGCAGCTGCTACACTGTTGAGGTCAAACGAGTTGTGCCAATCGTCGACAGAGAGCGAGGCGCTGAGGCCGCTGGGATCAAAGAGTGGCACGTCATCCTCGCTGGGAATCTGAAGCGGGGCAGCCCTTGGAGGCTCCATCCGACAGCCTGGGCGGCACGATGGTGCTGAAGTGCAGTGATTTGGACGATGGGCACCGAGGATGACTCGAGCGTCAAAGATGGACGAACGCAATGACGAGGTTCACTTTCGAGCTTGCTCAGACGTGCCAACGATTTTGGTGGTGATGATGGAGCATTCAGTGAAATGGACCTATGGTGAAGGCTGAGTCGGAAGCGATTGGTTGGGGGGAATCCTGTCTAACCTGGGTATGAGTAGAATACTGCGAACCGTGAATTCAAGCGGAATCGTACCGAGATGCTTGTATAGTTTCGGGGAGTCCTGCGATGGAGCGATGGAACTGAAGTAGATGGATGGACGGAGAGCTTCAAGCCATCAAAGAACGCAGCGAGTGTATGAGACGATGACGAACAGAAGTGTGCCGAATGCTGGGCAGGGAGAGTGTGAGCGGTGTGGAGTGGAAATGGCTGAGCAACGACTGGACGGACCGTGGATTGATTCTTGAGTGTGAATTGGCAGAGAGCGAGTGAAAACGGATTGCGGAGGCTATCGGCAAATTTGGCGGGTGAATACAAGCTGAGAGACACGCTGCCACCTGACCGCACAGCTGGGCAGAAAATGGGCAGCCAAGCAAGAGAGTAGGAAAGAAACGAAAAAGAGCCCCACACAACCTTGATTGAAATGAAAATGCTAAAAAAAAAAAAAAAAAAAAAAAAAAAAAAGAGCCTAAAAAAGAGGTGGGCTTAATCGAATGGAAAGAGACCGGCAATCCCACCTAACAGCATCACACGGTCGCAGCATTCAGCCTTTTGCTGTCGGACAGTCAGGCGGCTCAAGAGCGAGAGATATCTCTCCGCTATCATGCTCACAAGCACAAAAACGCCCGTCTTTACAGTTACGTGAACGGCATCCCATGGTGAAGGCTTGATGACACGGGACAATGAGCCGAGCCGCGAGCTTACAGAGAGCACTGTCAATCGGGTGCGGATCGCGAAAGTCCCGACCGAAATCTGACGAGTAGAATCCCAACCCCCAAGTCCAAGTCACTCGACCATCTCTGTCCTGTATCGCTCGAGCCCGATGCGATGCGATGAGTTGAGGATTGGCAAGAGAGGATTCGGCAATCACCGCGGGCGCCAAAAGAGGGAAGGCGAGCACGTTGGATATGCAGACCAAACGGCACTTGGAGCAGAGGCGAGCCCAAAGCGAACCGAGTGGGGCGCGTTTTTGTGTGACGCGCCGTTTGACACTCGAGCGATGCACTATTGGAGCCTCGAGAGATGCAAAGACGCGCATTTGGGGTTTTTGGAGGCACTTGAGCAGTGACGATGCGTTTTGCTGTGGGCATTCCTCATGCTTGATTCTGTCTCTCTGCTCCTCCTTCATCCATCCGAGAAAGGATATGTCGACATTCTTTCGTCGTTCAAACTGGATAGTTGCAAGCACAGGATCATCAAACCAAGCTTGTGTCAAGAAGTGTGACCATCAAGAACGAAAGAGCTCCAGAGAAAGGTCCAACTGAATGCCGTTTCGTCGTTCCTTGTTGGCATTGGAAGGCGGGAACCTCGCTCGGCTAGACCTCGTCATATCACAACACGGTTTCATGGCGAGGAGTCAGGTTCTGCTTCAACATAGTCTACAATGGCCCTCAGTAGGCGATTCACCGTGACCATGAGCTGACACAGGGCTGTGTACATGATGCGGCACTCCAATCCGATGTGCACACAGTGTCTTTCTTGCTTACATCGCGACTCAACGGCGTCCAGAGGACCAACGAAATGGGCTCGAGGGGGATTGCGAGCGAAAGCAGCAGCTAAGGAATCTTGTCTCTGCGATGGCTGATGCCTCTAGTCAACTTTGAACTGCCCCCCATTTTCTTCATCACCTATGCACATCGGTTTTTTAGCAACGTCGACGATTCATTTTCCGGCATGCATTCATCCGCACTCGAGAGAGACAAGCTGGTCAAGCAAAGCGCAGCGTAGTTATGAAAACGGATGCGCCAAAGTGAAGTATGCGCAGGCACAGAAGGAAACAGGACTTGTGTGCGAGACATAGAGAGAGAGAGAGAGGATAGAGAATGAGAATAGGGAAAAGGATGTTGGCAATTTCATTCCAAAAGCTCGCGACAGGGAGAGAATGTGCTGCTGTGTAGCAAAAAGGTGGGTTTCAAAGAGACAACAGAGTGACTACGAAGAGGCGGGGGCATGGGCCCCTCTCTCTTTCTCCTCTTGTGTTTGCCTCGTTGACCGAATCTGTACTGCACACGCAGGGTTTTGGGCTCAATTCGGCTGCATTGCCACTCTCTTGAATGCTCTTCCTTCGAGAGCCGAGGTGCGTGTGAACAAGGAAGGGCACATGAGCTCCGCAAGTCTATCGCGTTCTCTTAACAACTCTTTTCATCCAATATCATCTTCTATATTCAAAAGGCGAGACAAAGTCAAAAGGTCTCTTACCTGGTTGCTTCGCGTCGGACACAGAGGCGCCCCCCTGAATGAAACAGAAGCGCGAGAGCTTGAAGCGTCTCTGAAGACATCCATTCCATCCCATCCCATCCATCCACGCGTTGCGACCAACGTCTTGTTTCGTAGCTGTCTACTGCTGTTGCTGATGCTGCACAAGGAGGATCAGGGTCGTGTCGTGTTCTCTTTGCATATGCAGTGTTTGAGTTGCATCGACGTGCGTGCGCATCCTTCCTATGTGCGGCTCTTGACCAGTGTACACTACTGCAACTCTAGCTTTGCCTCGTGTGGGGTTCTCTCAACACACAGTGTGTGATTTCTCCCGTTGCCGCTTTCCAAGACTGGGCTCAGTCAATTCCAGTAGTTACGCCCTTTCTTTCTTTGGACCCCTTCTCTTTCCCTTTGCCCTTAAGTGTCCGTCGTGTCCTCCTAGACGTGTCAAAAAGGTCGTTCCCTATTCCCCTCAAATACCTTGCCCTTTTTCTTGCCCCCCCCTTTCCCCCCCCTTCCATCATCCATCTTTCGATTTTCCTTCGAACTCCATCTTCTCACACGAGCAAACCTCTCAAACCTCCCCAAACACTTTCTTTTCCCTTTTCCTCTTCAACATGCCTCCCAAGAAGACCGGTGCTGCTGCTGCCAAGAAGGGCAAGTCGTCCGCTTACAACAAGTACATGAAGGAACAGCTCGCCAAGCTCAAGACCGAGAAGCCTTCCATCACCCACAAGGAGCGCTTCAAGCTCGCCGCCACCTCGTGGGCCTCGTCCAAGGAGAACCCCAAGAACAAGGCCTAAATATCGCGTCGCGTTGATCTTGTGTACCAATTGTTTCCCATCCGCCTTTCTCCCCCCCTTCGTCTTCCTTTCGCGCGTGCCTGCGATTCGAGCTTGACTTTTTTTCTTTTTCACCAATGTACCCTACGATCATGCTTTAAGACCCTCCCCCTTCCGCCGTTGATTCTCAACTTCGAGTTCTTTGGCAAGCGTTAGAGATGTCCATCATCGCAACCGGGTCGTCACCTCATCTCGTCTTTCTACCTCGCCAATATGTAAGTCTGATTTGCCCCTTGATCTTTCCTTTCATGTTGCCCTGTCCGCCAAGTTTGCGACGCGTCATTTGCATTCCAGCGTTGTCATCAGCAGCCATTCTGCTCTGTCTGCGCGTCGATCACCCTTCACGAGCAAGCCATGATGACGAAATCAGCTTCGGCATAGCCAAGCATGACCTTTCTTTACACAGCCTCTCTCGATACGTGTGGCGGCGCCAGGGGTGGCTCCATCGGCCAAGAGCTCTTTCTTGGTGTATCGTTTCTTTCCGGACGCGAACGGGGCAACTCGCAATTTTTAGTTTCTAATTCCGTTCTCGAGAATCGCGTCCCCACCACACGTCGCTTCCCCTTCGCTTCCCTTTCGCTTCCCTTTCGCTTCCCCTTTCCACATCCAATCCCATTGGCGTTTGACCTGCCGCATAGCAGAAGCTGTCTACATGTCCATTGGTTCCAGATCAAACAGTGTCATCGACACGCTAGACCGGAACCGAGGCATAAAACGGATGCACCGTGCGCACCCGCTGCAGGGACGCGTCTGTCCCTCTTTTCTCGGCTAAATCGCACATTTTGACAGCCTTGCTCGATGCACTTTTTTTTGTTTTGTTTTTTTTCTTATTCTTTGTGCTGACCACCACTGCCCTTTTTCTTCCTTTGCTTTGCTTCTCGCTGTGCTAAAACTATTGATTGTCTGGTAGTGTAATACTATGTTTTCGACCCTTTCTTGCTATCGCAATTGCTATCGCAATTGGATCCGAGAGAGTGTGTATGTATGTGCAGGAGAATGAGATTGCGACATGAAACTTTATCTACCGTGGACACCACCGGACTGTGCATTCTCACACATGCTTCACTTCCGTAGCTCAGCTCAAGCCACTTTCACCGCTGCCCCATCACTCCAAAACAGCATTGGAAACAATCACAACTCGATTAACCGTGGCAAAACCATTACACAACCAACGAAACAACAAGAACCGAGACTGAAGAACCGTGACTTATGGAAGCAAAACTTTCTTGGGACCGTGATAAAAACTACCACGTAAACCGTGACCACCTACCTTTTTGCAGTAGCTATGTTGCGGTTTGTCAAACCCTAGTCTTGGCAGGGATAGTGCCCGAACTATGACTGGAGGTGCTACCTTTACTTGCTCCACCATGGGCCGTGTCGTAAGAAGCCATCGAGAGGCCGGACAAACTAGAAGTTGTTAGAGCTGGACTTCCTGGTGTCGAGCCATTCCTCGTCCATGGTTTCCGAGGCGCTGACAGGCCACTTGCCGATGTTGTGGGGCTATTTCTGGCAGAAGTAAACGAAAGCAGGGATGAGCTTGGACTGCAGGATGATAATGAGGCGGCAGAGGTAGGGGTGATGTTAAGTGGGGGAAGTTGCCACCGAGATTTCGAGTCGGAGCAGGAAGGGACGATTGTCTCTGGCTCATCGCCTCCTGTTATGCGGTAAGAGGAGGAGGTGGAGGAGGAGTAGGAAGGGTGACGAGGTGCATCTCGACTGCTATTACCCCGAAGCGTGTGGGAATCGCGAGAAGAGTTGCCTCCGACGCGCTGTTGATGACCAGCGGCACGTTGAAAGAAGGAAAAGGCAGAAGGAGAGTACGAGTCGTCGGTACTGCTGCCACCGCTCGTGTAGATGCTTGCCGATCGACTTTCCTCCATCATGAAAGAGAGATGCTTCGACGTGGCCATGTCAACCAGCTCGAGATCGATGAATCTATACGTCCCCTCGGGCTGGACAACCGCCGTAACCGGCAGGTTGGAAAGCGCATAGGCCAGCTCGCCAGACTCGATGATTCGACTCTGCTCCTCGGTCAGCCCTGCACCCGCATGACCCCGTACACATCCACCATCGGTAATGTCGAATGTGCGAAAGACACCGTTACCTTTGTTGATCACCGCCACGCTGTTGCAACTGCGTCTTTCGAGGGTCGCTTTTGCCATCAGGAGGCGTGCATCGTGCTCCTTGTGGTGTGCTCGACCCACGCGAAGGGCGCACGAACGGACTGCTTCGAGAGAGCGCATACGAAGCACATCGACATGCGACATGGCCTTGGTCGTCTTGGGAAGGTACGCTCGGAAGGCGTTTTGATGCTTGCCCGCACGATGCCGCGCAGGCATGGTGAGAGGGAGGAACGTCGACTGGCGCAGAGTCACGCAGACCACATAGGTCGCTTTGACCGCACCGCTTCCCTGACAGTGTTTGCACCCGACCACACCATCGCCGTGACGATTGATGATGTTCTTGCGATGCGCCTCGTATCCTTGTCCTAGGCGTTGGTGATGCGGGCTGCTGCAGGTGCTACAGCGCACCGCGCAAGTAGTGTCGCTGAGCTCGATGAAGGAACGCAGTTTCTTGCGCTCTACAATCGCCCGACTATCTATCTGACAGTCCCACGGGCTGTACACAAGCGGCGGCTCCTCCAGTACATTCGAACCTGGCTCTGCAGGACCTTTGACCACCCAATTTCCCTGTCGATGCTCGGTGTAGATTATCATCTTGAGCTCGGCCGTCTCGAAACGACTGAGTACGACCAGGTCAAAATTGGCTTCGCGGTCGGCGAGCTCCTTGTCGCGTTTGAGCATCCTGTCGTGAGACGAGGTGGAGCCGGCTGATGAGCTGGCACGACTGCGGCCGATAGAGTCGGAGGGCGATGCTGCGCCATTGGGCATGGGGTCGTGTACTGAGTTCTGGCCTGCGAGAGCTTTGGCTTGCTTCTTGCCGAAAGAAATCTTTTTACGGAGGATTTTTTCCTTCCACTGACCACTTGGTGCTGGGACGGCAAGCCACTCGGAAAGACCTCTCTCATCGAGCTGCCTCAGCTCGCTGGGGCCGCCCTCGATAACATCTTCGCGGCGCTGAGAGATTTGGTCCAGCGCAGCGGCGACGATGCGTCGGCGGAGGCCGAATACGCTAGGTGCTTCGGTCTGGGCGAGATCGACGTCGGTGTACTGGATGTGAAGTTTGGCAACCTGGTTGCGGATCGAGGTCTCATGCCAGTCGGTTTCCATCGACGACGAAGTGGTGCTGCTACTGCTGCTGCTGGCGGAAGCGCTTGAAATGTCGGACTCGATGTAGTTCGAGGGATGAGAGTGATGGACTAGCTCGGAACCGTCGTTGTCGAGTCCCTCGTCTGCATCCACGTCTTTAGGCACGGAAGGAAGCGGCTTGATGCAATATACTGCGTCTCGTGCGTGGTTTTGATGATGAAGAGGCCGAGTGGCAGTAGGAACTAGGCTTTGTGCGGTTACGCTTTGGTGATTGGTGAGGTTGGTGGTGTTGATAGGAGTGATGGTGGTTCGATGCAGAGGGGTAGCTTTAGTAAAGCTGGAGGAAGCCACATGATGTTGGTGAACACCGGCGAGGTGACAAGCTGCGGACTGAGAAGGGTGGGCGGAAACGAGTTTGGTGATGGAGGAGTGTGCCAGAGTGGAGGGTCGAGAACGATCTCGCAGGTCAGGCATGACTTCGGAAAGTGAGCTCGGGAAGATTTATTTTTATTTAGTTGATCCGCTTTGGTGGTGTAGGCTTTGTGCTAGCTAAAATTCTAGGCGTTGGGCGGCGGCAGTTTCAGAAAACTCGCAAAGGGGCGCCTTCATGCATATAGAGCCGCAACTTGTGCGGTTGACTCGGATCAGCTGGACAGGGGAGCGATCCGAGCAAGAGAAGATCGGCACTAGGCAGAAGAATAAAGCTACAGACCCGATCCGTGCTGCAGTGCAGAGAGATGCAGGGTTCTCGTGGGATGGCTGACTGATTGAATGATTGAAGCTAGTTTAGCGTGTGTGCTGAATAGAGTTGATAAGGAGTGGTCCAAACTTTCGGGAGCCAAGATCTACCGTTGCTTTTTCGATAGCGCTGAAGAAGAAGAGTGGATGTGACTGCTTCAAGAGCCGTCGAAGATGAGATGATAGGCGATATGAGCGTGAGTCGCAATCGATGCTCTGTTGATGGTAGTCGAACGACCAAAGGGTGGTAAAGCCAGCTCTAAACTGTGGCTGAGTGCTCGTGTTGAGATCGTGCTGAGAGGGTTATATGCGGACCGCCCGACGATTCGTCCAAACAGACTGCCGCCGGTCTGGAATCAGCGATGGTGGGATGAGGTGAAGGTGTGGTTGGTGAGGTATCGTGTACCTGCGTTGGTGATGACGTGGGTTTGCAAATTGTGACTGGGCCGGCGATGCACCCCAAGTGAAGCACGTCGTTGCTGTATGACGAGACGATGATTGGGGTCTGGAGTTGAGCTCGAATGTTGGTGATGAAAAGGTTGACGGATGGTGAGAAGCCAGTTGCGGGAGTTGGTGATGAAGCGTAAGTTGGTCGAGATGAAGTCTGCTTCGGAAGTGGCTGTGCGTGGTAGAGAGCAGAGGAGCTGGTTTGAATGCGTACGCCAAGACCAAAGATCCGTGACAGGAGGACAAAGGATTGGGAAGCCGGGTCGTTCTGAGTTGCCGATTGTGTTCCGTGTTTCAGAGAGCGCATACGGTGCAGCGAGCAAGAGTTGTGACAGAAAACCTCCGACTGTGCTTTGTCGGCGATGGACAGCAGCAGCACTTTCCGGTGCTTTGAGAGAATGGGGCGGAGATGGAAATCAGAAAGACATGGTACAGAGCTGTTGCAGTCAGTCGACAAGGGTGTATGGTGGTGGAGAGGCCGTGGGAGTGTGAGCAGACCAGATGGTGGCAACAAAAGCCCTTTTTGGCTACAGCCCACTTTGTGCTCAGCACTGCACTGTTGCACTGTAGCACAACTCGAACGCCGAACCAATGCAATGGTCACACATCCCACTCTGAGATTCCGGGGAGGCCGAATGAGCAGAGCAGAGCAGAGCAGAGCAATCACAATCTTGGCTCGGACAAGCCGACCATTGTCAACACACACACTCTGAGCTTGTGGGCCATGCAGGGTAATTAGCCGCTCAAAAAACCCTTTGATCCACACAACTTTGAAATCAAAGAGTCTTATGCGCAACCATGTGTGTGCATGTATGTGTTACTTTCTGTATCTTGCTTGAGCTTTGAGTTTAGGCTGCCTTCCATGAAAGTGGTTGGCCTCGCTGTCTTCGTGTCACTCGGGGGGATCAAAAACTCCGCTTACAACTCCGACGCCACGCTTTTTTTTTTTGTTCTGCGTTTTTGACTGCAACACACCATGGCTTCCCACGCGTCATCAACCCACCGCTATCGTTATCGTATGCGCAAAGGCTTTTCGTCCTAAGAAGATGAGCCTGGACGACCGCAAAGGCAAATCGAGTAGGACGATAAAGTGGTTTTGTGTGAAAAAGAAAAAAAAAAGCTTTTGTATGCTGATGTGAGTGTGAGTGTATGTGTGTGTTTCGTGTTGTAATGCTTCGGAGTTCGCACCGGCCCCGTGGGAAGATCTGTCGATCCCTGTACACCAATGCATGAAAACTTTTTTTTTTTTTTTTTTTTTTTTCACGACTTGCCGGTCTGCCAACCCTGGAAACCGTTCCTTTCTTTTTGGGTTCGATCCTCGGAATCTCGGCACGCATACTCTGTATGCTGGAACCAGTGCCATCAGATGTGCCCTTGAAAAAAGGAAGAAAAGTGGAGCCTGAACCACAATCTGAGTGACACTGTGTTTGGTATCGTGTGGTTGTGCCGTCAAAGAATGAATTCCGACTGCCGTGCTTCGAGCTTTCTTTTGACGTTGCTGCGGTCTGCTGATCGTGTCTTAGATCGGAGTCGTCGACTTGTGCGTGCATGCACTTGATAATATCATCAGACCTGAACAAAGCTGCCTTCACTTTTTCGGTGATTGCAACCACGATCTTGCTCAGATGGTGGCTTGATAAATCCAAGGGGATCTTCTGTATCAGAGCAGTCTGTGACAACCGGGATTTGTTGCCAGCCTCACGAAACTTTATGTACAAGGTTCGAGAACACGCACGCAAACGAACAAACGTTGGATCGGGGCCAACGTCATCCAATCGCACGATGCAATCTTCTGTCCTTTCACAACACCTTGCCGCTCTTGCTCACAACCCAACTCCATCACCATCGTCACATACACGCCTACACACACACACACACACACACACACACACACACAGCTACAGTCCAATATGAGAGATAAAAGAACCTTGCATTGCTATTGATCAAATTCGCCCAGTCTACACTCTGACCCCCTTGTCTCTCCCTCGCTAACTCACGCCTTGCCACTGGGAGCATCGGCACGAGCCCCATTAATCACCCGAATCCAAGCCTGAGCGTTCCTCGCACTGGCCGCTCTCAACTTGATCGTATCCGCCTGCACCGCCGCACCCGCAACCGACGGCATCGAATGTACCACGTTGAACGCGTCTCCATGTCGGGCACTCTTACTCTTTGCTTCCTCCGCCTTGACCTCATGTACCGGAATCGGCATCCTGTACAAGCTTCCATCCTGCGCATGCAGCACCAGCAGCAGGTCCGTCGTGAGCACCAATCGTAGCTTTCGACCCGATTTGGATTTGGCAACCATCTCATCGCGTAGCACTCTGCGGTGTCGCTTCACTCCTGGCTGTGCACCATCGATGAAGGGCTTGGTTAGGTCCAGTTTGGCTTCTTCTCCCAACCACAGGTTTTCCGAGAGCTTGGAGAGCGCCGCTGTGTCCTCGTTTTCGCGGATCGCTTCGTTGGTCTTGGCCAAGATCCCTTCTGCTGTCTCCTTTGCAGCTCTGACACGCGCATAGTCGGCATGATCTTCCGGCGTATATCGCAGAATCTGGCCGACCAGCAGTGGATATCTCGTCAACCTCTGCATGGGCACCAGCAGGAAATGGCTCAGATCCAATCCTCGCGCAGCAGGATGGTTGGTCCTCAAGTTGAGCAGATGAATATCCACCCGAGTGTCTCGCTTCCGCTCGGCTTCCAGGATCTCACTTGCACTCTGCTGGTTGACGCAGTAAGGCAGGTAGACGCTCATTGCCGGCATATGCCTCTCGAGCGCATCCCCAATCGTCGTGACGAACAGCCTATCCTCCTTCTGCCTCGCCTCTAGATCAGAGAGGAAAGTGACGGCGGTGAAGAGTACACTCTCGATATTGGCAAAGATGACCGTACTCGCCTTATCCGAGAGCATACTCTGCATCGAGTTGAAAAAGACCTCGACGATGATCTGCAGATCTCGAACGTGGGCGGTTTCGGTAGAGATGAGCTCAAAGATGGCTTCCTGTCGCTTGCGTTCCGTGTCCGAGAGGCCGGAGAGGATGTTGGGTCCGACCAGGCTCGACCATGACGGAGCGCCGGCGCGAGCTGCTGCTACTGCGGTGTCGGTGGTAGAGTCGGAAGATTCGCCACTGGCACGCTGCGATTCAGAATTGGATGCAGGTTGAAGAAGACCTCCTGAAGTGGTTGCGCTGCCCATGGCGATGGGTCCGCTGACAATTCTGCTTCCAATTCCTGAATCTGGACGCTGCGCGGGGCCCAAAGAGCCGCTCCATCCGCTGCGATGCGACATCGACTTGATGGTCGACAAGAATCCAGACGTGCGCGAAGACGACTCTCCCGCAGCTGAGCTGGGTCTCGCCGGCGAACCGGTCACAAATGGAGGCGGAGAGCTGGGCGGTATCATGGCATTCTTTGCCGAAGCCGCTCCGCTGACAGTAGCGGGCAGGATAGGCTGCAGCGAGACCTCCTTTGTCAGCTTGAGGTATCGATCATATGCATCCTCCATCCGATTCTCTGGAGCAATATCCGCCCGCTCACCAGCCGCAGACTGGGACGAAGCAGCGTCAGCAGGTACGGGAGGCAAATCGCGACTGGGCTTCTTACGAGGTCGATGAGGCGGTTTTCGACGTTGAGGTTCTTCAGGTTTGGTCGGTCGCTTGCCCGTACGTGAACGGGAAAGCATCATGAGCTCGTCGATGTTCTTGTGACGTTTTTGACCTGGAGGTGGTGGCGGTCGACGAACAGGTTGTGATTCGGAAGCGCCGACATCCTTTGATCGATCACGAGATTCATGATTCAATGAATCAGCACCCGTCGTCGGATCAGCCGAAGAATCGTCTGCCTTGACCAAAACACCTGCCGCTTCGAGCACGCGCAGTCTCTCAATCGTGTGTTGACGAATCTCTGCGTCGGTATGCGGCGTCACGTCTTCCTCTGCTGCACCAACACCCGGTTCTACTGCTTCTTCATCGTCGTCATCTTCGCTGGAAGTCCAACCCGTGGTAGAGTCTGAATCATCCGAATCCTCCTCTGCAATCTCACCCCTATCACCATCACCACCACCAGCTGCTATACTTTCAGCAAATCCACCATCCATAGATCCAAGCGCATACGCAACCGCCTCCATCTTGGACGCCTCGATCGCCCTCTGCATCTGGCGATCCTCGCGCATCCTATCCACCTCTCTCTCACGCTGATCCTTTTGCGATGCCTCGAGAGCTGCTGCCAGCTGCGCTTCTTCGTCGTCGTCCTGCTCGTTGGCGGCGGCGTCATTAGCAGCCGCTATGTGGGCAGAAGGTGAGTGAGGCTGAAGGTTGACGGTGGACGAGCCTAAGCTCTGTGGGAGATCTTCATCGACGAGGACCCAATCTGCGCTTCTCGGGGCGATTTTGTGTGAGCTCTCGGGAGCAGAATCTTGAGATTGAAGACGGATCATTATGCCTGATCCTCCATCGCTGTCCTCGTGTGCATGTAGAGATGCCTGTGCTAGGGCTGTTGCTGGGGCTTCCGGTTGCCTGTCCTGGTCAGCCTTTGTCGAATCGTCTCGCTCTGAGCGTCGCAAGAAAAGAAGGAAGAAAGAAAGCCAATCTCAGCACGTCATTCACTCAAATCCTTCTTCCAATTCCATCACCACATATCCTCTCATCAAACACACCGATCATCCCTCACCACAAACGCAAAATCTTCCACATCCACCTGCACAAGCCTTCCAAAGAAAGACAATAGAGGCATCGGCCAGGACATGGAGGCAACCCAGGATCACGAAACGCCGGGGAACCCCCAAAAACCAAGCCGCGCCTTTTTCCTTCGTCTCGCTAAAGCCGGCCAAGAAAGATGGGCACGAAGGCGAATTTTTGCTGCGGGGTGGTTTACGGTACGAGATTCTATTGCTATTGGACCCTGGGTGCACATTTTGCGAAAGCGGTTCGTGACACACGGAGGGGAACCGGAGGAGCAAGCAAGAGAGACATGGAACGAGAATCAGAAGGGAAAAGGGACACACTAACCAGAGAGAAGTTCCAAGTACGTAGCCGGGGCGACGAGGATCTTGGGTCCGCCAACGTCGACTCGCCACCAGTTGGCGTCTTCTTGGTCGACAACGTGGAGCTCGTCACCTTCGGAGAAAGTGGCTTCTTCCGAAGAGGCGCCCGAGTAGTCGTAGAGGGCTTTGGCCTTGGCAGCTGTGGATAGTCAAACAATATCAACGCGAATAGACAGTGAGTTGACGGAAAAACAAAAGGTTCAATGTCAGTGAATGCCTATCATCAGCACACATCTCGACCCGATTTCGTGTACTTACGCTTGTCGATAGGCTCAACATAAGAGCGAGGGAAGAATCCCTTCTTCGACCCACCAGCCAGCGAGCCATACCACCATGCGCTGCTCTCATCCTTAGCCGGATGGGCCAATAGCACATCATTCTCCTCAAAGTTCAGATCTTCATCTCGCTGACCAGCGTAACCATACAGCGTTCGAACACGCACGGTACGCGAGAGATCGAAGCCCTCCACCTCGTCCCCACCAGCGCCAGCAGCATGACCGTTGGCAGGCTTGCGAGCAGCGTCGAAGTCTTCTGGTCCTTCATCTTCGTCTTCGCTGTCCTCCTCGGCTTCCTCGCGCACAGATGGCTCGTCGGGGATGAATGCAGCCGCCTTGGTGTTGGCCTGGTCGTTGGCAAGGCTGTTGGCCCAGTCGACGCTCTGTCTGTTGGGGTTGCTGGCTGTGAAGTCGTCAGTGGCAGCACCAGCGTCAAACGAGCCAGGCATGCTGGGTGCGGGAGGCGCAGGCGGAGGAGGAGGAGGAGGAGGTGCTGCAGATCCATCAGCAGCCTCATCAGCTGATCGCTCAGCAATGGCAGACGATGCCACAGTAGCTTCAGGGGCAGCGGGGGGGCTGGGAGGAGGAACAAACTTTTGCACCGGCGGCGAAGGATCGCCAATGACACTTCCAGTGACGAGTGCCTTGGATCGATCGTTAGTCTGCGCTTTCTTGAGCTTCAGACCACCCTGAATCTGCCCAAGCAAGGCACCCCGGTCCACAGGTCCAGCGGCGGGCTTGATGACCGGAGCGGCAGGTGCGGCCGGTGCAGGAGGGGCACCTGGAGCAACAGGTGGCGCAGGGGGAGGAGCAGGAGCACTAGGAGCAGAGGCAGCAGGAGGAGTCGATCGACCACTGCTAGGGATCAAGTTGCTGAATAGCGCCTGAGCGAGGTTCTGGCGAGTGGCGCGGGTGCTCGAGCCGGGACCATCCGCATCATCATCGTCGTCGTCCTTGTCAGAATCCTCCCAGTCATCGTCATCGTGCTTGGGCGCCGTGTGGATGGTACGCGAAGCCGACGAAGGTGTGACACCGGTGGGCTGTGCCGACACGGGAGGGGTGGCACGTGTAGCTGGGGGAAGACCAGAGTCGGCAGCGGCCTGCTGGGATCGGAAGAAGGGGTTGGTTCCGCCGGGCGTCGAGGCGGCAGCAGTGGCGGTCGGGGGACTCGTAACAGCAGCAGCAGCAGCAGCAGCACCTCCTGCACCCATCCTATGGAACGGGTTGGTGCTCGAGCTTGCGCTTGGAGTCGGGCTAGGCTGAGCAGGTGCAGGGGGCGCCTCTGGCGGAGCAAGCGTGGCGGGGGGTGCAGGTGCAGGTGCGGCAGGGGCAGCAGCAGCAGCAGCAGCAGCCGGAGCGGCACGCGAACGCGAAGGAGGAGGCGGGGGAGGAGCAGCTCCCTTACCCGACTTACGCGAAGGAGGAGGCAAAGCCGACGAAGCAGCCTTTCCACCGCTGTTGAACATACTCTGACGCTCCTTGAATGCTTCTTCCTGCTTACGAGCCTCTTCCTCCTGCTCTTCGAGCTTCCTGAGCCGAGCTTCGCGATCGGCCTTCTCTTTGGCAAGAACCTCTTCACGACGGCGAATCATGTCCTCTTGGTCGTTGATCTCCTCCTTGGCAGCCTGGACGATGGGAGCGGGCGGAGGGTTGTCGCCCTTCTCGGCCTCCTTGATCTCCTGCTTTACGGTGGCAAGGCTGGTTTTTTCGGTCTGGAGACGGTGCTCTTCGAGACGAGCCTTGCGAGCTTCTTCGCGAGCAGCAGCTTCCTGATCGGCCTGCGCGCTTTTGGCAGCAGCCTCGGCCTGCTCGGCTTTGAGGCGCTCTTCGACACTGGTGTCGACTGGAGTGGGACCAGCGGGTGCAACGGCGCCAAGCATACGCATGCGCTCCTGGACACGTCGCTGGGCTTCGGATCGAATCCAAGCGGCACGCTCCTCGGCAGACATGTTCTTCGGAGGACCCGAGCTGGCGGCCGGAGTCGAGGGAGCAGGCGAAGAGACAGACTTGGTAGCTTCAATAGCAGGGGGAGGAGGGGGAGCCTGCGACGAAGAAGGGGTGGATCGACCCGAGTCTCGCTCACGGTCGTCATCCCTACGTCGGTAGCTGTCGCGATCATCATATCGATCACGCGAAGCGCCATCGTCCCTGCGCCTGTCGTTGTCGCGGTCAAAGGTGCCACGGAGATACTCGCCATCGCCGAGAGCAGAGCCGGAGCGACTGTTGCCGCGGTCGTCGTCGCGCAGACGATCCCGGTCATCAGAAGCAGAAGAGTAGCGGCCATAAGGATCGTTGCGGCGGTCCCTTTCGCGGCTCTCGCCAAGCTTGCGGTCACGTTGACGGCTCTCCTTGGCCTCAAGACGCTTCTCGAGCTGTGGAAGACGTTCGTGCATGAGATGCATCAGTTCGCGCTCAGCCTTGCGTCGCAAGTCGGCAGAATCACGGCCACCACGTCGGTTGTAGTAGTCGATGTCATCCTGAACACGTCGAATGCGGTAACGAAGGTCGTCCATCTCGCGCTCGAGTTCGCGGTCCTCATCATCTTCGACGCCCTGCTTGTCGAGCATCTTTTGAGTGTTTTCAAGCTGACGCTTCATCTCGCTGAGATCATCGGTAGCGCTCTGGCCTTCGTAACGAACAGTCTTGCGGTCGAGGTGACGACTGCTGCTCTTGTAGCTGGGCACATCAGCATCGTCATGCTTGTACGCGGTGGCATCTTTCTTGGGGGCGACAGGATTCTCGTGGAAGGAGCGAGCTTTCGAGTACGAGGCACCGCTGTTGGAGCCAGCCTCTGGAATGTTGAGACCGGTACTGTGGCGGACGTTGGTATCCTTCTTGAGCAGATCCTTGAGGAAGTCGACCGAGTCATTTAGGTCCTTGGCCGAAGGGGGGATGAGTTCGGAGGGCAAGGTCTCGGGGATGTCGTTACCGTTGAGAGCTCGGTAGATGAGACCCATGGCAACGTGGAACTCGTTAATGTTGAGCTTACCACGGTTTCCAGTGTCAGCGAGATGCCAGATCTGCATGAGCTTTTCGGTTTCAAGGCCACTCTGACCAAAGACCTCTCTCGCCACTTCTCCGTTGATGAAGCCGGTACCCTTGGCGTCCCAGGCGCGGAAGATGGAATCGTAGCTCTTCCTCTCCTCCTTGCTGAGAGCCCAAGGGATGCGAGGTTCTTTGGAGCCTTGCTGCTGTTGGCTGAGATTCTGGATCTGCGACTGGAAGTTGGAGGGCTGCATACTAGTCTGGCTGAAGTTCATGTTGCCGGCGACGGGAGCTCCCGAAAAGGGCTGGGAAGCGGGCAAGAACTGGGCGCTCATGAGCTGCATTCGTGGATCGCGGATGGGCACTCCCGTCATCTGTGGCATGAGGCCGGTCTGCTGCATCTGGAGGCCTCCTCCACCCATGAAGCCGGTCTGCTGAGGCTGCAAGCCGCCCATATAGCCTGTAGGCTGGGGCTGAAGTCCGCCGCCCATTCCCATACTCATGCCCATGCCCATACCTCCTGTGGGACCAGGAGAGAGATAGTTGGAAGTGGCCTGAGGTCGCATCTGCTGCATCCCCATACCGCCACCGCCGATCATGCCTGTCTGTTGAGGAGCAAGGCCTTGTGGTTGCTGTTGCTGTTGGAAGCCGAAGCCAGTCTGCATGGGACGTTGAAACTGAGACATGCCAGGATAACCGGTCTGCTGTGGCTGAAGGAAGCCACTACCCAGCTGTTGTTGCTGCTGCTGCTGTTGTGGATAGCCGGTCATCTGGGGCTGCATGGGGCGGCCCCAGCCTTGGCCCTGCATGTTGTTGTTGTACATGGTTGGCGAAAGGTGACCTGTAGTAGCGTCTGGGACCGACCGCTACGATGGAGAGAGGTTCGTCTCGTGCGAGGGGAAAGGCAGGATCGGGCGGAATGATGAACGTTAAGCTCGTATCGTAACAAAATAGAAACCTTTGGAAAGAAACGTGATCGGTTCACATGCAAGGGAAGGAGCCTTGCAAGTACGACGGAAGGCAAAAGAAAGGGAGGATGTATGGTGATGGGAGGAAAGAGGTGTGGAGCGTAGTTGAGAACAAAGCAAGATCTTTGGTGAGTATGGAGATCTGGAGCTGCGATAGCACGAGACTGTGTGTTGAGATGCGGAAGGTGTCAGCAGTGTAGAGAGAGCACACGAAAGAGAGAGACAGAGAGAGGGACAGTCGGCTGGAACAGCACAACACGCGGCACAGCCTGAATTACCATGTGTGTGAGTGCGTGTGTGTGTGTGTGTGTGTGTGTGTGCCTTTGCTGGTCTGTGCTTTCCCGAACGCTCGATCCAGGCACACCTCTTGGAACAAATCGGTTCTACTCCGACAAGTCTCTCCTGTTCAACAGAGAGGTCGAGGATTTGATTTCAAGCCTTTGTCGAATTTTGTAGTCTGTCCACACAGCTGCATCTTCCACCGTCGAAGATCCAATTCAAAGGAAGAGTATTCACGACGTAGCCGTGCATGCAATTTCGAATTTGACCTTTTTCGAAATACAAATGGTTGCCGATCGAGATTGTGATCGTCTTCAGATCAGGTGTGCTTGTTCCCCGATTCTATCCTCCACAACCCCGACAGCGTCTGAGCGCCAGGGTCCTTTTCGGTGTTGCAACCAACACTTTGATCTCCTCCTAGCAACATGAAGCATCTGCCAGCACCCAGTCATCCCAACACACAGGCACATACACACACTCTCTCTCTCGCTCTCTCTCGCTCCTCAAAAATGCCAACATATCTCGTAGGAAGGTAAGCGCAGATCTGTCACACCCCATGTCTCGACTTCATTGCTTCAACTTCTCTAACAACCCATCTCTTCCAACTCTATCTTCTTCGATAGGATCTTCGACCCGATCCTCGGCCTAGCCACAGGCGTGATGGCCTACTTTCTCTGGGAAAATGATCCACGAAACTCCCACGAGCGACCCCCACACCGCTCACTGCCAGATCTAGTCCGACGCAAGCTCTCCAACCAACCTCTTCCCGAAAACATCTTTGCAGGCCAAGAAGCTACTCAAAGATCCCTCTTCCACATCCCCTCTGCATCGCACCAATCTCCAGCCACAAAACAGTCTACAGACAGATCAACATCGCAAATTATCAACGATGCCAAAGCACAAGCGACCCAAAATCAGGGCCAAAAAGGTTCAGATTTGAGAGCCCTCCGAACAGCAATTGCCGACGAGTGGAACCAGTCCAGCGCCGAAAAGCGCACATAACGATGTTCTAGACCTCTCTCTCTCTCTCTCTCAAATCCATCGCTCGCACCGAGCAGTCCTGTATACTACTTCTCTTCTTTTACAAGTCTGACAAACTTCACAACAACAACGTATGAATGAATGAGCGCAGCTATGGATGTGATTAAGAATCATGCGAGGGATGCAGTACAAGTACACTTGATGGTGATGAAGATGGTGATGATAGAGAAAGATGCATGCCATGATGATAGAGCCGCAAGATGGAAACTATAGATATTGTTGGTAGTTTGATGACAATGATGATCAAAGATCGCGTTGATGTTCGTCTGAACTCGATAAGGATAAAGGTGCGGACAGAGATGGGGAAAGGATGACTTGACCATCAGCCCTGCGCCGCTCGTCGAGAATCAGCAGTCTCCTCACCTGCCCTTCGACCGTCCTTACTTACCCCCTGTCGACGGCACATGGGACACGTATTCGAAGAAGACGACATCCACCTATCCACGCATACCGTATGGAAAGCATGTCTGCACGCCAACACCCGACACTCGTCCTCGTCCTTCCAGTCTTCCAGGCAGACCAAGCAGCGCTCGGCCATATTCTCGGTGATCTTGCCCTCACGCACTAACCCGGCCACTTCGGAACCTTTGATCTTGACCAAGTCGCTCGCATCGATCTCTTGCTGCGTGACGGTGCTAGGCTTGTGTTGCATTGCCTGGATCGTGCTCAACAGGTCCAGGAGGATCATGAGATCTCGACCTGCGGTAGCTGGGTTCGAGGTGAGCAAAGGGTGGTTGGGTGGATAGCGTCCACCCGAGACGAAGAGCATAAATCGCGATGCGGGGAGTTCTTCTCCGTTGGACTCTGCCGCTGTACCGTCGGCAGGAGAAGCCGAAGCTTGTGGCCCTTCCGACTGGGCTCGTTGACGCGGCAGTGGGTCAGTAGGCCTGGTAGAACCGAGCGTGGTCGGTCGAGAAGTCTGCTGGCGCGAACCGTTGAACTCTCGACCGGGACCTGGAGCTCGCGCAGCCACCATGTCCTCGCCGAATCGCTCCGTTACGTTGAGACTACGCACTCCAACGACAATACACGGGACCAGCTGGGAGGGTGCGACAGGGTCGAAACGGAAGAGACGGAAGAAGGACAGATTGCCGTTCTGAAAGTCTCGATCGCGCCTGGCTTGCGTCTCGACATCCTCTTCTCCCGAGCTGGTCGAAGTTGATGCTTCTGCCTGCTGAGACTGCGCTTGTGAGGTGTCGCTGCCACTGTTTGCATCAGCTGCGGCAGCAGCTGGTTCGGCCGTGTCACCATCAAGCACCTCTGCTCCGGAAGTAGCTTCTCCTGACGCGGCATGCTCAAAGTAGTTGGTGGTCTGCGCCTCGGCCCGTTCGAGAGGTACCTCGCTCGAGGGCCGCATAAGCTGTACAGCCGCCATCAGGTCGCAAACCAAATGGTTGAGGAAGCTGCCAAAGCTACCGGGGACACCATCGGGCAGGATACCATTTCGCACCTGTCGAAGTGTACCTGCCACATCGTTGGGGCCAAGCGAAAACTCGGACGACGACGATGCTCTTGCAGAACCTGAGGCACCAGAAGCAGTCGCATTGCCGACGGGCCATCCGTCACGAGCCGAGGAGCCCGACTGAGCACCGTCCGAGCGAGAGTTGCGCGTAGGCAAAATACGGCTGGGATGCATGAGTGAGCCAATAGTGGATCGCACCAGCCGAGATAAACTGCTTCGAGGGGCATCTTGCTGTGTGGCGCTAGTATTGGTCTGTGACTGGGAGGAACTGAAGCTGGAAGATCGAGCTCTAGCTGTTTCGACCGCTGCGGACGGAGTAGAAGGCTGCTCTGCAGTGCGTGTGCGGCTCAGTCTCTGCGATGCGGCCTCGCGTTCTGCTGCGCTCAAGAGATGGGCGATGATCTCTTGTTGCCTCGCTGCTTGTTCCTCAGCAGTGAGAGCATGGGCAGCATTTGTGTCTGTTGCATCAGATGCCGAGTCGGGGCGACCACTTGCGTCGGTTGCACTGCTTGCGGTGTTGCCGTTCGGCTGAGGGACAGGAGGCCCAGAGGAGCTGGTTGTGCTTGATACGCGACGCGACAGAGCAGAGAGCCGGCCTCGCAGACCGTTACCGAGGCCGGAAGCGGTGCCTCCGCTCGCTTGCGTTCCAGAAGCAGAGGGATGAGGCCTCTGCTGCCAATCTGCTAGCCAGCGCTCGTTGCGATCGGCGGGTGCTTGATTCATGCGCTCAAAGGGTCGGCGCAGACTAGTTTGAAGCAAAGATGGGTCGACATTGTTAGCTTCAGAGGTGTTGAGCAAGGAAGCCGCAGTGGCTGCAGCTGCGATGCCAAGGATCCGGCTGAGCATGACAGCTTGCTCTTCCAGCGTGACGGCGCCTCTGAGGTTGTCCCCTTCCAGGGTGGCTCCGGGAACGCCGGGGTAATTCTGTGCGCCAGCCGATGCAGCCTCAGAAGAATCAACTGTAGTCGTGCTCGGCCGTGTTTCGCTTGTGCTTGCCTGCTGAGCGTTTCCTTGGGTCGACTCGTGTGACGAGGAGGATGTGGGCCGATTGGGTACAGTCCTGGCCACGAGTGCACCCTGCACTACCATCGAGGTGCCGCTGATCATTTCTGGTTGCAGAGGAATGCGAATGGGTTGAGGTCGTGCGGTCTGCGGGCGCTGCTGCTGTTGCTGCCTAGCACCAGATTGAGACGTAGCAGCTGATGCTGGAGCAGCATGACTGGATGGCGCAGGGGGAGTGGTGCCGGAGCCTGGATGAGGAGCGGCGGTGTCGGGCGAAGCTCGACCTGTTGCCATGGCCCCGAGCAAAGCTGCGATGGTGGAAGACATAGGCACGGGCTGAGCGTCCGATCCTGAGGCAGGTAAAGGAGCTGATGTGCTCGCGTTGGCCGTGGGTGCAGTTGCTTGCTCTTGCTCTTGAGATGATGCAGTAGCCGAAGGCATGATGCCAAGGGTTTCGAGAATTTGTCGTCGAGCCCGCTCCCTCTCCTCTCGCAAGGCATCCAACTGCGGGGGAGGTGTTGCGCCATGACCAACAGCCGAGGCCGTGTCGTTGGTGGACTGCACCGCAGCATACCTCTGCTGTAAATCGGACTGCGCGTGGGCTTCAGTGGGGAGGGTAGCAGTGGCTGCTGTGGTTGTCGGAAGGGATAGCGCTTGTGGTGGATCAACGTCCATAGCATCGTCTGCTGTGACTGTTGAAGACCGATGCGATGCGAAGCTGGTGGGAGCATTCCTGGAAGGGCTATCGGACGCAGGGCGAGAGTGGAGCGAGGTTCTCCGCCTTTGTGAAAGTGGGCGATGCTCGACGGTCGAATCCGTCAGGGGTGCGGCAGAGGTTGAATCTCGACGTCGCTTGCGTCGTCGAGCGCCGCTTTCATTTGAACTGGCTGCGTTGGCATCTTGATTGGAGCCATTTTCTGAGGACTGGGGTGAAGCTGCTGGCGAGATAAGACCGGAGGGCCGGTCACGCCTGCTGTTGGCGTCACGCTGCTGGCGAGACTGCGAATTGCCCATTGTGGGAGAGGTGACCGCCGTGAGTGCTTGATTTGCGTCGACGAAGCAGAGTTTGAGCGCTAGCCCAGCTCCAGGACTGCGACAAGAGTGTGCTTAGCCTGAGAACTCCATACAAGCGGATGCGCGATAGGCTGGTGGAGGTCGTTGCTGACGACAAGTTGGCGAACAAGAGCGAACCCAACGCTGAGAGAATGAGTTTTGCCCTTTGTCGTAAATTTCAGATCCTAGCCCGACCGAAAGGCGACTTGCGCTTTCGACACTTTGACCGAGCGTCTGTTGAATTTGCCTCGCAAGGCCGGTCAGAGTGCCTCGGTGGTTGTACACAAGGCAAGCAGGAAGCGGTCTCTACGATGATGCTGGCCTTGACCAAGTAGTGAGAGTGGTCTTGATAGTAGAGATGATGGTATGGAATGAGGAGGGAAAAGAAAGATGGTCGTGTGAAATGAATAACCGCAACTTTGGGTCAGAGGTCACACGCAGCAGAACTGAGCCAACCGAGTCGGTCTTCCTGCTTCGATGACGAGAGCAGACAGTGTTTGATATCAGCACAGTTGGATTCGCCGAGCGACTCTCTTTTCGAAATCGGATTATTGTTAGACCCTGCAGATCAACAAAATTGAAGAAATAAAATGAAGTGGAGGTGTGTTTGCCACATCAACCGGCGGTGATCTATTGTCGGTACAGTATGCAGCCGCGTGAGATGGTCAAAGGTCAATCCTAAGCACAAAGCGGTCTCGATAGATAGTGAACGGCTAATCGGAGGCTTTTTTGTCTGCGTCCTTCGGTCTTCTCCGAAGAGAGATGACTTTGTTGTACAATACTGTACAGTACAGTACAGTACAGTACAGTACAGTACCTTTGCGACGCGGTCTGTGTCAGAGAGAATTGACCGATTTCACACCGCAAAAGGGATGCCTGGAAATTGCAAAACGGCATCAACTGCCCTATCACAAAAGAGTATGTACAGCTGGACCCTCGTTGCGCAGCCCAACAATACCAACAGTATCCGTCCTCTGCTGTATTTGCATCCTTCTCTCCACCACCACACATACAATCTCCTCGCTGGTAATTCACAAGCGCGCAAGAGGGCGCACCTTGTCTGCTTAGACTGCATATTCTTGTATCTCAACAGGAAAGGTGGCAGGCAAAGCTCTTTGTTCGTACGCTCGCTCTATCTCTCTCATCATCGCCGCGACCAGCGATAAGGCGCAATGACATCCACGCCTATCCCTAGTGCACCTGCTCGACACGACTCGGCAGCCAGTCTTAGCGATATTCAAGATGTACCGGCGCTCGCATCGCCTTTGCCAGCACCACAGCAATCCGTGCCCCAATCACGAGCCGGCATCCGTGTAGCCTCACAAACCTCTCTTCCCCATCCTGCAACAGGCTCGGGCACTCTGCCATCCTCATCGAGTCGTGCCAAACCAAATCTCTTGGGATCGGATGGCTTCGGAAAGCTGGGCGCTCAACTATGGGCACAGCGCGAGGACAGTGTGGTCCGCAACCGACAGGGAAGCGTTCTCAACCGAGGCTTAATCCTCAAGACCGATCATTTTGCTGGTGGCGCACGTCATGCTCATCTCAACCTTCACCTCCAAGGCGCCCCTAACTTCCGCAAGGCAGACTGCTCTCTCGAAGTCTATGGTGTCGCCCAGCCCACCATCACCGGTCTCAAGACCATTCTCTCTGTGCTCAACGCTCGACCCACCAAAGACACAAGCGGCTCGCAGAGTTTCGATTCACGACTATCCAGCTTGGGTTCGGCTGGGGCACCTTCCAGCTCTTCTCCGCAGTCTGCCTCTCCTTTGGCGTCACCATCTCTTGCTCAAGCCCATGATACAACCACCGACAAACAAAAGTCGTCTTCGCGTTCCGAAAAGGCCCGCAGATGTGTATGGGTCTGCACCAGAGAAGAGCCCGTCATCTACGTAGGAGGCAGACCTTTTGTCCTGCGAGAGGCCGAGCGACCCGTCAGCACCCTCGAGCTCAGCATCCGTGCAGACAACCTCGAAGCCATCGAGTCACGTCTCAAGCAAGACATTCTCCGCGAGTCGGCCAAATACGATGGCCTCCTCATGGTCCACGAGGAGACTGCTACGGGTCAGATCGAGCCCACCTGGATCGCTGTTGATGAAGCTTCCGTACACACAGTCCGCGAGGTATGGGACCGCGTCAAGGCTGAAGGCTGGAGGGTCGACTACCACCGTATCCCCATTGCCGAGGACCAAGCCATCGAGAACAACTATCTCGATGCTTACACCCAAGTCATCAAGGATCTAGATCCGACCGAAACGAGCCTCGTAGCCAACTGCGGTATTGGCTTCACCCGAACCACCTTTGCTATGGTGGCTGCTGTCATCTTGCGCAGAAAGCAAATGCTCCTGCTCGGCTACCAAGACCCCTTCGCCCCTCTATCGGAACAGCAAAAGTCACCCTTACAGACTCCAGTGAATGGTACCCCCCACTCGGGTGTCGCTCGTTCGCTAAGGCAGGCCAGTGAGCAACAAGCCCAGAACTTGTCACTTCTGCGACTCATCCGTGTCCTCAACGTCAGCCTGTCGACCCGCGACTCGCAATCTACCATCGAGATCCTCCTCTCCAATCCTGCCTTGCTCGAATCTCTCCGCAAGGCCAATTCGGGTGACTACGGTGTCATTCGACAGCTGGCTGGTCTTCTCGACGAGGGTCTCGAGAATAAGGCCGTTGTCGACGTCGCCATCGACTGTTGTGCTCATGTCACCAACTTGCGTGAGACCATCCTCTCTTCGAGAATTCGGTACTCGACCGATGCTCTGGATGAGGCGCAGGCCGCCTTGCATCTCGAGAAGGCAGCCAAATCGCTCGAAAAGTACTTTTTCCTCGTCGCATTCGCCAGCTACGTCAACGCCAGTAAGACCGCCACCTTCCAGCACAGATTCGCCAACTGGCTCAAGAACCGCGCCGAGATCTGGCGTGGTATCCAGCTCATCCGATCCAAGGGTCGACGTTTGTACTTCTTCGACCCCGTCGGTGACCTTCGCATTCTTAGCGGTGGCAAAGCCGGTGAGCTTGTCGCCACCTCTGAGAAGCTGCAGACCCGATTCGGCGAAGTCTCGGGTCAAGGTGCGCAGGTGCCTGGCGACGAGTTTGCCGACTATGTGATTCGCAACCGAGCTGGTATCGTTTTGCGTCCCTTCACCCTGCTCAAGTGCGATATTTGGCGCAAGTTCATCGAAAGGAACTCGGGCCTGCCCATTCGTGGCACTGTCAACTTCCGTCGCATCCCCGGCAGCAACATCTTTGCCACGGGTCAACCCACCGTCGATGGTATTCGTAACGTCGTCGCTGCTTTGCAAGAGCACTATGCTTCCAAGACCGATGCATCGAGCTACCCCACCCGCACAGTCACTTGGATTAACCTTCGTGAGGAGCCTATCGTCTACGTCAATGGCAAGCCATACTGTCTCCGTCAAAAGGGCATGTCACTTCGCAACATCAAAGCGTACAGCGGTATCAACTGGGACCGTCTTTTGTTGCTCGAAGACAGGCTGAAGAACGATGTTGTCAATGAGCTGGAGTCTGGCGAAGGCCGGCTTCTGTTGCATACCGAAACGTCGGATGGCACCGTCATTCCTATCTGGGAAGAGGCCAACCCATCGGACGTGGATACCGTCCAGGAGATCATGACCAACATTGGCACAGACTTTAAGGACAAGGTTCAGCTGCGCTTCCGAAGAATTCCCATGACCGCAGAGAAGCCGCCCGACTTTTCGGACATCAGCGAGCTCCTCTCCACCGTGCTGCAGGCCAACGTGGAGAGACAGCCCATCGTGCTTAACTGTCAGCTCGGAAGAGGTCGCAGTACCATGACGGCCGTTCTCATCCTGATGATTGCCCGATGGCTCAAGCAGGGTCAAAGCAAGCTCCCCGAATCGAAGCTGCAGGAGGTGCGCGACGACGATCAGAATGATTCGAGAGGTACTGCAGATGAAGACAACTCGGACGGTCTTCGATTCTCGCCTTCGGCTCAAGACAGCGGCTCTGCAACGCCTTACGCACGTGAGACCGTCAACGCCGACCTGCTCGACGATACGGCCGATTCACGATCTAGGGACGGCAGTCACCCACCCAAGCGAGCCCCTCTCAGTTACCACGTCATCAACAGTCTCCTCCGCGTTATCCCCAAAGGTCTTGAAGTCAAGAAGATGGTCGACGACTGCATCGACCAATGTGCCACCGTCACCAACCTTCGCGAAGCCATCGAAGAAGCGCGTCTCGCCGCCGAAGACACCGAAGACGAAGCTTTGCGCAAAAAACGTATCCAGAGTGCCATCCACAATCTCCGCCGCTACTTTCTGCTCATCGTCTTCCAATCCTACCTCACGCAAACCCGGCCTGATTTGCTCGAGGCTGCACCTAGCTTCCGTTCGTTCGTCACGCGCCAGCCGGTGTTCGAGACGATCGCAAAGGAGTTTGACAAGATCGACATTTCTACCATCATGCCGCTGCAAAAAGTGGACGCGAGCGATGGAATGGCATTGTCGGATGAGGTGCAGGAGGTCGTTTCGCACCGTAGTGGAAGCATTCTGTCGGCGTACACGATGCTCAAGTCTGACTTCTTTAGTGGGATCTTGAAGCTGGGTCTGCCGGAACGCATTGATGGGATGCCAAACTTGCGTGGTGTTCCGCTCTTGTTGACGCCACCGACGAGTCAGGCGAATGCAACGAATCAGCCGTCGACGCCGATGACTCCCAGAACGCCTTTGGTGAGCCATGGACGGGAGACGTGGGGTTCGGGTATGCCGACTGTAGACGGTCTACGTCGAGGCTTGACTCGGATGGGTGCTTCTCCGAACGGACCGGCAAAGGTGGTGTGGACCTCGTTGCGAGAAGAACCAGTGCTGTACGTCAATGGACGACCCCACGTGCTGCGTCTTGCCGATCAACCCATTACCAACATCGAAGCCACTGGAGTCACCACCGACGTTGTTGAAGGTATGGAACTGGCGCTGAAGAACGACATGCTCAAAGAAGCCGCTGAGCGCGGTGGACGTGTGCTATTGCACGACGAGACGGAAATCCGCCAAGGCGAATTCGACATTATCCCCGTCTGGGAGACGGTCAAGGAAGGAGACGTATTGACTCCCAGGGAGGTGTACGAGTTGGTTCAGCGCGAAGGGTATAAGGTGGACTATGCTCGATTGGCGATTACGGATGAGCAAGCGCCAGTGCCTGCGGTGTTTTCGCAGTTGGAGGAGCGCGTGATTACGGCATTGCAGACGGGATCTGCGTGCGTCTTCAACTGTCAAATGGGTCGAGGGCGCACGACTACGGGTATGGTGATCGCTTCTCTGGTCTCGACTGTTTGGCATTACGGTGATCAGCTGGTGTCGAGTTATGAAATGTCTGGATCCATCATCTTGCCTACGTCTACATCTACCGATGATGCCATCACCACCGCCACCGCCACCGCCACCGCCACCATCACCCTCAATGACGAGGATGCAGCATTTGGTCAGCCCAAAGACAACCTTGACAATCGCGAGGACGATCTCTGGCTTCAGGGAGAATGGCGAACGATCTTGCAGCTTGTAGGAGTCTTATCCCATGGAAAGCTGGCCAAGAAGTTGACCGATCGAGCCATTGACCGTATGGAAGCGGTGCAAAACCTTCGCAAAGCGATCTACGATTCCAAGTTGCGTGCCGACAATGCAGAGTTTGGAACGAAAAAGCATAAACATCTCACGACGGTTTTCACAAACTATCTTCAGAGGTATGGATATCTGATCACCTTTGCGAATTATCTGTTGGAAAAGAGCGAGGCGGATGGATTTATCCCCCTGTTGCCGGCGTTAGGTGGTGGTGGACCGGCAATCCCGATCGATTCGGCGATTGGGGAGGATAACAATGTGACAGCAGCAGCAGCGGCAGCAGCAAGGGGCAGGTCGGAAAGCGTCAGCTCGCAAATGTCTAGCTCGACCGCATTTACCAGTTATCATGCAGAGGGGAGAAAGTTCCCTTCTTTCCTGGGTTGGTTGCAACCTAGAAGGGAAATTGGAAATATTTTAGGTAGGGATAAGCTAGAGTAAAATTGATGCCAGATATGATGCTTCTTCCTTCTTTTTGATAGACTGTTGCAATCCGATAGATGCACAGTAGACAACTGTGGACGGATCCAGATGTGGATGTTTGGGTATGTGTCTGGTCGAGAGGTTGCGATGATTGGTTGAGGGACGACACTCGGTTTCAAGGACAAAGTAAGTTGAGGTATGTGGTTTCAACACATCGCAGCATCAGCAGCCACAAGGTTGGCAAAAAAAAAGGTGATGAATCGACATGAAAAGTGATTAAATGAGAGCGGTATATTGCTCCGAAACATATCTACAAACAGTATATATCTCTTCTTGCTCTTGTTAATTTGTCTTGTTGATATGGCTAGACACGGCAATTGTTAATGCCAACAATCAAGATATCGCTAGCACCGATTTTTTCCAACTTGTCCATGATGGTTGCAACCTGAGCTTTGAGTACCATACTGCTAACTGCGTTCCAATCTTTTTCTTCCAATGGACTGACCGTAGCGGCTCTTCTACCGGGAGTGATTTCTAGAGCCTGTTGAAGGTCTTTCTTCTGAACATTGTACTGACACAAGACGTATTTCGATGCTGCAATAACGCCACGAATTCTAGCCGTGATCAAGGTGATGAGATCCGTGTTGGATCTTGGGTGAGGGGTTGAAGGTTTGATGAGGACGGCTTGAGAGGTGAGGAGTTGGGAAATGTTTGTCAACCCGCAGGCGCGCATGGTTTCACCTGATTCTACCAGATCTACGATACCATCTGCCAATCCAAGGGCACATGCGGCTTCCACAGATCCTCCAACGTACTCGATTTGAGTCTTGAGAACTTGCCCATCTTTCAGCTGACCAGAAGCTTGACGTTGGGCAGTAACTTTGGCATCGAGTTCCGAGAAAAACTTTCCAGCAAGATAGTCAAACGAAGTAGCCACCTTTTTACCTACCAAATCTTCAACACTGCTAATTCCTTTACCAGAGTTAGCAGGCAAGATAGGGTCGGGGATCTGGACATCGAGAGAACATTTTCCAAAGCCAAGTTGAAGCTCTTCGCTGATAAGAGAAGAGACTTTTTCTCCTGCTTCCGCAACCATATCCTGCCCAGTAATGCCGAGATCTACGTTTCCTTCACCGACGAATCGGGGGATATCGGCGGCAGGAAGGAAAACAAGAGCAATGGGTAGATTCTGAACAAGAGCAACATCAAGTCGATGTTGACGTTTGAATTGGATATCGGCACCAGAGAGGATCTCGAGACATTTCTCATAGAGTCGTCCCTTTTTAGGAATGGCGAAAAGAAGTCGCCCATTGAGGTTTTCTGCACTGAGAAGGTTCGACATGGTTGCAACCGATGGGATGTGTTTTGTGTCAAGTAACGCTTCGGAGGTGAGAGTGATTTGCCGGAGCTGAATGCTGAATCCAAAAAAAAAGGTATGTGATCGTGGGTATGAGCGATGTAGGATGCGAAAAAGGAAGGTGACAAGATCCAAACAAGTAGTGATCAACGAGATGAGGTGAGTGGGATGATGAGAGATAGATGTAAGATCAAAAATCCGCAACCCAACAAGATGACTCTTCCTCGCTGCTGTTTCTGCAATGCATCCGAAGATCCGCCGCCTTTTTTTTTCGTTTTCTTCGCAATTCTTCTCAAAATATCGAATCGGGCAGATTTGCAATTTCACCGTCACTGTACATCGGCTACCCCGAGAGTCGTTGAAATCACTGCAGCATATCACAACGCAGTAGCGCGCGCACGTGCTTTCTCACACTCAATTTGCCCGTGTGGCTCGGCCAACTCCGACAACTTGCCAAAAATGCTTAGCCGGAACTCAAATTTACCAATCCAGAAAGAAAGCTCATACACAAGCATTGGTTTGTTGCTGGACATCTGTTTGATCTTGTCTATTTGTGCGATAGGTAAAAAGATATGTGTTGGAAGAACTTTGACAGGGAAAAAGTGTGAAAGGTGGCTCTAGTGGTGATGATGGTGGCCTTGGTTGTGGCCATGGCTGTGATCGTGGAAAGAGGCAGCGTGACCGTGACCATGACCGTGTCCATGATGGTCGTGGCTGTGATGAATGTGATCGTGGTGCCCATGATCATGACTATGTCCATGTCCATGTCCACAGCCACCGCCGAAGCTATGCTGGGCACCATCCTCCTCATGCCCCTCTCTCTTCACACAAACCGTCAACTCACCCGCTCTCTGCGTTCCCCTGAGCATCTCTCCCGCCATCAGTCCCCTCCCTGCCCCGACACTCGGTGCCAACTTCTCCCAGACCCATTTGGTCATTTCAAAGCAATCCTCATCCGTTGCCTCTGCCCTCAAAAACACCGTCACCGAAGCCACCAACGATGCTGTCTTGCTACCAAAGTGCATGCCCCTTCCAGACGCCCCACCACCGGAAAGCATACCGGATCCACGATCAGCCTGTACAAGAGCCGAAGTGGGAGGTGTGAGCTGCCACAGATTCGGTGGGGGTACGTAGGATATGAGGGGATGCTGTTCTACCAGCTTCAGCGCCCGTTTGAGCTGCTGTTTATTAGGCGAGCTTTCGGGAGGGGCGGTTTGGAGCAAAACTTTGCCCAGTGCAACAGAGGCCGGGTAAGCGACGTAAAACATGGAAACAGATTCTAGGCCCGCCAGCACCTTATCCAACGCAGCAACTTGAATCGAGGGCATGGTGAGACCTGCAAACAGTAGCGCCGAGCTAAAGAAGAGTACCGTCAAGCTGAAAGGATTCGCCAGCAACGCCAGTAGTGGAGACGCTAGCTCAGAGGGGCGCATCAATACCGATCCACTGCGTCCGTGACGTGGCCCGCCAGGAGCCCCACCAGAGGCAGCGGTGCTAATCCCACACGCCGCTACCAACCGGGCGTGGTTTCCCATGACAATGTTGGAAAACACACACGCGGCGAGGGACAGAGCTAGCAAGAGGTTGGGCATGAGAATGCCCACCGGATGCTCTGCGTGGGCGTGAGAGTGGTCGTGGCCCGAGGCTGATTCCACCAGTCCTCCTTCTGCCCCGATGACATTGCTGCTACCGCCTCCTTCGAGGAGAGCATGTTCAACAGACTCTTTGAGCACGTAAACGCTTGCAAAGAGCAAATAGATGGTTTGAACGAAATGAAGCAGCGTCGAAACGCGATGCATTCCATAGGGGCGTTTCATGGTTGTACCCTCGGTCTTGCCGCTTCGTCTTCGCTGATCACTGGCGTGCTGCTCCCATTCAAGTGCCCAATCGGACAAGGCACTGCTCAGAATTCCCATAGCGTCAAAGACGACAAGATAACCGAGTCCCGTCGCAGAGAGTGAATCCACTTCTTGTCCCGCCATCCAGAGTGCTGCACCTAGACCGAAATGCGAAATACCGAATAGAAGGAGTGGACGCGAGGCTTGCGGAATATGGCCGAGGGCAGAGACTGTGCGTACGTGAAGGGAGCGGCGGTGTTTGTGACCATGACTGTGAATGTGGCTGTGGTTGGAGTCGTGGTTGTGACTGTGTGAATGGTTGTGTGAATGGTGATGGTCGTCAAAGGGTGCACTATAGGATACATCCGAGTTCCACGAAGTTGAAGAGGTTGATCTTTCCATCCCATGACCACCGTTCTGCTTGTTGGCCGCAATCGGGCTCAATCCAGAATCCAACATGGCGACACTATGACGATGATGATGACCCCTTCTGCTCTTTGTAGGGCTTGGGCTGAGATCGCCGCCCAGATGATGATCGGGAGCACCCAGCTTGCTGTGACTGTTTTTGTTGTTGTCGTTGGTGGTGGTGTTCTGATTCGCCGTGAGTGCTGCAAAGCTAGCCGAACGTGGGGAAAGCGTACTGGCGTCGGTGCTGACGGTAATCTGCGGTCGATTACCGCTGTTGCCACGGCGGTGCACTTTTGAGTCGCTGCTGCTGGTGTTCGTGCCCGTAGCCGAGGATGTGGAAGCAGCGCTTGCGGGTGGGACATCCTGGCGCTGAGGCTGCTGTTGTTCGAAATGCTCGCGCGCTTTGACTGCGTCAGATTCGGCTTCGGCTTCGGTACCGGGACGAGGAAAGAAGACGCTAAGGTTGCGACTGTGGATGTGAGAGTGTCGTCGCGAATGCTCTCGTCGCTCGGCAAGGGTCATTTTGGAGAAATCGACCGAGGAGGCGGAGAGTCCTGTGCCATTGACGCCTGCGGGTCCATCGAGATCTGTGATGCTGTCCATGCCTTCATAGAGGGCTTCGTCCTCGACACTGTTCTGCTCGAGGGCAGCGTTGTGCTTGTGAACGTGTTCCGCTGCTTCTTTCGGGTCCTGCGTTGGTGGGGAAACGGGAACTGCAGAGGTTTCCTCCTGAGATGTGCTCATGGTGACGGCTGTGGCGGGGGCCTCTGGGGCAGATGTTTCTTCGATATTGATAGGTGAAGTGGCACGTGAGGATTGTGAGGATTTATCTGCGACCTGAGGAAGCGGCAGGGGAGGCTCGGGCAACGATCGGATCGAAGAATTCGAGGCCTTGTTCACAGGTGGTCTGAGTGTAGAAGGATAAGACCCACTTGCCAGCCTGATAGATGGAGACCTGGAGGACGTAGCCCCTGAACTGCTGCTTAAACTTCGAGGCCTCGGCGGGGTAGCAGTCAACGTCGTCGGATCCGAGTTACTAGGTAGCAAGAACGAGTTACGTTTCTGCAAAGCCGGCGTATGTGGAACGTCGAGACTCTGAGACTGCTGCTGATTCGACGTCGTTGCAAACAGCTCCGAAGCGCAATAGGTAGGTGATGAAGGGCGAGAAGTCGACAAGGGAGGGCGAAGATGCAAAGCAGAAGAAACGGTGTCTTGTCGAACTTCGTATTCCTTGGTGATGGATTTGACGGAGCGTTTGTGAGAAAGCACCGATGAGCTTCTCTTGCTGTTGTTGCTGAGGGGTAGGTCTGTTGATGTAAGGGAATCTTCCTTGGTGGGGTTTGGGGCACGCCCGCCGGTCAAGACGTTTGCAGAACGTGAATCGGACAGGATACGATTGCCAGCAATCGATGTTGTGTCGTGAGTTGTGGTGGTAAGGTTGGTGTTTTGAAAAGAGGATTGGGGATCGGGGTTTTGCGAGGAAGAAGGCATGAGCTCGAATGGCAAGGGTCTCTTGGTCTTTGCTTGACTTTTGCCTTGTCCAACGAGCACGGCCGTCTCTGTCACAGAGAAGGAAAGAGAAAGGAAAGGATCCAGAAGAAGAGGTGTGTGTGTGTGTGGCCGAGGAATGAAGCAAGCAGCGTTTTTCAGTAGAATGTGCGGCGAAGCGGGGATGAGGTTACGAGTTAGTCACAAAGAAAAGGAAGAAAGCGTAACTGCTGAGGTCGGCAAAACGAATTGGTCGGAGTGCGGTGCGTGCGTTACACAAAGTGCACGGAGCTCGTTGCCTTTGTGTGGGACACTTCTGTTGCGGTGGGGTCCAAGTGAAAACCCACTTTATGCAGCCCGTTACAGTACACACAGTTGATATGCTGGAATTTGGACAGTTAACGTAGTTCACGTAGATGTGGAAATCATGTAGATGTGGAAAATATCGCGTTTTGACTTTTTTAACTTTTTTAACTAACCATCAGTGTAATGCTCAAAATTGACATGATCACTTCAAGACACTTTTACACCACATTCTTGATAGTCAACCACACTTCACAGATTAATGGAACATGTAGGGAGCATGCCATTTGTATAGTGTATGCAGAAGGATTGTTGTATTGATGATTGTATGATCCATGAGGTGATGCTGAAGATTGGCGGAAAATTTTGCTTTCAAAATCAGGCACTACGCCACTGTGCGCAAAATTGCTTTCTCCTCACCATCACAGATGGTGACAACAGCAACAACCACATTGCTTAGACCCCCTTTGCTTGGTATGGTTGTGTTCCTTACTGCTACCAGAATGCGAATGCAACAAAACATCTGATGTTGCTCTGCCAAACTGTTGAGCAAAGTGCGAAAATGCGTTTTTGGGATTTTGGGCACTAGAGCAGTGTAAAATGTCGAAATCTGGTGTGATCACTTCAAGCTAGATTTCCTCCCCAAAGTTGGCAGTGGTGATGCTGATCCAAGTTGACAGATGGTAAGAGACATGTCTGAGGTTGCTCCTTGCAAAGTATGCTGCGATGTAAGCATAAGGAAGTGCTGTGTTATTGCTGATTGAAAAGATGATGGTGGTTGAGAAAAAAGGGTGGTGAGCAACCTAAATCATGGACGTGGCAGATTTTCCACATCTACGTGATTTCCACATCTACGTGACCTACGTTACGTGGTTGGATCGGATCTGTGTGCACCGCTCTCTCTCTCTCTCTCTCTCTCTCTCGATAAGACGATCCTTCTTCTTCTGCGTCTTCTTCCTTTCGATAGAGTTAGCGCTACGTTTTGTTTCTTTCGGAAGTGCTTGGCGCGCGTGTGCACTTGCCACTCTTCTTTCCCTTTTTGGCTCTCAAACTGATGACGCGCTCAAATGTTTGCAAAAGAGAGAGCTTAAACCTTGTGTCTGTTGGTCTTGGATTTTGCAGCGCATTTTTTTTGAGCTCAATTTTCGAGGGGCAATTTCGAAGAATTTGCGCCTTTTTCCCCACGCCAAAAAAGATTGCCAACTCAACGCGATTGCGGGCGGGCGGATGCTATGCGATAAAGAGTGCGTCTCTCATATTGTAATCAGAGAGAGGAGTAAGTCAAGCTTGGACCTCAACATAAAACAATGGATGCCGATATCAAGTGAGTGGACTCGATCCGATAGCTTTCACCAAGCTGCTTAGAGTACAAAGAGAGAGAGGAAGAGGAAGAGATGAGACTGAAACGACAAAAGTGAGAAAGACACATTGCAGGACCAAACAAGAAGCGCAACCGTCCAACAGTCGAACAACACACAATGCGAGTTGGAAGCCAAGAGAACCAAAACTTGTCTACTTGTTAGAAGACGATCCGAGATGCAAGCCATCCAACTTGTGTTCGAGCTTCTCGACGAATCCTTCTTCCTTTTTCGCCGATTCGCCCTTGCCAGCCGCGGCACTACCATCCTCGGTATCAAACCATTCATTCGCCTCTGCATCCTCCTCCTCCTCATCCTCGCTATACAGCTCTCTTTTTGTCGGCGGTGAGATCTTACCGGCATCATCTGCAAATGGCGCCTCTCCCTCTCCCGGCGCTGCTGTTGGACTGGATGCTTGACTTCCCGCACGACTCTCGCTGGCGAGCTGTGCAAACGTGCGGAATTTGGTCGAAGCACGTACGGCTGCAATGGCCGATTTCCACCGTTTCCTGTAGTTCTCACGCAAACCAGCCGAGATGTCGTGTACGCCCTGCGTCTCTTCGCTGTGTTCGGTGAGCCATCGATGTGCCATTCCTTGATCGGCCGTGAGACGTTTCTTTGGATCTACCGTCAAACACGCTTTGACGAAATCTTTGGCTTCTGCACTGACATTCTTCCAGTATCGATCGTGGAATTCCACTTTACCACGCTGCGTCTCTGCTGCCAATGCAGCCGGGTCGTCCGAGCGGAAGGGAGTATAACCGCACAACATGGTATACGTGATGACACCCAAACTCCACATGTCCACTGCTTTACCGTGGCCCTTCTTGGCAAGAATCTCGGGTGCGGCATAGCCAAAACTGCCACAGACCGAGGTGAGAACTTCGTTGTCGTCCTTCATGTGGGCGGCGATGCCGAAATCGACCAGCACTACGTTGGCATCTTCAGCTTTGGTTCGGTAGAGGATATTTTCGGGTTTAATGTCGCGGTGGACAATGTTGTGATGATGCAGGTATTGAATAGCGGACAAGACGGCTCGGATGGTTCGACAGGCGTCGAGTTCGGTAAATCGTCCACGTGCCAAGATGCGCTCAAAGAGCTCACCTCCTGTTGCTTCTTCGAAGACGAGGTAGTACTGTGGCCGGGAATGCGAGCATCAAGTGGGTCAGCTATCGACGTGCCAAGGATGCAAAAAAGGTCGCAAACTTGCATAGTGCTTACTTTGTCTTTGCTCTCGAACCAGTCCAAAAATTTGACCACATGAGGCTGGTCCAAACCTTTGAGAACATTCATCTCATCTTTGACAATCTCGTCATGTCCACGTAGGATGCGCTTGCTGATCACTTTGACTGCCACATTGATGGGTGGGTCGGCTGCTTTCCATGTGGCTGATCGGACGATACCGAATGTTCCCTCGCCGAGCGTCTTTTTGAACTCGTACTCCTTCTTTTTGACGTACGACTCTGGTTGCCTTGCCAAAGGGTTGTGGAACGGCATCGCTTCAAGCGTGTTATACCCTAGGATGTGATCCTGATGGCGATGTTTAGACGGTTTGGTAGAGAGGTCCGACTAGTCGTTGCTGGCAAGTGGATGTTTGGTGTTCAAGGCGATTCCGCAAAAGCAAAACGGACTAGGGTACTGATAGCTGTGAGAGAAAGAGCGAAAGCGTTGGCAGGGCCCAAGATCGAGATGCAACACGTCGACAAGTAATTGGTGGCAAGAAACGTTACAACAGCGATCAGAAGATGGATGATGCAGACCATGCGCACACATCTGCACAAATATAGTACTTTGTCACATGCCCTGTCCGCCCAATTTTGTGAGCTGGCTGGTGCGCGCACACTCAAATTGTGCATGCAGCCAAAGAGACGAGACCAAAAAAAAAGGAAAACAAGGCAAATCGCTGCAGGAAAATGAAGCGTAGACGCCGCCGGCAAACAACACCCACCAAAAAAAGGAAAGAAAGTGAGTGTGTACTCTTCGGAAAATGGTCGCCGGCTACTAAATCCGTCTCTCTTGGGTCGAACACAGAATGGCAAGCAGAAAGCAAGAGAGTCCAGCAGATGATGAACGGTAGTCAGCAACTGTTCGTCTTGGATATTTGACGGTGCATGATTATCAACGCAGATAAATCTTCGCCTTTGCTTTTGCAATGAGAAAACCCTCGGTTTCGAGCCTCAGCAACTTGTGGCTGACAAAGGAGCCCTACACTCCTTGTTCAGATCGACCAGACGACACTGAGAGTCTTCTCGACCTCTCAGCGTGTACACAAGACAAGATCTCTCAGTACAGCTCATGCTCGGTAGTGTGCTCTGCGATGTCGGTCGGGTCGGTGGTCACCTTTGCACCACCAATCACTGACGGTAATATCTGATGGCGTTCGGCATTAAGCATCCATCTCAACACGGCACATGGAGCCATGGTGACGTGATCCTTTTATGCTCCTTTCTTCTGCCTCTTTTTTCTTTTCTCCCTCTTTTTTTTTTTTTTTTTTTTTTTTTTTTTTTCTTCCCCCCCGCTGCTGCAGGGTCTCGTTGCTACACAATAAACTCTTAAGACCGTGCGCGCTCTCCTATCTTCGGCTATATAACCACAACCCTAGCCCCCTCCCAACTTCATCCCTTCATTCAAACTCCATCGAAACATCGCTCCATCTCGTATCAATTTCGACCAGCCTACATGTCGTTCTCCGCAGCAACAGCATCAAAGCAGATTGTGGTAGTCGTCGGTGCTGGCCCAGGACTCGGATTTAGCGTAGCCCGCAAATTCGCCGAGCAAGGCCATCCCGTAGCGCTCCTCTCCCGATCCAAAGATCGTCTTGAATCCCTGGCGGCTCAAATTAACAACATTTCCTCCTCCTCCTCCTCCTCCTCCTCCTCCTCTGGAAGCAACAACAATAATATTGGGAAGGCGGTAGCATACGCCGTCGATGTACAGGACGAAGCTTCGGTCCAATCCACCATTCAACAGATCCAAGAGCATTTTGCAACCGGAAAAGCAGGAGCTCAACATCAAGGTGCATACATTCACACTGGAGTTTTCAACCCAGGAGGAGGATTCGCTCGAGCACCCTTTTTGGAGACCAAAGCCAGTCAGTTGGAGGAAGCACTCAAGATTCAAGTGTAAGCACCATTCTCAGTCCCGTCCTGTTTCAATGGACTCTTCACTAACTTTTCTCTGCCTTGGGCAATTACAATCGACAGGTATGGAGGTTTTGTATTCAGCCAAGCCGTTCTTAAAGCCATCGTCTCTTCTCCCGCTTTCAACAATGTCAAAGATTCCAAATTACCCCTGGGCAACATCCTACTCACAGGAGCCACAGCTTCGATCAAAGGCAGTGCAAACTTTTCCGCCTTTGCAGCGGCCAAATTCGGCCTTCGAGCTCTGGGTCAAAGTCTGGCACGTGAATGGGGACCAAAGGGGATCCACGTATCTCACTTCATCATTGATGGAATCATCGTAACGGATCGCACCGATCAATTCCTCGGTAAGGATTATGCGGCAGAATCACGCATGGACGCCGATGCCATTGCTCAGGTGTACCTGGATACCGCCAGACAACCAAGGAGCGTCTGGTCGTTTGAGGTCGATCTTCGACCTTCTGTGGAGAAATGGTGATGTTCGTACGATAGGCTAGGGAAAGCAAGATCAATCGTACTGCAATGTGAAGTGCTTCAAAAATGGCAAACCTTTCCGAAACCTGTACCTTAGAAGATACGCTGGGACTTGATACTTCAAATCTAGCCCACCTTTCCTTTAACATTGAGCTTTCTCATAAGATGTCAAAAGAATCAAGCAATCGCACGCAAAAGTTCCTCTTTTCGGCATGATTCCTGGATTTTGATGCCAATGCGAGATGGTATCTGTCAAGAGGAAAACAAGGTGCAAAGATCAAGCAAAGCTCATCTGTCTCATGATTGCAAACTCCAGAGTCTGTGTCTATTCAACTCAAGTTGTCGAAGGAGGCTCAACAACAGCCACACAGAACCGGCCGTACAATGACAAGACCGAATACTGCAGCCCTTGTGCCACTTCGACCTGAAAAGCGGCATAAGGCACCTTTTCACCATCGATACTGATCAGTCCACCTCCCTTCAATTTTTTATCCCCTTCCTTACGTCTTGGTGTCACCCTGATAGCCTCAACTTTAAGATATGTCATGGCTTTCTGGTAGACCAGTTGTCCATTCTCGGCATATCCGTTTTCGGGCACTTTGGCAACGCGCCCGCCAGCGTGCAGGATCATGGAGACGTCAATGGTGCCATCATTGGGTAGGGCAAAGGGGAACTGCATCAGATCGCGACTGACAAAGGGGACTTTGCCGGCGTAGAGACTGGCGATCGAGTCTTGGATGCGGACCCAGCCAGTTGGCGGATCCGAGGCTTGCGGGTTGGTGAGGGCGGCACCGACTTGTTGGGCTGTCTGTGGGGGGAGGAACGTGCTTTGCCATGATGGATCGCGCATGTCCAAGGGCGGCGGTGGGCTGCCATCCGATGTAAGCGGCTCGGTGACGACGCCATGCACGAGCTTGGCGGAAGTCGATCGGGCGTTGCCGTCTCCAGCCCGTGCCTGGGTAGTGGCACTATTCGTCTCGGGTGTCGGAGCCGTCTCTGAATCCGGAGCGGACGTTGCCGCCGAGGCCGCTTCTGTAGCAGATGCGACCAGGTCATCGCTAGTGGTAACAGGCTGCTGACTTCTCTTGTTAAAGTCAATGACACGTTGACGCATTTCGGCCTTGTTCTTACTGCCACGAGTGCCGAGCTTGACGTCGACGTCCACTTCGCACTTGGCGTTTCGAAGTACCGAGGTTGCATATCCAATGACGAAACGCGTATCGCCGAGCGCACGAAGATGTTCGGTCCCCAAATCGAGATCGGCGACAATGCCAATGGCTTGCGACAAGAACGAGTAGTACTGGATGTAAGGTTTGGAGGGAGAATCGATGAGTTGAGCCACATCCTCCGAGCCTCGTGCGCTGCCATCGATGGTGCTGCCACCGTTGAGGACTCGATCGCGCCGTGCTTTTGCTCCGCGCTTGCCGGGGGTGCCACTGAGCGGTCTGCCCGGTACAGGGACACCGGGAGGGAAAGCGGATGCGGGCTGCGTCACGCTAAGCAGATCGAGCTTCATCGGTCTACCTTTGATGATGTTGAGACACGCCAGGGCGAGGCTGAAGCCTTGTTGGACACCGAGGAGGTTGATCGACATGGCATTGCCACTTCCCGCTGGGATGGGAGCCAAAGGTAGAGCCAAGGCCTTGTCAGCATCCGGTCGAGTTGCAAACCCATTGAGAATCTCATGAAGCAGACCGTCGCCGCTGACCACACCGACTGCATCGAAGTCTTCCACTTTGAGGTCTCGTGCAATCTCAAGCCCATGCATTCGATGTGTTGTCGTTGTAATGTCGAGTTTGCATCCCGCAGCTTCTAGAATGGGACGCGCGCGACTTTCAAAGAGTTGTCTCGCCTTTCCGGGGCCTCCTAATGGGTTGATCAGTACTTTTACGCGCTTGTACGGTTTGACATCCTGGTAGGCTTGGCGCATGACATGATCGACCCAGGCATGAGCTTTTGCTTCCACATCGGCCCCGTCCTTGCTTGCAACGACTCGCGCTTCGATCTTGACCAAACGAAGGCTGGAGCACGGTCCTTCGAGCTGTTCTCTCAACCGTTCGGCGCGCGCTGAAGGTGTGAGCGCCTGGTACGCTTGTGTTGACAGCGACTCCATGCATTTGGGTGGGGATTTCTCTTTCTTGAAGAACGAGAACGGACCTGCTGACTCGCGGCCTTGCGCTTGTATCGGCGGTGATAGCAATCGGACGAGGAGCGAACCGCCATCCGAGTCGGAAACGAAGGAAGCGTTCAGCACCAGAGCCAATGGCACTCGCACATGCGCTTTACCGGTTTGGGATCCTGCTTGGTTGTGATGACCTCGAACCACATAGAGGAATTCATGGTCGTATCCTATGGATGCCGGTTTACCGTCGATCGAGACCTCGACGACAGCGGATGCGCCGCTTGTTGTTGGAAGATCGATTGCCATTGTGCTGCTGACCGAAAGGGACCGGCCCGGAATGATCGTGTTGACAAGACAAGGTCGATGAGCTCGTTGCTCTCGATCTGAGCAACTGATTACCGCTTCCAGAGCGAAGGAGAGAGCCTGAGGAGAGGAAATGCGATGGTGGGGCAACTGGTGCGTAGCAGAGTGTGAGAGGGTCTCGACCGTTTCGTTGGCCAGAAGAAAGCCGGCGCTGGTCGAAATTCTAGATTTGTTGTTGATAAGATTAGGGTTGTCCACATCCAAGTTGAAGGTGAGCACGATGGTGGTCGGAAGGAAAAGGAAACGATGCCGACCAACAGCTCTCTCTTCCCGCCCTGCCATCTCAGGGTCCATACAGCGATTTCAGATTTCACGTTCCAGGGCGCTTTCGGCCTAAAAACACTCTTTCGACTTTCGCTACCCCACATTCCTTCGCCTTCTCTCTCTGTGCAAATACGGGGTAAGATGATATTGTCCGCATACCGTTGGCTGTCCCTTCAGCATACAAATGTGTTCTGTATATGGGTTCAGTTGATCGTACAAAGCGGAGAGGATGCGGCATGAAATCCATTTATTTTTGCTTTCAGACGTGAAATTACACGCCCGCGTAACGCTCTTAATAATAAGCTCCGAAAGACAAAGAGAGCCGTAAAATAAGGGTCCTCTCTTGTGTACAGTAACAACAAGCTGGCCTGAGCGCAACATTCACGCCTTCAGAAGAAGAAATCTCCGTGATACCAAAACACTACCTTTATCTGCTCTTTGACGTGCAATCAACTGATGCATGTTCCCTGCTTGATCAGTCGACGGCAACAGCCTGCAACGCACGAGACACCATACAACACCCAGGAAGAGGATCGAATAGGAACAGGAACCCTTTTCAACTAGGCCCAGCCCCGGACGAACGACGGTTAGCATATCGACGTCGAGGTTGTAGCAGCTTAGGTTCCTTTATCAGTCTTGCCAGCTGATCGCACCAAGGGCTTAGTGTTGCAGCCAAACGATCGGGATAGTGCTGCGCTGTTATCGCGATGGCTTCTCCTTCACGCGCCGAAGAGCAAGCGGGCAGCTTTCTCAACGACAACCTCAACTTCACCAGCGCCGCGAGCCAACAGCGCACACATGTGACCCTCACCTTCGCACAGTCTCTGGATGGCAAGATCGCAGGTGCAGGCAAGAAGCAGCTGGCTCTGAGTGGCAGCGAAAGCATGATCATGACGCACAAGTTGAGGACGCTTCACGACGGTATCCTCGTAGGCATAGGCACTGTTCTCAACGACAATCCGCAACTCAACGCACGGCTACTTTCACAACCACCGACTGTATCGGGTCTACCAAGACCAATAATACTCGATTCCAAGCTGAGGATGCCCGTCGACTGCAAGCTCATTCGCAATCATGCTGCGGGTATTGGCCGCCAGCCACTCGTTCTCTCATCGATACGTGCCAGCTCTGAACGGCGCCTAGCGCTCGAAGAAGCTGGTGCAGAAGTCATCCAGATCGATCAAGACGAATCGTCAGCTGCACCACTCGATTGGACGACGCTTCTCAATCACATCCACAAGGCCGGCGTACAACGGCTCATGGTCGAAGGAGGCGCAGCTGTCATCGATAGTCTCATGCAACAACCACACCATGTTGACGCTTTACTTGTCACCATTGCACCGCTCACCGTTGGTCCTGAGGGGTTCGGTTTCTCATCGGCTTTGCCGGATGTTTCCGCCACCTCGACCACAATAGACTGGACGAATCCCAGCAAGGCCATGTTCGGAAAGGATCAGGTCGTACTATGGCACAGAGAAAGGCAATGATTTTTAGAAAGGCAATGATGTTTTCGCCGACAAACCAAGACAAAACTTTGCAGATGCGGGATACAGAAGGTCCAACAATGACTGGCAACCGGAACAAAGCTGTTTGCCCACATGCCCACACAATCACCTTTGGTACAACGCCACCTTTTGACTCGACAATGAGTGATTAGCGCCAATCGACCGCTGATGGGTACCAAATGGCGGCATAAGGCAATCTCAAGTCCACCCGACAATGCTGTTTCGTTATGTTGGACCCCTTCACTTAAATCCTGGACAAAGACGTCGTCAAAAATGACGAAAACCGATCCCCAACACCTCGACGCCACCATCGCACACAGCACACTGCATGTTTGCGAATTGTGAGCTCTATTTTCAAGATTCGGGTTGCATGCAGCCCATTGTTTGTTCATTGTGCTGGTCAAGCTAGATCCAACCGACGATTTCACATCACATGCCTGTGCATCATCAAACAAAGGGCGGAATTGACAATGTTCTATATACCGCTTCGTTCCGATAGACATGACCGGTCACTTGATGTTTCATCCTTCTGTTTCTCATTCATGCAAATGTAGAGCTACCATCGGCGGACAATGGTTTCTTTTCGTCGAATACCATATCACTCGAGGATACTTGGATATGATATGAAGGTTCGGTGGTCCAATAGTGAACCGACTTTTTGTCACCCGGACTTCTCCGAGACTACACCGAAGAAAGGTTCGGAAAGACGTACTGTGTATGTTTCTTGGAGGAGCTGGATGCGTCTTGCTTTCACAATCCGATGCTGTGGTTGGTCCGACGATCCGAAGCCTTGTGCCGGCACAAAACGTCTACCTTCCAATTTCTCGAGCCTCTTTCTTCTGCCAAAAATCACACAAAGACCGCCATTGTATGTCCAGTCGATATTGCCCAACAGCCGCTCATATACAAATACACACACAAACACCATTGCCTGCTCGACTGGCATTTCGAATGATCATGACCACAATCATTTCCGGCTTCTCTACGAAGGCAACATTCGGCCAGCATCAATGCCGTTGTGATCTCGCTGTGCATTGCATCTTCGTTGCCGATTGCAGGCCTACCTGGGTCTTGATGCCGAAATCGGATTGTTTCGATCCCGATCGGATGCAATGCGCGGCAGAGTAGCAGCAGATTCAGCTCGGTAACGGTCACTTTTTTGCGTTCTAAGAAAGAGCATCTAGAGACAAGTCATGATCCGGCTGGCTGCTAGCCTTATCATGCATCCAATAAGTGTGGCGCGTTTGAGCTCCGCTGCTCCGCCAAACTAGAGAGAGAGGGAAGAAAGAGAGATCGAAAGATAGCGTCTCGATCGGCTCTGTCGTGGAAAGGTCGAGACGGTCCACGTGTAACAAAGTTGTGCTGCTGAAATTTGCATGCATCCACGCAAGATTCCGTGAAACAGTCACCATCTATCTTTTGTCTCAGACAAAGTGTTGCTAAAGATGCTGCCAGAGTATACAGTACACTACAGTCAAGATGTATGCAATACGACAGGCTCGTCCTTGCACACGGTCATATCTGCAAGCTCAGCCATCTTCGGCGTCTCGTCTATACCCGACGGAACACGAGCATCATCATTCCTAAATCCTATTTGCTGTCGAAGTAAACACCTCTCACTTACGGTTCGAACCTAATCCGAGCCTAATCTGAGAAGCAATGTACCCTTGTATACATGCTAAGCTAGACTTGGTTCCCGAAAGCCGGAAGGTTGATGAGTTGGACAGCGCGATCTTGGTTTGCCAAGGTCTAGAATTCATGCGCCTTGGGCTGGGAGCATAGGACATGCTTGCCAGCAAGAATCTCCTTGAGCTGAATGAGGTCCAATTGGCGGCTGCCATCGTTTAAGACCCAAGTTGTGGAAAAAAGGAGACGAGGGGTTTTTTATTTTATTTTATTTTATTTTTTCAAAAAAAAAGAAGAAAAGAAAAGAAAAGAAAAGAAAAGAAAAGAAAAGAAAAGAAAAGAAAAGAAAAGAAGAAAGTGTGGCTAGATCGGAATCGGAGTCGGAAGCAAGACGGATAGGGAGAAAGGTAAAAGCTAGAGGAAGAGAGAGAGAGAGCCGCAATTGTGAGTGTGGAGCAAGAGGGATACAGAGAAAAAGAGAAAAAAAAAAGAAAAAAAAAAAGAAAAAAAAAGGAGAAACCCGAGAGAGGCAGAATGCGACTCTGGCTGTTACAGTACGATGCCGACTCGCTTGCGGAGTAACTGAGATGCATCAATTTCCGGATCAGTCCTGGTAAGGCCATCTCAACCTTGATTCTCCCACGCTTACGCTCCCACCGACTCGAGTTGCCGTGGCCGTTGCTTCTCTGGCTCGCCAATAGATCACACATTGTAGAAGCATTCTTCACTCAGATTATCGTTGCTGCCGAGACAGTGTCGAGCTCAATTGTTCCCATGACGGTTTCATGCAGATGCAAGATGCTGCACAGCTGCACTGGCTTTCGCTTTTGAAATGTAGAACCGTAACAACCACTTCAATGTGAGGGCGTCATCAATGGACAGAACCAGCGAGAATTCCGATCGATGGTAGTCTACGGAGTTTCATGAGCGCAACAGCAGCGTTGGAGAACTTTTCTACATGCTATACACAGAATACCATCGGTGCTGGAGAGCAAGAAATAGTGGACGACGAGGCAACACCATACTGAACGGACGGAGGCTTTCAACGGGAGAGAGAATTCTAGAAATGCTAGCTTGAAAGTTGCTTTCCGATCCCGACCCAGGTTCCTGTCGGAAAAGTTGCGGCTCTGTCTCGTGTCTTTTGTCTCGTGATAGTGCGTGTCCTTTGGCAGTGAACAACAGATGCAACCGAGTTTCTGGGACTCAACATATTCTGCCCGTGACAGACCACGTTTTTTCAAAACAAAATACTGTAAATTACTGATTCGCTTCAATCTGATACAGTACTTTGTTTACTTTCAATTCCCGCACAGGTCGACCACGCCAATCGGATTTGGCAGCCACTCATTCAGCTGCTTTTCTTCTGGACACCATTGGTCTGTACCCTCCGTCTGCCTCCACCACTTGACGTCTGCAATTGCGCATCCGATGATGAACAGAAAAAGCCACGCAACGCCGGCCTAGATCAAGAGCAACAGCAAGAGAGGGATTCAAGCGAGGCACGGGGGGTTGAACTGTCGTGCCAAAGTTCCATACTTGTTGCCTAACAAAAACTCCACCCATCCGCTTTGGCATCAGGAGCCATTTTACCCAATCCCGCGATTGGAATTGTCACAACAATTGTTTGTTGGAAGCGGAGCACGAGGCTGAGCTGCTGTTTTTGTTGCCGTGATTGCCTTTGTGCACAAAGAGCTCAATAACGATTTTACACGAAGGGATCGGTGCAAACGCATCCCACACTTCAAATCTCTCATGCAACCTTGACGATGCAGGAAATTCTGCACCGACGTCTTCCTGCGGTATGAATTCTAAAAGGCCAGCCACGGTGAAAACTCGGATCGAACATCGAATATGCTGCAGCATGCGCCACAACCTCCTTGCTTCGTCGAAAACACGCGCTTTGAGCCCAAAATTGCTTTAGACCATGACCACTAAGAGAGAAAAAGAGAGAGAGAGAGAGAGAGAGAGAGAGAGAGAGAGAGAGAGAGAGAGGATCGCAACGCCACGCCGAAGAGCGAGGCGATTCCGAAACAATGGCAATAATTTTGCACCTACTGTACATATTTTGGTGACGACAGGCATAGCCGCTTGACACCCAGAAAAAAACAGAAAAAAAAACCCCCTAAAGTATGGGAAAAGAAAAAGCCACGCTAACCCTCTTTCTCTCTCTCTCAAACTGCCCTACCAATTTTCTGCATTATTTACGTAGACTATATTTATCGAGCGGTACGGTTTGGCGTTACGCTTGACTGCCACCGGAAAATTGCCCAAGCCACGACCCGATTAGAGCGGAATTCGAATCTCGAAGTATAAGATCTGATAATGCCCGCTTTCGTCTCGCCTCTTCTCTCTCTGTCTCCGACTCCCTCCACGTTTCTCTCTTCTTCTAGAGGCTGCGAGGCCGCGAAGCTGCCAAAGGGGCTCTTCGGTGGTATCTTCCACCGATCGCCGCACTCACAACGAAGCGCAACGTCATACACGACCCGTATACCCATACAGTCTTTGCTATTGTCGATTTGTTTTTCTGACAATCGCCCTGTCCCTTGTGTGTGCGCGTGGGGGTGCGCAGTGCATACTGCAGTGCATCAAGATGTAGACTGTGCATGGTGTCTTGTAACGCGTTGAGGTGGCGTGGGGCGCTTCTATGTGCACCGAGTGACTTGGGTATGAGCCGACCTGCGAATCCATACGACCGAACTGCAGCAGCGAAGCATACATTACTGTAAGCATGGTACAAGAGCGAAAGAAGACATTCTTGAACCGAGTTGATCCTCCCTCAGGATGGCTTCAATTGACTCTTCGCTCCGGTAATGGCACACAACATCCCTTCCTCTTTATCATTCTACTTTGCATTTGGTGCGAGGGCTAGCGGAGCAAAGCAAGATTTGCCAGAATGCCATGGAATATTGCGATTGAGTCTATGCTCGATCGCCACCTTGGAGCTTCAACAGCAACCGAAGGATCGAAAAAGACGACAAAGTTGCATTACTCTCCAGGTCTACAGTGTAGTAAAGCGACTGGGGAACAGTCGATCATGAGGGGCATGACTGAATTCCGATCGACATCGTGATCAATTTTGACCCAAACCCGGATGTAACAGCACTGCAATGCAATTTCCGACACAGTGTGGCGCTCTGAATTCGGCACTCTCTCGTCGGACCAACAGTTCGGCTTGGCTGCAAGAAGTTGCGAAAACGAGTTGTCGTCGAGCCTGACGATCGATTGCCTTCGACCAAAGCGGGTTCTTGTTTAGGGCAGCACATCGAACCGAAATGCATGGACCCTTCGTACTTTGGCCCGATGACCAAAGTTGTCCCCGCAGAACAAAACACTATCCAGCGTTTTTGCCATCCGCCCACTTTGTGTAGCATTGTTCTTGCACTCGTTTGTGTCAGCTACGCCTCACTTTGCCGCTGCTCTTCCGGTCACTTACAATGATCTCGAGTCGACAATGCAGAATTAGACATTGAGCCGAGATCTCATGACCCCCTTCTCTTTTGGCTGAACTCATACTGTTGTTGCGGGAGATTGATTTGGGAGGTGTGAGTTGAGGCCAGGCCAAGCACGACGGCGACGGCTCATATCTCAGTTGCTATCCACCATCGATCCAGTAAACGGCTGCGATCACGGTGCGATATGAGGGAAAGGAGGAAGATTCGCGGCTGAAATGGTCCTGAACTGAATTGCGGGGAATTGACTACAGTAGACCTCGGAATTCAACGATGCGACGCGACCTGCGCTGAGATGCAGCATGCCAAGTGCTGCCTCGGATCGGCACCTGCTCGTCGTTCGATCATGGATTCCCGAGGACAGGGTTCATAAAATATTGATTCCTAGGCTACACGCTACGGCAGCTGGCTCAGCTACTGGGTCCATCTTGTCAGCTGTACTTATGGTGCGTTCGGTGCCTTCTTTCCGGGTCCTCCCTTTGTCTGCTTCTTCCCTCTCCCTCTTCCCTCTTGCTGCTCCGGCATTCCGGTCCAGCCTAATCCCATTTGGCCCCTTCTCCTGGATCCTTTCCTCCCTCTTCTCCTCCTCCTCCAGCTGCTGCTGCTGCGTCGCACAATCATTTGCTGCTTGCTCTGTGTGTATGTGTACGTGCGAGTTTCCTTCTAGCTTGCTTCTTTAGCGCCCGTCCATGTTCCCGTTCCCGATCCCTCGTCCTTCCTCTCTCCCTTCCTTTGTCTTTTGCTATCGTGTAACGCCCAGGCTTACACCCATTTCCACTTCCACTTCTACTTCCATACCTGCATCCCAGGTTGCATCCTTGCTTCCAGGCTTTGTTGCAGAGCGTTGGTAGGGTCAAGGATCCCCCTCGTAGTTCTTCTCATCCTTCCTGGCATCGGCTTCCTGTTGCTGCCGCTGGTACCGCTGTTCATGCGACACGCTTATTGTGGAGTGTCGCTCTTCGTTTCAACTAAAAATTTTGAGCCATTGTCCGGAGCAATGTCATTCACCTAGTCACTTCTTGATCTCGCCTCTTTCGGTCGAATTTCGTTCGATCCAACCATCATCCTCATCCTCATCCCCATCCCCATCCCCATCCTCTTGCTCTTCCTCCTCCTTCCCACAAAAGCCACCCCTTTCATTCCTTACTTGGCCTCCACGAACCCACCCACCGAGCTGCATCTTCCTCTCTTTTGTTCTTTATACTTTATCATCGTCGTCTCTTGTTCCGCTTTTTTGTCGCTCTCCCTTGTAGTCATTCTGCATACCCTGTAAACAGCACGCAGTCATAGTTCTCGTCATCTTCTTCTCCTTTTCCCTCGCATTCGACGCAACCATAAAAAGCTGCACCTCTTGGCAAAGCTATTGTGTCTCTGCAGTCCAGGATTCTAGCACTTTGCGCCTAGCACATCCCTGTCTCATGCACTCAGGCACCCGATCCCCCTTCCTCTACTCACGGATCGCCTCGTTCGCACTTTGCTCTTTCGAAGTGCCACCATTGAGCAGGCATTGAAGGCTTTCCGTTTCAACAACTCCGGAAAAGTAGTCGGAGTCTCGGAAAGTCTTTGCCCTTTGTCTCTTTGCCCTTTGTCTCTCCGGCAGCATCAGTGGTGGTGAGAGTAGTCGTTCGTACCTTCGATTCGGGCTGTCCACTTTCTCGCCTGGCGGCTATTTTTTGTCTCTAAACTCTTTGGGTATGCCACACCTTGCTTCTTGACCATCACCCATTCATCTCGTCATCTAATTCTGCTTTGTTGTCCATCCTCGGAACGGAGCACTCTGCACTCTCGTCTCTCAATTCTCTATATCACGTCGCAACCAACGCCCATCTTCACGCAGAGAGCAGCATTGGCGACTCCTCGCTTTTAGACAACTGTCGAACTCATTCCCACTTCTGGTGCGTCTCGTGAGAGCCAAAAGGTGGGGCGGATTGACATCGACGATACGTCGCGACAATCGACCTGCCAACCCGGCGCTGCGCACAAACGTCGTCTGCATCCAGTCACCACCAACCCGCAATTCCCTTACGACAGCCATCTCCACCTTCATCTGCAACCATCCACCACTTCGGCCTTAGGTCTCTAGAGTTGTTCGGTTCCTTGCCATCTGCAGAGCTTCCATCTCTGCTGCTTTGCAGCGAGCACATCATTCAACACCGCTCTAGAAGCCGAAGCGCACAGCTGATATGGAAGTAATTTCGAGGCCTTTGTTGTAAGTGAATCGCCTCCATTGTCTCCCACTTTTTCCTCCTCTTTCTCCTCATCCCGTGGTTGGGCGCATTGATGCCCACATCTCATATGGTGCCCTCTTTTGCCCCTTGAGAAACGTCAGCTGGCCCAGCAATTCGGACAGTGGGTGCGCGATGGGACGTGGCTGCACGGCTCTTCTGCTGGCTGCTCTTGGCTGCATCGGAGGCAAAAGCTGCTGCGTGGCCGTACAAGTCCATGTGCAGGCCACGGCGCTCTAGCGCTCACCTTGACACGATGCTCAGCGGCGGAAACGCCGTTAGCGGGGGCAATGCGATCCTGACTTCTTCCTCCAATTCTCCTCCTTCCCTCTCTACCACTTCCCTCCCTTCCGCTCTTTGCTGCATATTCATCACATCCTTCCATCCGTCCGATATAGGACCAAAATCAGGCACCCCGAAACGCATCGATACACCAGGAGCTTCCTTGATTCTGTAAGTTTTTCTTTCTTTGTTTTCTTTCTTCCCCCGGTCTTGCTCTCCGCATTCCGATGTAGTATGAAGCCCCATTGTTGAGCTGTCTGTGGTCCCCGCCACGGCGAGATAAATGGGCGCGAGACCTCTACCCACTCCAGTTTCTACGCATCGTGCTTGTGCGAGCGCGACCTCGCCTTATCTGCACTTTGTTCTCGCGGTTCCCCTCTCTTCCGCATTCAATACTTGTGCAGATCGTCGTGATCACAATGCAGTGTAAAGGCGGTGTATTGCTCTTTGTCCGGATTAAGCTTTATGCATCGAAGTGACACTCTGCACAGCATAGTTGAGCGCCAGACCATCCGTCGGAACCACTAAATGGCTGACTTGTCATTGCTTTTGCCAACCTCGTCTTTATATCTGCTTCCCGTGACATGCTTCTTTCTTTGGTCTCAATGATGCTATTCACTTGTTGCCTTTTGCAGGTTCCCCGAGGAGCCCGCTTGCTGCCGTATAGCATGGCACAACAGGGACATGGCCTTGCCCCTGGGCCTTCCCGCATCAGCCAGTACGACGATCGACCCGTCGGACAAGGTCGTCAAGAGTATGACGGTATGATAGTTGCTACTACAACCCAGCCGGAAGCTTTTGGGCGATCGGCACCGTACGTCCATGATGGCTCGTTGTTCCCTACCTCTGCTTCGTCGTATGACCACACCAACACCGGTCTTCGCGCAGATGATTCGCACTCGCTGCTTGGCATGCATAGTCATCAGCAGAATGACTCGCAGTCATTGAGCGCGTACAGCGACGCTCTGCCGCACCAGCAGTCTCACTACACCCCGTACACGCCTTCTCCACAGCATATTAGCCAATCATCTCAAGCATACCAACCACATCAACAACACCCACAACAACATCAGCACCAGCACCAGCATCAGCATCCGCACCATCTTCACCATCTTCACCATCATTCAGACCAGCACTTGGGCATGCAGATGCCGAGCAACTTGGTAAGCTCTCAAACTCTAGGTATGCATCACGCGCACTCCAATGACACGCATATGCATCATCATTCTGAGTATGCGCAAGGCTCACTCGACGGGCAGCGCAAGGCGCAGACGAAAGGTGAAGCTGCCGAGCCACACACTCCGCGCCCTCCCAACGCCTGGATCCTCTACCGCTCGCAAAAGTTCCGCGAGATTCAGCAGACTCGTGACTCGCAGTCCCGCTCGGGAGCATCCGAGAAGCCCAAGTCGCAAGCCGAAATCTCGAGGATCATCTCTCAGATGTGGCAGAACGAAAGCACGGCAGTCAAGCAGGAGTTCGAAGCGCTGGCGGATGAGAAGAAGCTGGCCCATCAGAGAATGTATCCTACCTACAGGTACCGTCCCAAAAAGAAGGTGAAGAGCTCCAAGCAGAGCGCTGCTACTACCGCAGCATCGCAAATAGATGACCGCTCGGAAGGGCACAGCATCAAGAGGGAGGTTCAAGGCGCATTCACAGGTCCAGGATACCCGGATCGTTATGCCTCTGAGAGCAGCAGTTCAACTGCCTATTCCTCCGCAGCAGACAGCAAAATCGGAGGTAGCGATCCGCAGCGCGCCGCAGGTAGTCAGGGTATCTCGAGCATCCACGATCTGGGTGGGCGCGAACTGATGTCACGCAAGGCCAACAACTACGTGGACCGAAGGGATCGAGTTGAACTCCAAGTGCCCGTTAACTATGGCCGCTCCGTTTCAGGCAGTATCTCTTCAGGAGAAGGTCACTCGGTAACGTCTTACAGCAGCAATCGGCTGCACCCCTACGGCGATCGAGCATCCTCGTCCTCTTTGATGCGACAGGAGAGCCTCCGTGCCTCTTCTGATGTCTTTGGAGATTCTCAACCGCACTCTGGAGGTACCTATACAAGCAGCTACTGGCCGGACTCGGACACCATGAATGGTACCTCCAACACTAGCAATCACTTTGATGGCTCCCGCAGTGGTCCAAACTCATTCGGCAGCCTGGGCAGCACACGTTTGCCGGCTGCCTCTCATATCTCCAACACGGCCGGTGGATCTTCCTTGCTCCCCCTCTCGCCTCCAACCCGTCAATCAGTCCCCTCCCAGCAGCTACAACATCACCCAATTGACAGCATGGATGGCAATCTCAGCTTGGCCCAACTCACAGGTACCCCGGCAAACACCGCATACACCGGGGCGAGCAGCTTCCGCACAACTCCTTTGACCAACCACACTGTACGGTTGGGGCATACATCCCTCGGCAGCGCTGGTGGGGAACGGTCCGAAGTGCCCAGCGGACTGGCTGGGATCCCTCACGGTGGTGGTGGCAACGATGGGCTCACTGATGCATTTGACCCCCACCGCCGCATGCAACTCTCCTAAGAAAGCCCCCTCTCTCGAATATATGACCAGAGGGACTCCCCTTTTGTTTTCTCTCATATCTCTCTCTCTCTTTCTACCTTTTCTTCACTTTCGCCATAGTTACTGTACACCACAGTAGCGCTACATGCTATTTCCCTTCTTGTGAGCAGAAATGCCATCGCCTTGTTTTCCTTCCAATGCACTGCTATTTGTCGACAGTTTGTGTGTTTGCTCAAGCTGCCTAGATTATGGAGCTCTGTTGGGAAATCAGTCGAGGAATCGCGTCGAACGGCGTCGCATCGACGTAACGACACACACATGCAGGGTTGAGCGTGAGTAAGAGAGTAAAGATGGCTCTGCGTGGCGACGTGCTGCAACTTGAGCTTTTGCTTCATCTCCGCTTCGCTCGGTATTGTCAGAGGTGTGAATATGGCCGAAATGGCCGATTTTCCAAATCAACAAAAATTCCAGTCACAGATTGTTAGACTCAGTGTTAAGCAACAACTTGAAATTGTGAAAAATAAAGTACAGGAAATTGGGTTGAGCTCCACATGAAAGTGTGAGAGTGAGGTGCGTGCGCATTTGCCGGAGACCCTTTTTGGGTTGCTTGGGTTTTTTGTACACCACCATCATCTCTCAACTCAGCACCCACCCATCGACAGCTGCCCCGCACCCAAACGGATCCATCTCATCAGCTCTTATACTCATATCAACCAAAGAACACAGCCGAACACGTCGATCGAGAGAAGAACGCATCTGGCCAAGATTCAAAATCAAACATGCTGATCAAGGTCAAGACTCTTACCGGCAAGGGTAAGTCATCAAGCTTCCAACCTCATCTTGATCCTATCTCTTCTGACTCCCTATCACAGTGCACATTCTGACGAGCTCTCTCTTCCCCTCTCTCCCTCTCTCTGTCCTTTTGGAATCGATGCCTTGGTCTTCCGAATATCTCTGCATTGTGGGGCTAGAAATCGAACTCGATATCGAGCAAACGGACAAGATCCAACGAATCAAGGAACGCGTCGAGGAGAAGGAAGGCATTCCTCCGGCACAACAGAGGCTCATTTTTGGCGGAAAACAAATGTAAGCCTTGCCCTTTCCTCCTCCGCTTTCTACTCAGACCCAAGCGGACTAATCGAGAGAGAAGCAAACATTGCTAAGCGCCACCATGCTGATACTGACAGCGATACGATACCCTTACGCTTTCAACAGGCACGACGAGAAGACGGCTAAAGATTTCGGTGTTGAAGGTGGAAGTGTTCTCCATGTAAGTTATATAACCTTTCTTTCCATCCCAACTTGCCCTTTTAGAAAACCGGCACGAGATCCAAGATAAGCTAACATCGACCCTGTTACCTTGATCTCGAATGTTTCCAGCTGGTACTTGCTCTTCGAGGAGGAATGTTGCTTTAGAATCTTGACATCCCTCAAAAAAAAAAAAAAACAAAAAACTTAATTGTAGCTTCAAACATAAAAACACGATCGTATCCATACTTCCATGATCTGTCAAGTTCAAAGCTTATGGTTCAGGCCGAAGATAGATCCAAGGGTTCTTCAAGCGCAGCAGCCATTCTACACAAAAGGGCTCTGAGATTGAGTATCGCGGCTCAAGTCTATAGCATTGAGATGTTCTGGCGCGAATATGCTCACGGCATCACACACACACACACATATATATACACACGCACAAAAGAGTCTTTGTTGAACACAAAAGATCTTTTCTTAATGATTCGCAAAAGAAACAAGTTACACAAGTCACTTTAATTTCTTCTCTTCTCTTCAAATAATGCTCTGACGTTCCCTAAGAGCAATAGCGCCCTTTCCAGCGCCGAGTCGCTTCAAGTAGGAAATCAACTGGTCAAGCTGTACAATCTCACCTTGACCTTGACCTTCGTCCGAATCTTTACCCTTTTGCTGTTTGACCCTAACTTGTTTCGACTCGCCATTCCACTCGTTGGGGGCCAAGATGACTGCAAAGGGGATGCCTTCCTTGTCTACGACGCCGAATTGGGCGGGGAGTTTGGGTTTGGCCTTGTGCATGAATTCGGCCTTGATGCCTGCATCCCAGAGCATTTTGGTGACTTGCATGCGTTCCTTGAGAAGACCTTCGCCGACGGACATGACGTAGACGTCGACTTCTTTGGATCGCACAGAGGTGCGTTCGCCTTTGGTTTCTTTTTCTTTGAGACGCTGCATCATGATGGCAAACACGCGTTCAACGCCGATGGATACACCGACACAGGGGACGGCATCGGGCTTTTTGGAACCGGAAAACATTCCGACCAGGTTGTCATAGCGTCCGCCAGCAGCAATAGATCCTACACCGACGGTAGACTCGTCCACCTCATCTTCGCCATCCGCACCTTTCTTCTTCTTGGACTTTTTCTCGGGAGCGGCCTTGCTTCCGTCCACGTTGTCACCGTTGAAGCCAGGTGGAGCAGAAGCGGCGGTAACAGCCTCGTAAATGAGACCCGTGTAGTAGTCCAAACCGCGAGCAAGACTGAGATCGAAGCTCATCCTGTCCGAGATACCATACACGTCCAAGTAATCAAAGAGCAATTCCATATCCTTGACACCCTGTGAAGCGACGGGGTGACCCGTCATGGTAGCATCCGCCTTCAACTTTTCCAACAGATCCCTGCCACCTTTGAGCTTGACATACTCTCCAATACGATCGGCAACATCCTCGGCAAGACCCTTGTCGACCACCATCTCACGCTTGACTTCGGCCCAGGGAGACTTGTCGAGCTTGTCGACTGCGGAAGAGATGGTGCGGATCTTGTCCGAGGGGACACCGCAGATGTCAAAGATTCCATCGAGAATCTTTCGGTGGTTGATCTTGACGGTGAAACCTTCGATTCCAAGGGCGTCGAGAGCTTCGACGAGGATGCAGAGGACCTCGGAATCGGGGACCATGGGATCGTAAACGCCGGCAATGTCGATATCGCACTGGTAGAACTCGCGGAATCGACCTTTGGACATGGCGGGTTGATCGCGACGGTAGACCTTGGCAATGTGGTATCGCTTGATGTTGCCGTATTCGGAAGGGTTCATGGCGACGAAACGGGCAAAAGGAACGGTGAGATCGTAGCGGAGAGAGCAAAGCTCACCTCCCTGATCTTGGAGATCATAGATCAACTTTGAGTCCTCTCCGTACTTTCCTGAGAGAATCTCCTTGAGCTCAAAGACGGGAGTATCTATCGTCACGGCGCCGTGAGCCGAGAACACCTCTTCAATTGTCGAAAAGATCCTCTTGCGCAGCGACATGGCCAGTGGTTCCCAGTCACGAGTACCCTTGGGAGTCTTGAGCGTAAACTTTACCTCCTGCTTGGACGAACCTGCTTTGACGCCTCCAATGCCCAAAGCGGCAAGTTGAGCTTCGAGCTTCTTCAATTTGCCGATTTCAGCCTTGAGCGTAGCCTGCTCGGTGTTGGCGGCACGCAACTGCTGCACTTTTTCATCTTGCTGGTTGCGCTCGGCTTGCAGCGAGGCGATCTTTTCAGTGTCGGCGGAAGACATGTTGGCAGCGCCGGATCGCAAGTATTTGAGCAACTGTTCGGGTGGGACTTGCTGATTGGTGAAACACCTGATAGCTTGGGCTGATGCTGGTGTTGGGTTGGCTGACTTGAGTCGAAAGTGTGGACGGGTTACTGGTCGAAGACAGGTCCGCAAGAGTGACATCAAAAGTGGGGGTTAGGGTTCGATGCGGTATTGAGGGTCTTGTAGAGATGTGGTCGTCCTCGTTCCTCTATCCGTGGAGCGAGAGCAAGGATGTGATGATGTTGATACTGTAGGAAAGGAAGAGAGTTTGAGTGGGTTGCAGTAGCGAATGAGTGCGGATAAGAGGAACAGTTGGTTAAGCGAGTCAGACCGAGTTGGAATGCTTTTTTGACACTTTTTTGACCCTTTCGAGGGCAAGTGAACGTGATCGACACTTGACAAGGTCTAACATGTCCGCCTTAAAAATCGCCGCCGAGATCCGAGGTCTGTGCAACTCATCAACTGCCAACTGTCAAACGTGGCAGCTCCACCTCGACGTCACCCTTGCACGTCCTTCTCACGATCATCTTCCTGTGCACCGCCTTTCTGAGACACTTGCACAATGTCGCAGCCCCAGACAATCACTTCGCTGGCCAATGTGCCAATGTCAATCACCGCACGCCAACAGTTCCAGCAGTACCTCTCCCGCGCTTCCACCTTAACCTCTGGATCCAGCAGCACCGCTCGCCCAGCTCCCAGCGACTTGGACGCCTTACTCCGTCGCAGTGCGCATCTCACCTCTCGTGTTGACGAGCTCCATGCACAGCTCTGTAGCGGAAACACTGCGTCGTCAGATCGCACTGATGACCCTCAGCTATTCTGGTCCACGTTAACGCTTCTCACCAATCTTCGCGACCTTTCGGCGCAACTTCGAAGCATATCTTCCGACAGAAAGGCAAACGATGCGCTGACAAGGACAGAACAGAATGTTGGCATTGTGGAATCGCTTCTTCGTCTCCTGTCCATATCTAATTCAAACAGTGCTGATGCAGCTGGGCACATGTTTACTGCTCCTATCAGATCCAACTCCACCGTTACGACCAGTCTCACGCATGCGACACCTGCTGTTCCCGAGCGCAAGAGCTACGACTATTGGAAACGTCAAACGCTCTCAGCGCTCGATTCGAACAATCACTCCACCTCTTCCCTACCCAATGATGAAGAAGAAGAAGCCGCCATCTCAGACACAGAATCTGTCCTCACCGATCCCGAAATCCACCTCGCAGCCCCCACCATTCCCCTCGCCGGTCTCAAACGCATCAACAACTTCAATGAAGACGAAGAAGATCTTTCCGAATACGGGCGAGCACCTCCATCCTCCAAATCTCCTATCGAATCCAATTCTCATACCGAAACAGCACCTATCTCTTCTACAGCACCAACCGCAAGCGACACAATCCTCCAATCGGATCGAGCCACTCACGAAGCCCTCTCCTCAGAACTCCTTCGCATGGCTTCCATCCTCAAATCAAACTCCCTCGCCTTCGCCGATTCTCTCGAACGCGATCGTCTCTTGCTCGAAAAAGCCGGCACAGATCTAGGCCAAAATTTGGACCTCATGACACGTACACGTGGAAGATTGGGCGTATACTCGAAAAAGGCAAGAAGCATGGGTTGGTTCACCCTCTCTGCCATCGCAATCGTCATCGTCAGTTGGATGCTCATGTTTTTACTCATTCGATTGACGTAAATTTCAGCAAACGGTTGCTCGGAAGGAAAACTGCAAGCGTACAGTACAGTGGGTTTACGCCGACTTGGCCTCTTCAAATGCTTCCCTAACCTGTCTGGTCTGTCCCTTTTTCGCTGCCAACTTGAGATATCTGTCATCCTCTGCATCATCGATGAGAAGCGGTGCCATCTTTGACAATGCTACCCAACCCCAACTCTTGGAAGTGCCGCCGTAGAAGGAAACTGCTACCATGCCTTCGATGTCAGGTTTGCCTCTGAGCATCTCTTCTGGGATCAACGACTCGTCGGTGACCACGACGGCAGGAAAGTGGGGGAAAGTGTCCACTTTGGCCCAGACTCTTGTGCCTGCCTTTGGTGTTGTGGTGTAATGAGGCTCGGGTTTGGGGGAGGCGCGGGGCCGCTTGGGAGCAGAAGGAGAGGTTGAAGGGTCGACAGAGGTGGTGCGCCCGCGTGTACTGCGGCGTGTCAGAGTGGCAGGCGTGTCTTGGACAGCGCCTTCGGACGGCGCTTCCGAGAGCTCGCTCATTTCTCGTTCACGAGTGCGCTTTGATCTGCGTTCGGCGACCTCCTCCTTTTGCTTGCCATTTGTATCTGCTCGGGCACTTTTCTCCCCTTCGTCGTCCGACGTCAGCGGAGAGCTGCCCGCAGTGGTGTTATCCTGAGCCTGAGCCTCCTCTTTCTCTGCCTTCTTCGATCTGGAACCTCGACGAGTACTATTCTGCTGCTTGCTCTTTGTAGCTGACGTCGGAGGGCCTGTGCGTGGATTTGAAGATGGAACGGTGCGCGATCTTGGTCGCTGTTGGTATTGTGAGGTTGTCGAAGCGGCCTGTTCAGCCGCAAGACCTGGTCGGATAGGAGCAGGCGATTCAGGCGCAGAGATCTTGCGTGGCCGCTGACCAATCATTTCCGGTCTCGCTGCGGCGTTTCTATGACGCTTGGATCCTTCGGGAAGCACCCAGCCAGAATTGAAGAGCAGGAAAGAGTCGTGTGCACCGACATCGTCCTTGACCTGCACGCCTTCGCCTGTCTTGGCTGCTGGTTGTGATAGCGATTTCGACATGGGCGTCGCTTGCACCTTTGCAGTATCCGCTTCCGAATCTATGCTGGGACGAGTCCCTGAAGGGGCTGCATTGGCAGAGCTCTGTGCGCGTTGACGCTTGTTGCGAGCAGGCGTAGCAGGTGCTGCCTCCCCAAGCGCATCCTCGGGTTTCGATTCGGCTTGGGTAGCCGCAGATCGACGCGTACTCCTTCTCTCGACTGGTTCGCGGGCGGATGTATCTGAAGTTTTGCGTCTACGAATCGCCCGAGGCGCCTTTTGCGGCGATCCTGCTGTTGCTGCGTTGGCCGCTGCTGAGGGTGGCGATACTGGGGCGGGCGGGGAAGGAGGCGGCGGCGGCGGCGGCGGTACATTGATTTGACGGACAAAGTCTTGCATGAGGTTGACGATGGGTGTGACTTGTCTCTGGCGACTGCTCGATGGCTGCTCAGCAACTGTTTCTTCTTCTTCTGCGTGACCATCCTCTTCTGTCTTGACATGAAGAGTCGGTGGCATCGGATGTGTGCCGTATGCTTGCTGCCGAATATCGGTCTGCTCTTCTTCGTCCATCAAGTGATAGTCTCGGAGCAATGCTATCAACTGGTGCGGCGGCTCTAGACCTAGTTCGAGCAGCTGACGCTGTGTCTCGGCATTTACGGCCTGTGGTGCTGGTTCGATTTGTTTGTCGCTATCTCCATCCCGCTGTTTTGCGCTATCTTTCAGCTGCTGTTCCAGCTGTTGCTGATAAGCGCGCAAATGGGACGACTCGATCGCTGCCAACTCGTTAAAGACTTCGGGTATCATCTTGAGGATCTTGGTGGCGGCCTTGTGATAAGGGGTATCAGCCTTGTTGTAAGTCATGGCGTTGGAAGCAATCTTGAGCACGTCTTGGCGCATCTCTTGGACGTTTTCGTACATCTTGTTGGCGATCTTGTCCTTGATGGCGGTCCAGTCCATGGGTTCCTTGACAATATCGTAGTAGTCTGGCACGTCCACCTTAGAAACAGGCTGCGCGAAAAAGCCGTGTCTGTCGACCGCCTCGAACTTGGCGATAGCAGCGCGCAGATCGGCGTGAAAGGGAAAGAGGATGGGCTCGACAAGCGAGTTTCGGATCTGTTGGGCTTGCCTCAGCTTCTCCTTTTCGCGCTTGCGAACTTGCTCGACGAGCATGCGGACGCGCTCAAGATCTCCACGGATGCTGCGCAGGAAGTTGAGCTTCTTGACCTTTTGCGCATCGGTCTGCTCCTTGTTCTGTGACGAGGCTGTCCAAGGTTCGAGGTGAAGGCGCTTGAGGAGGGGTGCGCCGCGACGTGCCTCGCGTTTCAAGGACCAATAACGTGCGATGAGTTGGACTGCAGTTGTCTTTTTGCGCAGGTGGATGCGTGTGATGTATTCGAGCACGCGATTGGCGATGTAAGCGGGAACGAGAGGTGGGCCGGCTTTGAAGCTCTTCTTGTATGCGCGTGCAGATTTCGACGTGCTGCGAGCGTCGTTGATTGCAGCCGCACCATCGTGGCTGCCGACAATAGAGCTACGCCGGCTCACCGAGATCAAGGGTGCACCGAAGCCGGATTCTACCGAGAGTTCTCTTGTCCGCGAAGAGACAAAAGGCGAAGCTCGGTAGGAAGCCTCGGAGCGATCGTCATCGATGGCAGATTGCCTGCCAAAGTCGACTTTGAATTGGTCTCTCATGTCGAGAGGCATGTGACGATGGCAGCAGGCACGGAGGACCTCTGCACGCTCGTCATCGCTGCCGTCGGACTCGTCGTAGAGGTGATGTGAGACGCGGGTGCGTTCTGTGCGAAAGAGAAGGCCAGCTTTGCGTGCGCAAGTGACATGGAAAGCGGTGAAACAAGAACGATTGTCGCATTGAATGCAGGCGCCCATCCTGTACCTGCAAAGGTAGCAATGAAGCTTCCATCTGGCTTTTGGGATGCGCTCGACGCTGTCGATGGGCTCCATGTAGACGGGGTTGCTTACGCCGGTCTCTGGGATCCACATTGCGCAGAGGAGATGGGCCCATTTGCCGGTGGTGGTCTGCTTGAAGGCGCCGCCTTCGTGAGGGCATAGAATGCATGAGACGGCACGATCTGGCGAGACGGTGCATTTGCGACAAAGCCACTGGCCTTCTGGGATGTATGGTATGCCGTAGCAGTCCTGGTGAACAGCGAGGTTGCAGCCATCGCAGAAGACGATGGCATTTGAGTTCTCACATTCACCATCGTCACAGATGGCACACTTGCTGTCGTCACCATCTTCTGAATCGGCGTTGTCATCATGTGGCGCTGCAGTGTCGGCAGCTGCGCCATGGCTTGGCTTTGGCGGGACGCGTTTCATGAGGTCGAACCACTCCTTTTCGAGCTGATCCAGGATGATCTCAAAAGTTTCGTAGGAGATGGTGTCGAGACCTTCCTTGCGCCTGTCATGGTTGAGAGCGTCGAGCCATTCTTGATCTTGCTCATCCATGTCATACTCGACCTGCTTTTTGAGGTCGCCCTCGCTGGGTTCGACGTAGCGAATGTAATGGTCGGGTTTGTCGTATTCGGAGCCATCATTATAGCCGAAAGGAATGGCGTGCGGGTCAATGATGCCGGGTGAGATGTGGAAGAGAAGCGCCTCATCTGGTGGCACTTTACGGAAGCTGACTTTTGGCAGCGATGAGGCTAGGGGTATATTGTTGGGTTTTGAGGGTATGCCCGGCATGGTTGCGGATGAGATCTGGCTCGCTCGCTCGCTGGCTGATGCGCGGCGAGGGCGTGCTATGATTCCATTGCGTGATGGCAGACGTATGAGGAGTATGGATCACCTGAAAGGTGCCCGAGGAATGTCGAGCGTTGTGAAGACTTGTTGGTGGAGGTCCTCGGCCAGCGTCGGGACGATGCTGTGATCGAAGGGCCAAGATGCTTTCTGAATGCGATCTGCTGTTGTTCTAGCCTCGTCGGCGTGTGGAAAGAATGAAAGTGCGAATAGAGTCTGTGCGTCTGTAAGCGGTTGTGAGTAAGGGGGCAGTATGGAGTGTGGTGGTGAAAAAGATGATGTGTACACAGTATGGAGAAACGAGGTATGATTCCAAGGATGGTCAATGCTCGCGTCTCCCATGCTCAGCTCCAAAAAGTGTCGGACTGAACTGCGCAGCGTCAATTTTGGCCACAAAAAGAGAAGAGCGCGCGTCAGCCGTTGCTTTCTGTCGCGTTGTAAAGTACTGTACAGTACAGTACTCATTTCTTCAAGGTGTTAGATTCAACAGCTATCAAAATCCAGCTCGGTATTCGGCTGTCACAATTTCCTGTCAAAGAGAGAACAGCGTTGCTTCTTAGCTCATTTTGAAAGCTTGAGCTGCTCTTTCTCTCACTCGCCACTCTCACAGATCATCATCAGCTTTTACAACACTAGATCAACCATGTTGGTACTCCCCATTTTCAAGCAGGCATCTACCTCGGTCGCTCGTACTCGTACACCAATGTCGGCGAGGTTCAACTCCACTCAGGCTGGCAGCGGTGCCGATTCTTATGGTTCGTCGGCAACTCGCTCCACCGTTCCTCCTCGATCCACACACGCAACTTACCACCCAGGAGGATACGGCATCTCTGAAGGTCTTAAGCGAGCACGAAAGCCTTACCGCTTCCGCAACATTCTCACTGGATCTCTCATCATGGGCTTTGCTACCAGCGTCTACTTCTACTCGATCTCCAAGGTGCGTTTCACATTTGTATCGGCCCTGACAACTCATTCTGCGTACTCACCCTTACCCTCACTCTGTTTCTCTTCTCGGCTATGCCACACCTCTTCGCACGCCTCAGGTCAAGCAAGACGACTTCTCGGATCTTGCCGAGGTCAGGGCACCCTCCGCAGTCGACTCTACACCTGTCACAACCGAGTCCGACCACAAGCACAAGGTATGATTCGAGACATATTGCATGTACCAACTTTAAAGAAATTATACACCACACTCTCAGCAGACGTCTACGTGCGATTTCATTGATTGATTGCGAGTCAAGATGAGCTCTTTCCAAGTGGCAGTTTGTATGGCATCATTGCACGTTAGGTATAGGAAGGCTCTAAGAATGACTCTCCTCCATCCACTGGGTCACCCAATCCATCGTCCTGTTTGACGTCCTACTTCTGTCCATGATAGCTCAGGTATGTTCATCAGCATCTTGGTAAGACGTGGGTCAGCTTGTTGCATCGCGCGCTCGAGTCGGCAAGGTCCGCAATCGCGACTTTCAAGTGTCGTTGCCAAATTTGTGCAGTGCCGCGCCGTGCCGTATCCCGAAAAAGCGTGACAGCAAACCTCCACTTTCTCAAAGTGGCCAGCAAGCACAAGCCTGGTTTGACAATGTACCTTTTGACACTTTTGCTCCTCTCTTCTCACCATCACCTTCCCATACCTTCATCTTGTATCACCTTGAAGACTTTTCATCGATAACGCTTCACTTTCCAGCCTGGAGCCTATCCACTATGACGGGCGCGAGAGCTGCTGCCGGCCTGGCCGAACGCCATCTGCCACCACGCTCTCTGATGCGCCTTCATTCTTCCACGTCGAGCACAGCAACCAGATGGGTAACACCAGCACTTGCACCGATGGCCACGCTGGCACTTCGCTCGATATCGACCAGCTCCGCTGCAACCTCCTCTAGAATGGGCAGAGGTTCTCGCTACGCCGCTGCAAAAGACAACCGAGGCCTTCGCCGACCACATCCTTCCCCTCACGCCTCTGACCACGTCTTGCATCCATCTGCAACACACTCGCACCAGATCACAAACCAGCACATCACAAACCAAAATGCACCTCCAGGCGAGCAATCCGCTACAGCAACACAGGTAGCGAGTGTCCCCACGGATCCATCAGTCCACGTCCCAGCCGTCGTCCCTCACGAGCCACGTGACGTCCTCCAAGCGTCCAAGCTCAGCTTCCAAGGGGCCACCAAGTTGCTCTCCCAATCCGCACTCGTCGTAACTCGCGAGATCGAAATGATGAACATCTTCCTCGGCTTCGAGCAGGCCAACAAGTACTCGATCCATGCTCCCTCCGGTGAGCTCGTCGGCTACCTCGCCGAAGAAGAACAGGGTCTACTTGGCGGTGCACTTCAGCGGCAAATTTTGCGTACGCATCGACCCTTCCGAGCCACCGTCATGGATACCTCTGGTAGGCCAGTGCTCATGATACGTCGTCCCTTCACATGGATCAACTCGACCGCCCACATCTACGCCGTACGATCAGACTACCCTGTCGGATACGGCGCCCCGCAGGACCACGATCTCGAGCTCATTGGAGAAGTTCAGCAACGATGGCACCTCTACAAGCGACGTTATGAGCTCTTTCTACGTCGCAAGGACGAACAAGAGGAAAATTTTGTCCAATTCGCCCACATCGATGCAGGATTCTTGAGCTGGACCTTTCTCATGCAGGATGCCGAGAGCAAGCTCGTCGGTGCCATTGATCGCAATTTTCGCGGCTTTGGTCGGGAGATTTTCACTGATACGGGACAGTATGTCTTACGATTTGACTCGGCTGGAGAGACAGCTATGACGGATGCACGCCTTTCGGAGCCTTCTTCTGAGGCAGGTGGAAAGCAAAGGGGGATCGCGGAAGGGTTGGAGTTGGTAGAGAGTCACGGTACTCGACCGTTGACATTGGATGAGAGGGCGGTGGCGTTGGCGACTGCGGTCAGTATTGATTTCGATTACTTTAGTAGACATTCCGAAGGGATGCATGGTGGTGGGGGGATGTTCCCTTGGTTCTATATGGGCGGGATGGGCGGTGGTGGAGGAGGCGAGACCGCGGAAACGCCACGGGGCCCAAATCATGAAAATGTCCCAGCGAACCCTAATGCCAGCTCGGGCGATGGCGGTTTCGGAACGGGTGTCGCAGGCGGAGCAATCGGGAGCGGCATGGACTACCCCTACGAGCGCTCCGAATCGGGCATGAGTGAGGATGGAAGACTCGGACAACCTCCTTCCAACTCCAACAACAACCAAACCCCGCAGAACGAGACTCCTTGGTGGGAAGCAGACCAACAACAGCAACAACAACAACCAGAGCAGCAACAAGGGCAATGGGGAGACGGCGATGTGTGGGGCAGTGGAGAATCGGATCCTTGGGCAGGCGCACAGGATACACAGCAGCCCGATGAAAGCTTTTGGGGCGGATGGGGTGGTGGCGGAGACAACGGCGGTGGAGGCGGTGGTTGGGGCGGATTCTTTGGTGGAGATGGAGATGGTGGAAGTGATTGGTGATCCGACAAAGTTTAGACGCTGTCAATCAACTCTGTGATAGAACACGATATTATGAAATCTCAAACGTACACCTCTCCATCCCTGCAAAAAGCACTCAACACCGTACTGTGTCCTTTCACCCCCGCGTTGAAACCAATCTCAACCTTTCCATGCAATCAGTGCCAACCCAAGCCCAAGTCAAGGCGCCATCTTTGAGCCTAAAGCAGCAGCATCCTCGAGTAGAGAATATATATTGATCCCAGTTGCAATTGATATATGGGTTTGTTTGGATAGTGTACACGAATGAGTAGGTGAAATATTTGTATTTTATTGAAATCGTTGAGGTTGGAAAATGCGGTTAGAATTGTCTCTTCAGTTCGACCTCGAAGTTTCCCTCTTTGGCAGCGTTTAGCAGTTTTTGCTGCTGCTGTAGTGCGACCAATCGTTGAGCAGGGGATAAGTAAGGATTCGATTCGATGCCTTCGGTTCTCAAGACGGTACCGATGGACATGAAGAATCCAAAAGTGGCAGCGGAGCTAAGCATGAATTGTGAAAGAGTACCTAAAGCGCCTCGAGGACCGGGGCCTGCACGAAGGATTTGAATTCCTCCACCGATGAATCCGATCGTTAGGCCAACTAGGGTTCCTGTCATTGCGCCCATTTTGACTGCAACAACGAGACAAACAATGTCACACAGAGAGAGCGTCAGTATGCGAGAGCGTAAGAGACGAAAGGAAAATAACGGAGAAGATGACGGGAAAATCAGGGGATAGAGGAGTAGAAGGGGAATGGACGTACTCTTTTGGAAAACGGTGGGCTCACCACCAGGCATTCCTTGCATTTGAGGCGGAGGCGGCATTTTGAGGTATTCTTTTTTGGCGAGGAAGTAAGGAGTCGGTTTGGAGAGTTGGTTGGTGTTGGTATTGGTAAAAATCGATGCTGCCCGTCCTTAATAAAGTGAAGATAGTGACAGAGGTCGAGAGGATGTTGGCAGAAGTCGAGTGGAGGAATGACAAGCTTTGTGGCGGTTCAGAAAAGAGCTCTCTTCTTTACATAGGCTTGTGCAACGGATCCGATCTGACTCCCGCATTCCGCATTCCGATTTCAAGAAGCTTCCACAACTGCACCCAAAAAACATGAAAGCGATTTTGTTAGACCGTGTTCTTCACTCTCTGGAACGGGGAGGAAAAATAAAACCCCTCCACATATAGTATGCGAGGTTTAGTTGCCGTTGCTGCAGGGTTCGCCTTGACCACCACCAACTTCCTCCTCCTCTTCTTCTTCCTCCTCCTCGTATCATCCTTAGCCCTTGCTTTACTTACAACTACATCAACTCTCTACTGAGTCAACATAATAAGTCAGGTTTCACAACAATGACCACAAAAGTGAACAGCATTCCAACCCTCGCCACGCTCTACAAAACCTCCAAACTCACCCCACCAACCCCATCCACCCTCTCCCCTTCCATATACCCTTTCGCCTCGCTAATCTCCATCCACTGTGGAGACATTACCCAAATCACCTCGATTCACTCCATCGTAAACGCAGCCAACACAACCCTCCTTGGCGGCGGTGGAGTAGATGGAGCCATTCACCGTGCTGCAGGACCCCAACTTCTTGAAGAATGTAGATCCCTCAACGGCTGCCCCACTGGCTCAGCCAAAACCACAAAAGCTTACAACCTCGCCATCAAAAACATCATCCATACCGTAGGCCCCATATACAAATCCACCAAACATAAAGAGTCCGAAAAACTTCTAAGAAGCTCTTACAGATCCAGCTTGCAAGAATTAAAGAAAATCGGCGGAAAATCGATCGCTTTCCCAAGCATAAGCACCGGCGTTTATGGTTATCCTTTCGAAATCGCAGCAAAAGCCGCGCTAGATGAAATAGGTGCTTGGTTGGAATCAGATGACAACCATAAACACGTAAGTCTGAGAGAGAGAAAAACAAACAGAGAGAGAGCAGATACAAAATCCATGACCAAGGTGAGCCAAGCTGACCAAGTGAAATTTGGTCTCGCTAATTGTGTGACAGATCGAAAGGGTTATACTGTGCTGCTTCTCCCAAAAGGATGCAGACAAATACCTCGAGCTCGCACCTACAGTTTTCCCCCCTCAAGAAATGTTTGACGAATACGCAGAGACAGCGCAAAGCACTGGACGGGCAGACAATGTTTGAAAAAGGTCATGTTGCGAGGAAAGAGAGAGAAAGAAGAAGATGCACGAAGAACAAGAAATATGTGATATGTTTGGGTGTATTTTGGTGGTGTGTGTATATGCAGGTGGTGATACAGGAGGAAAAGCGAGTGCGTGATCCACGTCCTCAATTCCAATATTCTCTTCTTGTCGTTGGAAATTAGTAGTCGGTACCGCGCGAAACGACCTCCTTGCAAGTTGGGCGGAGAAGGATGGTATGTTCGTACTGAGCGGTCATTGCGCCCTCGATATCGCAGAGCGGGGGATAATCCTGAACGATGCCGAGCGAGACGAGATGTTTGAGACCGAGCAAGTAGTTCTTCTCACCTACACGGTCGAGGTAACGCCTGCAGAAGGGAAGCGAGTCAAAGTGCTTGTTGATGGTGCGGAGCAATCCGTGTGCCGAGTGGACGCGGATGGGGATGGATTTGGGAAGCTTGGCCTTGCGTGCGTAGTGGGAGCATTCGCCTTGGTCAATGACGTAGCCGCGACCGGTGGAGCCGAAGGTCTCGATGGCGTAGTACTCGCCTTCCTCCATCTTGACATCGAGGTCGGGCATGGCAACGATGGGGACGGATTTGCCGCCGTGGATCGAGTAGCGCTCGATGCTGTGACCGTTGAGGTTCTGGACACACTTGACTTGGTGGGTCTTGCCGTTGGCTTCGAATTCGTGCGACTCCATAACCTCTTGAATGGAGGCACCGATCTCGCCGAGACGGGCGTCGATACCGGCTTCCTTGACACCGGCATTGGTAGCGGCTTTGACGGCAGCGAGCAGAGGATCCCAGGTGGGCTCAAAGTTGAGAGTGAAGGCAGAGTCGACAATGCGACCTTTGACGTGAACACCAAAGTCGACCTTGAGGACATCAGTAGCTTGGAGGACACGCTTGTCACCAGCGTTGGGAGTGTAATGAGCAGCGCACTCGTTGATCGAGACACCGGTAGGGAAACCGATACCAGACTCGAAACCTTCCGCCTCGACCAGCGCACGAGTACCGTCCTCGACGAGCTCGGCAATCTCGATCATAGACATGCCAGGCTTGATGGCGGCCTGAGCATACTGACGCACTTGCCTGTGGACCTCGGCGGCACGGCGGATAATGTTGTAGTCGAAGCCCTCCTGCTGCTGAACGAGCCTTTCGCGTTCACGAAGCTCTTCGTCGGTGACACGTTTCCTCTCCTCGCTGAACTTGGAAGTATCGTACTGCTGGATCTCACCTACGGGGTACTTGCCATTGGTGAAGATCTTGGAGAGACCTACGCGAGGAGGGACAGTCTGAGTCATTTTGGCCTTGTTCTTCTTCTTCTTTTTCGCGGCACCGGTAGCAGCAGCGGCACCTGCATCGTCGTCGTCGTCATCATCGTCATCGTCATCATCGCCCTCGTCGTCATTGTCGTTGTCACCGTTAGTGTGGCCGTTGGTAGCGGGAAGAGTGGTGGAAGCAAGCTTGTCGGCGACCTTGTCGACAGAGGCAGCAGCGCCGTTGGTCTGAGCAGCAGCGGCAGCGGTCATATTGGCGATCCCTCAATGAGGAGAAAGAGGTATGAGCTTGAGTTGCTCCGAGTGAAAAACAGCACAAGTGAATGTACTGTGAGAAGTCCGACTATGCAAGAGTGGACTTGGAGTTGCCCGAAAGGCGTGTGTGTGCTAGGAGGAAAAGGACAAGCAATGCCGACGGATGGCAAAGGAAAAGGGTTGACAGTTGGTGGTGAGCGACAAACCAAAAGTCGAAACTGAGCTCTCTTGATGCAGCCAGTTCAGTCAGCCAAGAAAGTCAGCGTCCGTGCCTTGTGACCCGATGGAGAGACTTTTTTTTTCTTTTTTTTTTTTTCTTTCAACAGCCGACGACTTGACAATCTCAACCTCAGAACTGCACACAGCACACAGCAGTAAATCGAAGCCCTGCTTCCCTTGAATTTGCTCTTTCCGAAAGTTTTCCATGGAGCAGTCAGTCACTCTGTTCTTATCCTTTTTCTTTTTTTTTTTTTTTTTAATTTTTTTTTGGAAGCACTCTCCTCTGTCTCGGGCGGTTTGGGTCTCACCCGATAAGATGCAGCGGCTAACCCGATCAAGTCGATTCGTTTCGAGGAAACTTTTGGGGGCACTGCAGACTTTCGGCAAAGAGGTCGCAGTCAAATCCATCATGAGTGGACAACCCCGCTTTGAATGCCTGGGAAGAGAAGAACGCGGCGCGCAAATTCCGTCGTGTCAAAGCAGTGCAGGACAGAGGTGTGCAATGGATCCTCATCCTACACTATCACGGCTGTCGAGTTGCAGTCGGCGCATCCGAAGGACATCATACATACCATCAAAACACATTGCAGGCTTGCCTCATCTCGAAGCGTGGGAAGGTCAAGATCGACTCAAAAGCAAGCGAAAATGTGCCGAGGCAGAGATGAAAGCTAAATTTTTACCTTTTTTTTTTTCTTTCTGTTCTTCTCATTTCGGAAAGATCCTTCAGAGTCACAGTTGGATCTTGCGCAGGAGAGAGAGAGAGAGAGAGAAACTTTTTTTTCCCCTTTGCAAGCGATGAGATTGGGCAGGGTTCAAGAAGGGGTGTGCGCAGAATCCAACCTTTTCCCACACACACACACCAAAAAAAAAAAAAAAAAAAAACGAAAAAAGTGAATCGGCCCGTAGCCGATGAAGAAGAAGACTCTGAACCAGACCCTTTTGACAGAGAAGCTGAGAGAGTGTGGAATCGGTCAACTGAGCGCAGAAAGCGAGAAACCAACGAGATTCAAAGCTTTGGCGGTGCGAATGGGTACATCGTTGCGCCGTCGTCGTTGCTTCTTGCTTCCTCTCCTCTAGGTATCCACCTCGCCCACCTCGTGTGTCGCTTCCTTCTTCTGTTCGTCTTCAACAGCTTTTGCGCGTTGAAGCTTGCCATCACCCATCATGTGTGGTATCACCGCCCTCCTCCTCGCCTCAGTCGACCAGTCCGCTGCTCCCGAAATCAACGAGGCCCTCTCTCTCCTACAACATCGTGGTCAGGATGCTGCCGGTATCGTCACTTGCGGAAACAAGGGTCGATTCTACCAGACAAAGGCAAACGGAATGGTTCGCGATGTCTTTGACGTCAATGCCATCGCTCGTCTTCAAGGTAACATGGGTGTAGGTCACGTAAGATATCCCACCGCTGGCTCCTCGGCTCACTCTGAAGCCCAGCCTTTCTACGTCAACTCGCCCTACGGTATCACCTTTGCTCACAACGGAAACCTCATCAACACTGACGAGCTCCGTCGTTTCCTCGATGCCGACGCACACCGACACATCAACACCGACTCGGACTCGGAAGTTCTCCTCAACATTTTCGCCAACAATCTGCAAAAGACCGGCAAATTCCGTATCAACGAGGAAGACATCTTCACCGCCATTCGTGACCTCATGAAGCAGTGCAAGGGTGGTTACACCTGCATTGCCATGTTGGCTGGTTTCGGTATCATTGCTTTCCGTGACCCCAACGGTATCCGACCTCTCGGTATGTGCTCTCGTCCCTCGTCTGCTGCCGAGTCTGGTGCGCTCGAGGGCCACGGCAAGGATTACTGCTTCACTTCCGAGTCCGTCGTTTGTGATGCCCTTGGTTTCGAAGACTTTGAGGACATCAAGGCCGGTGAAGCCGTCATCATCACAAAACACGCCGTCTCGCGTCGCACCCTCACCCCTCCCGCAGACTCACCAGACGCCTACACCTTCTCCCCCGACATTTTTGAGTACGTCTATTTTGCTCGTCCCGACAGCGTCATGGACGGCGTCTCGGTCTACCGCTCCCGTATGGCCATGGGTGACAAGCTTGCCGATGAGGTCCGTCGCCAACTCCAAAAGACTGGAGAGTCGATCGACGTCGTCATCCCTGTCCCCGACACATCTCGTGTTGCCGCTCTTCAGCTCGCCCAGAACCTTGGCGTTCCGTACCGTGAAGGCTTCATCAAGAACCGCTACGTCGGTCGTACCTTCATCATGCCCGGCCAGAGCGTGCGTCGCAAGAATGTTCGTCGCAAGCTCAACGCCATGGCGCTCGAATTTGCCAACAAGAACGTCCTCATTGTCGATGACTCTATTGTGCGCGGTACCACCTCGAAGGAGATTATCCAGATGGCTCGTGATGCAGGCGCCAAGAAGGTCATCATGGCCTCGTGCGCACCACCTATCCGTTACTCGAACGTGTACGGTATCGACATGCCTTCGCGTCAGGAACTCGTTGCCTATGGCCGAACTGTCGAACAGGTCGCCGAGTATATCCAGGCTGACATGGTCATCTACCAGACCCTCGAGGACCTCATCGACTCTGTTCAGCAGTTCAACCCGGAACTCAAGCATTTCGATTGCTCCGTCTTTGACGGACAATATGTCACCGGCGGCGTCGACGCCGAGTACATTGCCCACCTCGAGCATCTCCGTAGCGAAAATGCCAAGGCCAAGAAGGCTGCCGGCAAGATCCCTCTCATTGCAGAAAGCCAAAAGAAGCTCTACGCAAGTCGCGCCAGCCCTGCCGCTTCCAGCGTTGCAGGCCAAGACCGTCCCATGGATGGTGCCAACGACGAGAAGCTCGCCGCCGAACCTTCTGCCGCTGCCGTCCTCCATGGTACCAACGGCAACAGGAAACGCAGGCTCAACGACGAGGAGCTCGAGGAGGAGGAAAAACAGCAGGACGTCGGCTGCTCGGGCCCCATGAACGGCGCTGATGACATTGGGTTGTTTAACAGCTGGACTCGTTAATGGTCGTTAATGGGTTGGGGGTTTGTATAGCTACTGTGAATGGTCTCGTTACAATCAAAAAGCATGTTCTTTCTTTTCTCTGTTTCTCTCTCTTGCATTCATACAATGTTGATCCTTGACGGCTCATCTTTTATGTGGCATCATGTGCATTGTGGTTCAGTTGAAAGGGTCACGCAACTGTGAGGGGTTTTCGCTTGTGTAAGCATATAGGCTTATGGTTGAAACGGTACAAATACAGTGTGAGATGTTACAAAAGATATGCTGTGAAACAGGGAGAATGGACCGGTTGAATTCTCTCACAGGCCTCCCTCTACTCGTCTTCACTCTCGCTCTCGTCATCCGACGACTCCCCGTCCTCACCTTGGCCCAAATCAGCTGTTGCACTAGCGACGATCTCCGCGCTGACTCCCGCTACACTTTCTTCCGACCTCACTGCCCCATTCGCATCCAACCCAGCAGCCTTCTGTTGGCCCTGAATCCTTTGCCTAATCAGCAGAATGACCGCCTCCTTGTCCCTTCTCTCCATTTTTTTCAGCCTCTTCTCCAGATCCCGCTTGAGATCCCAGTTGGGTCGTTTGGGAGCGATGTTTGTCAGATCAAGATCTTCCTTGCGTCTCTGTTCGTCTAGTGCGATGGTGTCGGATTGGAGTGTAGAGACGTCCTTTTCCACTGTATCGGGGAGATCGCGTGCGGAAGTGAAACGTTTGAATTGGCCTGTTAAAGGGTCGTAGTTGCGGAAATGGCGCTTGATTAGGGACGAGGAAGAGGGAGAAAGAGTGCCGGTGGATTCTTCGTGACGTCGCTTGCGAAGCAGGGCAAGCTTTTGCTTGCGCGCTGCGGAAAACGCTTCCATTGACATGGTGGGTGAGCGTGTGTGTGTTTTGTTTTAGCAAATAGGCCGCTTGCGTGACGTGAATGAAGTGCGATGTGCGACAAAGGCGCTGAGATTTGCACTTATGCGATGCGATGTTGGCGAAAGTACGATGATGGAGGTGAAGGATTGTGCAAGATCGAGCAGATGACGGACGAGGTGGAAGGAGAGAAGATTGGAAGTGGTCAAGGGTATCTGTAGTGGTGTTGGATGAAATTTGGTGGGCAACTCGGAACACGGAAATGCAGCTGAGCATTCGCGAAGCCACTCTCTGACCGACAAGTCAGGGTCCCACCTTTCTCCTCTTTCCCTCTTCCTCTCTATCTCTCTTCCAGACACACTTCCCCTCCTTGATGAAAGACGTCCCTACCTCTCGACCAAAGCACAGCTCATGCATTAGCACTATACCCTCTCAGCCAACACAGCAGCTTGTTGCTGACCAGAAGCCATATGCAGCTTCTTCCACAACTAGCCTCCACTAATCGGCCATAGCCATACTCCCACCACCCTTTGCCTTATCTCCACGAGCCAACACACAACGGCACTCAGCTCCTCACCATGTCTCGATTGCGCTCTTCTCCAATCGTGGGGTCGTCCCGCAGCCCCTCTCCGGATCCGCAACCCTCCACTTCATACAGAATAGAACGCTTTGACCCAACTCATGCATCCCGCAGTAGCGACTTGATGGTCACCTCCCGTTCCAAACGTTCCACAGCAGGAAACCGACTTAAAGCTCTGCTCGATCAAGAATTGGAAAAGGACGAAATCTTTGCCGAAGTTGAGAACGACATTGACTTTGAAGCCAAGGAGGACGAAGACGGAGTCGATATCGTGGATAGTGATTTCGATCGAGATTCCGATGACGACGCACGCAACTTTGACGAGGACGAGTCTGAGGGCGAGAGAGAGATCGAAGCGGCAGAAAAGGCGGAGAAGCAGAAGCGAAGAGCTGCTGCGCGGGCTGTAGGGATCGTCAAGCGACCCACCGCAGCACCGCGTATCACTCGCCGCCCTTTTTCTTCCTCAACGTCTTCAGCAGCACAGGAAGAGACTTCAGCCAAGAGACGACGCATCAGCTTTGCCCCAGACCAACCTACTTCCTCTTCCACAGGCGCCTCCTCTACCACCGCCGCAGACTCAAACCGTCGCACATCCGCACGAGCAGCAACCGTAGCATCGAAACTCGAAGTAGAATCGCGCCTCGAAGAAGCTTCGCAACGACGTGCCGCTCAACCTGCCAAAGTGGTTGTCAAGAAAAAAGCGAGCTTGACGCAAGATGCGCTGATCGCGGAGGCGCTAGAGGTAGAAGAGGAGAATAGGGAGAGTTTGAGACGATTTTTAGAACAGGAAGAGGAGAGGAGGGCGAAACAGAGACAGAGGAAGGAGAGGATTACGGGGCCTTTTGTGCGGTGGATGAGCGTTGGGTTGAAAGTTAAGGTTGTTGATGAGGCTGCCGAAGAGAAGAAGGAGGAGGAGGAGGAGGAGGAGGAGGAGAAGAAGAAGAAGGACAAGGAGAAGGTGGGAGAAGCAGAGAGGGACAAGGTCAAGGAGATCGATGGTTTGCAAAGAGAAGAGGTAGGTGCAACGGAAGAGGTTGGCGGTCAGGCTTTGGGGACAAGTGCGCAGCCGGGAGATGCGTCAAAAGCTGAAACACCTTTGAACCCAGTTCCGGCGATAGAGGAGAGGCGGGCTGATAAGAACGGCAAGAGCGACTCCGTTCCTGCAGACTGTCCAGCGTCTGTACCAGAGCCCAAGCCGCAAGACGAAGCCGCAGAAACCACCAAGCCTTCTTCCATCGGGGATGGCGATGTCGTGATGGCCGAGGCCACGGTAGAGCCGACGAGAGCGAGCAGCCCACCACCACCACCAGAAGCACCTTCTGCACTTCTGCCGCCAACACCAACGTCATCAGACAAGACCGCCGTACAGCCCTCCGCACTACCTACCCAACCCACCCCATCCTCGTCATCGCTTACTCTCGACCCAGCAATCGCCGCCCGCAAAGAAACCGTCGCCCTTCGCACGTCCTTGAACCCCCTGCAACCCTCCAACTCCACCCTCGATCACCCCAGCACCTTGTCCGCCGCTGCAACAGCCAAAACCGAACTCCAATCGCGCACAATCCTAACTCTCGAAAGAGCGCCAGAAGATTTCACATGGTTAGACGAGTACAACGCTCTTCTGGGCACTCACTGCACATGGGATTCTTTTCCCTATGTTCCCTCACGCAATCGGCCATTGAGAACTCGACAGAGTATATGTCCCATTACTGGGTTGCCGGCGATATACCGGGATCCACGGACGGGAATTCCATATGCTAATGCGGGGGCGTACAAGGTGTTGACAAAGGTATTGGAGGGGAGGTTTATATGGACTGGAGGTCGGTTTGAGTCTTCGATGCAAAGGGGTGAAAGTGAGAAGGAGAAGGGCAAGAAGAGGGATAAAGGAGAGAGAGGGGAGAAGGAAGCAAGAGGTGGTGGGAAGATGGGCAAAGGTGCAGTTCCGGTAGAAATGGGCATCTATGTGGATGATGAAAGTGAGCCTGGACCAGGAAAAGTTTGGGAGACCGCTAGAGCAGCTCCCCGTACCACCACCTCTAGCACCACCACCACCACCACCACCAGCAAACAAATCCAACCCACCTCTTCCTCGCCCTCCTCTTTCTCAAACCCACCGGAAACATCTCGATCCGAAGAAACTGCAGAAGCAGAAGAAGCAGCAAAAAAGAAATCAAAACCAGGCTTCGACGTCATCCTCACAAACGCCATCGCTCCAGGCGACGAAAAAGCCGTCCTCGCCGCCGCCCTCTCCCTACCTGCAGGTAGCACCAGGAGCGGTCGTCGTGTTCAACGATCTTAATTTCTCACTCTCATCCCATCGTTTCAACTCGCTTGACTCGTGCCTCTGTATTCTAAGTTTCTCTTGTTGTGCAACAGCTGGTCTGGGCTAATCTGTGTGGCGTGGCTCAAAATGTGCAAGTTGAAGGGCGATGGCAGGGTAAGCTCAGGGAAAGGTTGGGGTGGTGAGAGATTTGTTCTCTGTTTCAATTTCAGTTTCTCGATTGATTCATTGGAGTGGGGATGGGGTAAAGAATACAAGAGGGCAGAACGGGATGGCAAATCGTTTCTGGTTTTGGGGGAATGAGAGATGGATCGACTGAATTGGCGTCGATTGTTTTGGGTTTGAATGCTTTTGAATGACGAACAATTCGTCATGGTTTAATGCTACTTGATTTGCCTACATCCTATTCCCAAGTAGGATTTAGGCTAGATGCGTTTCTCAGCGGCCTCACAATCTCGGTACCTTGAGCGCTAAGACTGTCTCTCTGTCCGTTGCCAGACATGGAGCTGCTACGACGGGTGATGACACCTTTGCTGCTGCCGTTATGATGATGACTATTCCATCGCGAAGCGGCGAGATCGTGAGGCACCCAGTTTCGGGCTTCGTCGATGCTCGCTTGCCAACGCGAGACTTGATCGGTTTGGGTGTAGACGAGGAAGAGATCGGATTCGACAAAGTCGTCGGCGGTTGTACTGGCGACGTTGCTGTGGCGGATGGTTTGAACGCGAAGTTCCCAGTAGTTGTCGGAGCTGCCGACGGTTGTGGTGCGTCGATCGGCGGAGGCGGTGGCGGGGTCGGGGGATGGGTCGATGTCCAACTTTTGGGATGCGTCGGGAGCAACTAGTCGGAGGGCATCGAGGAGAACACTGACGCGACCGCCGCAGGCCGCTCGAACGTCGTCATCGGACCAAACGTCCCAGAGCTTTGAAACGGCTTCCTGACCAATGCGTTCCTCGGAAGACGCTCCGTCATCGCCATGCCACTGTGCAAGGACGTACAGCTGGCGCTGTTTTTCTACGACTGTAGCTAGGATCTCGTCAGCGGGGAGTGACACAGCCGTCTGAATCTTGCGCTTGCCAGCTTCGGATACCTGCGATTGTTGTAGGGAGCAGTCGTATCGATGGCTCCACACCAGCTGGTGGCCGCTGAAGGGGGTCGAAGGGGCACTTCCTGCTCCTGCATCAGCTGCAAAGGCGCTGGTAGTGGGAATGGCGGCGTTGATCTGAGTCGAAAAGGTAGCCAGCATAGGAGTCTGGGGCGAAGGACTGCTGAGGAAGGGCAAGTTCTCCGTGCGTCGGCTGCGAGCTCGTCGACCAGACCTACCACGCTCATCTCCATCTTCCTCGTTCTCATCACCCTCCCGGCTAATAGCCTCGTCAAACATGTCGTGGACTCGCGTCTCAACCGGAGGCTTGGGCACCGAACGCGACTGCAAGAATCGATCCGAGAATGGGTGCGACGAACCAGCATGGGCATTCTTTTCGCCTTCCTGGCTGTGACGCTCTGCCGCTACAGCAGTAGCCGAGTGACGCACAAAGAAGGCACCCTGTGTGGCGTAACGAAGCTTCTCGTCGGATTTCGAGGTGGTGCGGGGACGGGCGGCTTTCCAAATCTTACCACCTTGCTCGGGGGGAACAGGTGGCACCATCTGATCTTTAGGCACTCGATAAATTCCAGCGCCGATACCTTGAATGTGAACCTCGTATCCAAAATCGTCGGCGATGGTCTCGCACCATTTTTGGAACTCTTCGGGTGTGAATTCAAACTTGTGGTCTTCGTGACGGAAGACTCGATTGGTGCGGCCCGTAGGGTCAGGGAAGCCGGGACGGGTGCTGAGGTCTTCGCCAAAGTTGTCGTTGAAGCAGTAGTTGGGGGTGGTGACGAGGACGATGCGCGGACGGTATTTGCCAAAGACGGTGGGTGCGAATTGCTGCAAGGCTGACTCGTCGAGGTGCTCAATTCTATGGGCAGACAAGACAAAGTAGAGATGCGGACAAGCAAGTGAGGGTCAGTATGGGATGTAGAAGTAAGATCAAGCAACAAGGATCGCCTTTGATGGACAAGCACTTACACTTCAGTGGCGACAAACGCATCGTAATCCTCGAGCGTCTCGTTCTCGGTCTGAACGGGGCCATGGAAGAGTCGGACGTCGAGCGACTTCCATCGAGGTCCGTTCTTAGCAAGGGCGAGACCGTGAAGCGAGAGACTCGATTTGGCGTTGTCGAGCACCTTTCGCTCGACGTCGATGCCGATGAGACGGGAAAGAACGATATCGTTGGGGCTGTAGATCCAGTGGCGGGTCGAGAGCAGTGCTTCGTTGCTGGCATCGTCGGTGTTGCCGTCCTTCTCTTGCTCCTGAGCAGCTTTGCTGGGAAGAACAAGCGCGGGAAATCGATGGATGGGGAACTGATCAAGCTGGAAAGCGGGCTGCATCAGAGCAGAGAGCAGAACACCATTGGAACAGCCAACATCGACGACCGAGTCGGAACGTTCCTGTCTCAGCTTTCCAAGCACCCACGACTGCCTCTGAAGCCAGAGAGGCGGATCAAAGTAGATCTTGGCGACCATCGTGGAGCGTCAGGCAACCCAACAATAGCAGCCTCTGATCCGATGGCGAGATCGTATGGCTGGACAGCTTGGGCGACAGCAGATTTACAGCCGAGCCGCTTGCTATTAAAGCGTGATTGCTCAAGGTCAGAATGTGAAAGCGCGGATTTGGGGAGAGCGTAGCTTGAAGGGAAGCTGCGTCGAGAGTAGAGGGACAACGCCTCTGTATCGGAGCCTAGCCGAAGGGATGTGTCGTCGAGTTCTGACGCTGTCACCAGTCCGCTTGATCCTGGTTGCTTTGAGATAGCTTAGAGGACCTCGAGCAGGGAGGGGGTTTCGATCGATGGGCGAAAGCAGCTTCCTCGATAAAAGGGGAGTGGCGGATGATGTTGCGAATTTGACAGGATTTTTGAAGTAGATCAGACTTCGACAATCAATACGTTTGTATCTTGCTGCAACTGCTGCTACGAGGGAAAGATAAAGACAGACGGCGTGATTCACGAAGCGCAGCTAGCTGGTAGGAATGGGTCCGATAGTGAGATGATCCAAAAACGATAGCGCTGTGACAGGTGATGCTCTTGTGCGCTGCGCAACAACAGCGAGAAGAGGTACTACCTCTACCGTCAGGCGAGACTGGAAGTCAGGTGGAGTGCAGAAGAGAGAGAGAGAGACGACGACGACAACGACGGTGGGGGAAGGGAAGTAAGAAAGCTTTGTGTGTGTGAATGAAGCGAAAGGAAGAAACCTAAATCCACAGCGAAAGAGATAGGCCAGAGAGGGAGAAAAGAGTTTGTTGTTCGGGGTCTTCCGAAGTGTCACTCTTACGCCTCACGAATGAATCACACTTCACAAGCGCACAGCACGCAAAGACCCCGAGAAATCACACACTCTCTCTGGTATAGTGCGCAGACTCGAATTTACACTGCGGAAGGCTCTTTCCGACTTCATGATACATGCAGCTTCGGTAGCACTTGTGTGCGCCTTTGGATGAGATGAAGTCTGATCGAGGAAGGAAAAAAGACCGCCTTGCCCGTGTTGGGGCGGGGTTGCGGTGACCTCGTTTAGGTTACGTACTGTACTGTACAGTACAGCAAAGCAAAGCGCAGCGACAAGGGGGAATGGGGCAGAAGAAAATCCTTCCGGCAAAGGCCTGCAGCAGATGCAAGCGGCAAGCAGGCAAGCGGCTAGGTTGCAGTCCACTTCGACTCAATGCCAAGAGACCGAGCAGCTCAGCGGCTTCTTTTACAAGAACCAATGAAATTGTGGGGAAGGTGATTTTTGCGCTTTCCCTTTCCCTTTCCCACCCTTCCCTCCCCTTTCCTTCTTCTTCGTACTATCCTCGTAGGCCGGATGAGAGGATGCGAAATCTGCGTGCGTGAGTGTGAGAACCGAGAAGATCCCAAAAAAATCTGGGGAAATTCACGACCATATTCACGTCAGACGAGAGCCTTCTGAAAGGTTGCTCGTCTCAGAGAGAGAGGTCGGCGGCGTGACAGCCGAGTGCACTACCGGTCCAAGCGTCGGCTCTCTCTTATTGTATCGAATTTTTATTCATTTATTATTATTATTATTTTTTAAAAAAAGAAAGGGCTCGCGTAACCTCGACCTCTTTTGAGTCACTAGATCAGTGTTTTCCAACCAGTTGCATGTTGCCGTATTTCCGTCTGCGAATCACAAGCACGAGCACAGGCTGAGGTGGCATTGCCTCCAATCTGATCAACTAGAGATGACGAGTTGATGGTATTCTCTCATTTCTCAGCAAGTAAAGGTGGTTTGAACCCTCGCCGTAGTTAAAGATGGGTGCGGCCATGTCTGAGTTCTCGGGCGCGACGGAGTGTGGACAGTGTACCACTTACGGTATGAATCGTGAGAGGTCTTTGGAGCGTACAAGGGAGGATTCGTTATCAAGGTTTAGCTTTCTGAGTCGACATCATTTGCGAGAGTCAAGATAAGAGAGACTCACACAGGACGGTGCGACCGTCCGTATTATCTACTTTAGGTTGTCTGTATCGTTTTCGGTGTATGAAAAGACGTCGAGTCACAATGGCAGCGGGAGGCAGAACCGATGCGGTACTGTACAGTTAAGCTTTGTGGTATACAACCTTGGACAATCCTGTCTACAATAGCTTGCGTGCTGATACATGTTTGTTGCAAGTTATGCTGCAAGGGAATCCGAACGTGATCCTTTCATGACGAGCCCTTTGTCTCAGCGCCTCCAGAAACACATAGCGATGTTCACGATGTTTGCTTGCACAATCGGTGCGCCATCCCGAGACGAGACCTTCTACAATGCTTTTTTGTCCACGTTGACGCGGTGAGCAGCTGGACGCATGCCATTGATTCAGCTGTACGCTCGTCATCGATCACATCTTAGCCGCTTGTTCGCTCGTTCGGCTCCCCTTCCTTGTTGTATCGTCCGAATTGGTGAGGCTAGAAAGGCGAGAAATACAGTACCTCGTTTAGAGCTCAATTTGGCTCATCCGCCTGTCTCCGCACGACGTGTCTTGGCCCTCTCAAGAATCGGGCCGGTCGAACAAGTAGCGAAATTGATCTCGGAAAAGAAAAAGACAAAGAAAATGGCGACAGCGAGGCGAAACGTGTTAGAGCTCATTATGCAGCATCGACTTCCAAGAAGGCACGAATCAGGACGAGCATGCAAGCGCGATGGACGTGACAGCACGAGACCTGCTTCTGAGAAGACATAACCTGGTGTCACTATCGATCGGACCGGCGATGGAGATCGATGGAACGTGTCCGCGCTGAGATATCGCAATTGCATATAGTAGTCGAGCGAGCGACTGAGAACGAGACTCACGAGTCATGCAACTCTGGCTTTGCTTCGTTTCCGTAGCACTTGTGAGAGTGCACCTCTTGTGTAATGTCAAAGTTGCTCATCATTGGCTCTATCTTCCGATGGCATACACGAAATACGGGGGCCATGGAGTAATTAATCCGAACTCCGAAGTGTTTGAACAGGTAAAGACGACGAAGACCGGCGGATGAGCTTTTCGAGTCAGCCTTTTGCGACCGCTCTGAAGTGAAGATGGATCGATCCAATCTGATAGCTCGACTGCTTGATTATTGTTTGCTGGTTGAGGAGGAGAGAAGGAAGATGCTCCGATGTTCGGCCGAAATGCCGCCTTTCATCATGTCAACTTCCGCAACGCCCGCTTGGTATCCAACCGCTTAATCCTTCTGCCCCCCACACTTACGATGTCAAAATCTCCGACCGTGCGCTCTTCCCCCACACATCTCTTGCTGTAACTTATCCAGGCCAACTTGAAATAATTACACACAACAAGGCTGTCTGCATATGTACTGTGGCTGGACCTGAAGCAATGCACAACATCCATGACTGCATCTCCCGCTCCTTTGCCGTGTATACTGTAAACTGTCTCCCACAACCCCACAGATGCGGTCCGTCAACCCCTCAAAAGTGGAGACCAGAACAGGTGAATCGCGTCATGAGCGACCAATCGGAAGAAACGTCCCCACTTTAGAGAGTCGTCGGAGCTCTCCGAAGTCCCATCGCAGTCCGATGAGAATGATGGACCGGTCAATTGCTGCCGTCTCTGTCCGTCTTCTTGGTGTCTTGTGTACAGAGAAGAGAATACAGTGGATCTCTCGTCGGCTTTCCACTCGCCTTGGTGTTTGCATGTCGCAGGCAGAATACTGTGAATATTGTAGGTACACCCGCCGAGCCGCTCCGTTCCTGACTGCGGCTACCGGTCACCTTTATTCTTTCTCTTTTTTGTTTTGTTTTCTTCTTTTTGGCAGAGGTGCTGTCCACTCCGAACAAGCACTCTTCTCACTACAAACTCCAGCAAAGAGCAGGCTCTACCGGTCTTTGCGACGGCAACGTGATTCTGCCAACGCTCGCACTTGGGATCGGAAGGGTCAGAGCTGCATGCAACAAGTGCGAGGCGATCTTTCTCTTGCATCTTCCTCTCAAGCAGTCCAAGCCATCTCTGCCCACAATGCATTTGAGTGCTTGTTTTGATTGAGACGGCGCTTTTGACAATGTGAAGGATGTGAAGAGAAAGATGCAGGCAGAGCAGCCAAAGAGAGGCCTAGATGCTGAAGACGCCTCGGTTGTGCTGAAGAGATTAATTGATCGACAAAAGCCCGATCTGACACGTTGTCATTTCCAGTCGGAAGTACAGTACCGGAGTGTGTTCTAGATCGGACTGATTCGACCTGAGATCCGGACGCGCTAGTGCTGCATTGATTGCTTCCTGCTTCCGGGCTGTACAGCCCTTGCACATCTGGCTCTCTCTGATCAGGTCGTCTCGTCTGAGGGATACTCTTTCCCTTGAGCTCTTTGTTTTAAGATGATGGAGTTGCACTTTCTGAACTGGCAAAGAAAGAATGGCGGGGAAGCAAGGCACGTGAAGCTAGGGTTGAGAAAGAGTTGGACTGTACAGTACAGTACAGTACTGTACTGTACTGTATTCTGGCTAAGGAAATGGAAAGCGCTCTGTGTGAGTTGTGATTGGTCCGATCTGCAAGGCTCAACTTGGCGATGCGCGCCGCTGGCCGCTCCGACGCCTGGTCTGACTTATGTGCGTGTGTGCCTTTTGACTCGACTTAACCGCCGCCCGCCGTCTCCGCTGCAGTCTGCTCACTCTCAGCGGTCCATCCTGGCACGCGTAAGAAGCAGCAGAGCTTTGAGCAAGACGGCAAACTCAGTAAAGAAACTCAAGCCATCCTTTGTTTGCTCGCTGTCCAAAATTTCAAAAAAAAACAGAGCTCTTGTCTCGAAATTTGTGTCGTTGGCTGTCCTCTTTTTGTTTCAGGGTTCCGCTTTTCCCGTTGTGCAGCAGGAAAACAATGGATTTTGAATTTTAGGTCGTACAGTACCAAGGAGAAAAAGAGCCTGTGAGAGAATACGAAGAAGCAGAAGCAGAAGAAGGATCAAGTTGGCTCGCAGCCCTTGAAACCGTGGCTGAAATGGTGGCTGGGCCAAGACCTCGCGACTGTGCTTTACTGTCGTCTGCAGCTGCTGTACAGTGTATCGACCGATCACGGCTTTGGCCGAACACGGACTCTGCCCAATAGCTCGTTCGCTCTCACTGCTCTACCCACAAAGTATTTGACAGGATGAATGACGCAGATGCGAAGATTCCGCTGCGAGCAAGGTATCGGTAGAGTAAGCGCTCTTTTGTCTATTTATTTTCCCGTCCTTGCTGAAGGATGAGGAGCAGGAGGAAGATGCTGCGGTATTCTCGGCAGGGTCGTGTGTGAGTGAGTGAGTGAGTGAGTGCGTGTACAGTATGTGTTTAAAAAAAAAATGGATTGCCGCCTGCCTCCCACAAAAAAAAAAAAAAAAAAAAAAGTCTTTGCCGAGGAGATTGCAGACGTGTGGAGATGTAACTCCCTACAGGATGCTGTATCAAGCGAGGCAGCCGACCAGTACCCCAGTTGGCGGTTTTGTCCAGAGCAAACTTCGTTGCAGTTGCAGCACCAGCACACTACTCTTGCCTGTCTTTCTTGGATTTTTAGGAACGGGAGAGCGGAACATGCGACGACGACTAACTTGACTGGAACTGCGACTGCGACTGCGACTGCGACTGCGACTGCGGCAATTGCAATAACCGCATAGAAGAGCGGCTAGCATGCATGCTCTGGTCACAGTGCCATCCTTCTGCCAAATATCTCTGGCTCTCTCTCTCTCTCTCCTGGTTGTACACTCTTTGTATCAGTTAAGGTGTAAAGTTCAGACTTCTCCGCCTTTTGGCATTGGTCTGGCTTTGGACTCCCCCACCTTGTCTGGCCTTGGACGTCTGCAGATGCAGGCAGGCGTTGCAGCTGTGCATCGTTTCCGCTTTTGCATTGCAGTTGTGAAAAGTGCAAGTCTTGAGAGGCCAAAAAAGTGATTTTTTGAGGGGATGGGAACGAGCGAATTTGCTGCTTTGTGATTCGCCCAATAGGAAGCGGCTGATACAGCGACGGGCATCCATCAAATCACATGTCGACAACATGTTGCCTTTTTCCTCATCAGCAATACCATTCTGCCGATCATCATCATTCGAGATCAAGATTTCCACAAGCAACATCCTTATCAGGAGCAAGATAGAAAGCCAGCCCATGGTTCCTCGATCACAGTGAACTCGAGACGGCAATAGAAGAAGGCTCTGACTGGATGGTGCCGTTGCCAAGTGAAAGCTCAAAAGTCCGGTGTTTCGACACTACTCGGCGGGAGGAAAAAAGGATCGAAAAAACGAGAGAGCAGCACTCAGTGTGAGGATGATTCGTTGACCTTGCTTTGCTTCTGACCAAAAAGTGGATTCCGGGGTTGTGAGTAGGGTGGGTGTGTGTCTATTTTTCGCCCTTCAAATAAATTGAAAGCCGAAACGAAATGTGCACGTCGAGATCTGGCCCTCGCAAAAAAAACGAAGCAGCACTCGAACAAGTCTCTCATTTTTTTTTTTTCTTCGAGAAGATCCTGTTGAAGCGAGCGGGAAAAAAGTCACACGCGCGTTACACTCACACACAGTTACTGTACAGTACACGTAGTCTGGCTGGGCCGGGCTGAGAGTCAAAGTGGAGAGAGCTGCATCTGTTCACAAAAAATAAAAATAAAAAAGTCGATTTAGGGCGCGACTTGTTCCAATGATTTCCGGCCCGACGACAAAGCTTCGATGTCTTTGACTTTGGCCGATTTCACCGTCTGCCACATCCTTTTTGGCGTCTCTGGCTGTACTGTACAGTACAGTACTGTACAGTACCGTACCTGCTCGCTCGACCTGGTGCGACCCTTGATTAGGCCCTTTTTCCCATTCTCTCTCCCTCCGCTGTCTTGTCCAGACCCAATCACATCGACCAAAACAAAACAAAAAAAGTGGAAATCGCTCGCTCTCTTCCAAAATTTCCCCTGCAGCCCTTTGACTTTTACTGTATAGTACAGTACTGTACTTGACTGGCCTCGTGCTGCATGTCGCCTGCGTTTTTTTTTGGCACTGCACCGCGTTGGCTGTCCATCTTTGGCTCGCTCGCTCTCTCTTGTCCACACTCGTCTTTGATGCCTCTTGGCTTGTCAGTATCCTCTCCCTCGTCATCACCATCACCATCAACGGCGTCTTTTCACTTTCAACCTCGATCCTTTTCTCCATCTTCTTTGCTATTTTGGCTTCCAACTTTCATCCTTCGACACTGTCTTTCATCCATCGTCCTTTTTTGGTTCTCAAAATTTGGTCCTTCGACGAGCTTCTCTCACCGCCTCTATCGCTTTCACGCCTCCCTGCCATCCTCTCTTCAGGAAAATAAAAAGGAAAGCGATCGTTGTCTTTGCCCGACATCGAACTCACACATTCGACACAACGCTTCATCACAACGCGATCGTAACCTCGACTCATTCTGCATCACCTCTGTTCGTTGTAACAGCCCGGTCAAAGCTAGTCGGTCCGTTTCAGCTCCGCAACTCTAGGCACTCACAAGGATATTTCGCGCCCTCAGATCTGCTACTGCTTCTTACCTCCTGGTAGAGAAGCTGTACTCTTCTGCAAGCACCCCGCTCGACTGATTCTGGTCGACCTTCCAACCTCGTAAATCACCCCCCCTCAATTAGCGGCATTCATCCTTCCCAGTAGTGCTCTTACACTTACTGGCGTACATCTCTTCTCGGAACACCGTCCTTTCGCTGCTCTCTTTCAAGCTCATCCTTCTCGACCACCGCTGCTACTACAACCTTTCGTAGCCGATTGCCTCGACTCTTTTTTCTCTTCATTCCTCCCCCTAACGCCAGCAACCTTTTCCCTTTCTTCTTCGCTGCACGACGTAAGTTTTCTTTTTTTTTCATCTTTGTGCGTGCCTACGACACCGCTTGTTGTTGCTTCGCTCGTCCGGTACCGTATGCGAACATTGGTACTCGCTTTTTGCCTCTTTCGGTTTGCCTCGATAGTTACGTCGACGACGCTAGCAGCGGCAACACGCACTGTTCACTCTTGAGGCAGCTGTCAGCTTCCAAACACGACCCAGTACTCCCTGGCAGATCTTGCAAGATCGAGACCCGTCAATCGAGTGTATTGGGCTTCCGCTTGGGATGGAATCACAGCTGATTTTCGCTCAAGTACAACAAACCGTGTCTTGATATGTACCACCGCCATTCTGGCCAGACGTTTCTAAGAGCCTTCGAAGCCTAACCGGATCATTCCCCTACCCATTTGCATTCTCTTGTTCCGTTCTTTCCTTTGCCTTTCTTTCCCCCAACACCTGCCCCCTTCTTTCAACTTCCGATTTCAATCAACCCGACGCATCTGGTATCCAACCATCATCGCTCCTGTCGGCTCGGCCGTTTGGGCACCTCCTGTTCACTCCGCGTAGACCGCAACGAATCATCGCGTAACGTATGAGCTTCTCCAACTCTGCCGGCCGTTTCTCGGAAAGCAGCGGCAGCACTACGACCACCGTAAGTGTCTTCAAGCCGCAATCGTCTGAGTAGCACTTACGAGCGAGACTGACCGGCAGCTCCTACCTTTTTCGTCTTGTCGACATCCTTACGCAATTTAGACCTACACCGTCGCTAGTCCCGTCCGTCGAGCCTATCACGAGCAACCGCAAGCCATGACCATGACTATGCCGTTGTCAGGCCTTTCGCCGCCTTCGAAAGGTTTCTTTGCCCCTTCCTCCATGCCCAGTTCGAGGAGCGATGCTTCCAACAATGGTGTCATCTCCTCTGCGGTTCCCAGCCGTGGACGCAGAAGAGAATCCATCACCGGCCAGATGCGTCGTAAAGCTACCGACACGGCTTCGGCTGCTGGCGGTGGAGGTGCTTCTGGTCTCTCGATGAGCCGTGCTGCTACCGGTGGTCCTGCTTCGCCCAACGGACGAGCCATCCCCATGATGGCTCGCTCGCCTCGTATGGGTGCGGTCGAGATGGGTGGCCTCTCCACCTCTTTTGGCGCTGCTGCCGAAGCCCTCTCGCTTTCGTCTTCCATCACCTCGAATTCTACAGTGGCCCCCGGCTCTTTCCAGGCACAGAGCAGTGCGCAACCCATCAAGAAGGAGGGACGATCTCAAGGACACTCTCATCTCGGCGTCGAGTGCTTTGGTCCATCAAGTCTCGACAGCACCATGCCCATGCCAAGTCCCGGTATGATGACCACCAACTCGAGCGTCAGCGGTGCTCTGGACAATGGAGCCAAGCGAGACCGTCGTGCGTCAGTCAGCTCAACAGGAACCGTAGGTGACGATGACGAGAGCAAGGGAGGCAAGCACGAGCAGCTCCACCGCTGCGAGAGCTGTGCCAAGGTGTACCGTCATCCAAGTTGTCTCATCAAGCATCGCTGGGAGCACACGGTGTACTGGAAGGAAGCTTCCAAGTTCCTCATGAGCAAGCATCAGCAGGTGCAGCTGCTCGAAGCTGCTGCCATCTTGGTCGGTATGGACGCCAACGCTCGCTCTCTTCCCGAAGAGAAGGCACTCTGGCCAGCAGCCGTCAGCCCGCCCTCGTCCGGACTGCTCGGATCGGAATCGATCAACTTTGAAACCCTAATGGCGTCGAAACGTAGGAACACCATTTCGAGCAATGCCAGTGCCAGTCCTGCACGCGGGCCCACTCCTGGCCTAGTTGCCAATGACAGCAGCGACGGCAGCACCACTAGCACCTACGATCCTTCGATGCGCAGCGCAACCATGAGCCCTCTCGCCTCACTCGGCAACATGCGTCTCACCGAGAGTGACGGCAAACATCCACGCTACCGTCTCGACGACAGCGCCAGCGGCTCGGCAAGCGGTAGCGATCGCGCAGACCGCTCCGGCTCGGCAGAGATGTACGACGACGAAGACGTCGACGATGAAGACCACCTCGGAGACGAAGGCGAGGAACGCTACGGCGCAGACGCTGGTGGAGACGTCATGGCCAATATGGAAATGGATGACGTCAACTAGCCATGTCTCTCCCGCGCTTCATGTCCAGCACCTCTGTTTTCTCTCGATGTCACCGTCCCGCCCCCAAAACCTTTTTTTTCGCTACGATTCTCTCGTAACTTATCTCCTCTTCTCGAAAAAAGAGGCAGTTCTCTAACTGAGCCTGCCTTGCAGAATGTACTATCATCTCCTTCTTGCCCACCCAAAATATCTGATACTTTTAAAGTATTTTTACTCACATAAAGTTCACAATGGCCTGCGATGCGATGCGAGTGTCGAGAGGGCATTTTGTCGTCTTCTCAGTAAGGCCCGGATGACGAGTAAAAGCTATCTGGGGCAGCAATAGCGAATGAAGGTACGGTTTTCGGTAAGATGTGGCGACAGGGTGAAGGGCGATTGATGCATTGTGCGATTTGTTATGACGCTAATTTTTGGGATTCGTAACACCTAGTGTGCATCTTTCCGATCCTGAGTGAGTGTATGCCGATGCTTTGAGATGATCACTTCAAAAGAAGCGAAGAAGAAGAAGAAGAAGAAGAAGAAGAAGAAGAAGAAGAAGAAGAAGAAGAAGAAGAAGAAGGCAAGTGCATCGGGCCGATTCAAGGGGAGGTGAGTTGTGCTGCGTGAAGCTTGTGTTGGTGGGAGAGCTCGTTGTTCACTTTGCGCTCTGTTGTTGTGAAACTTTCACAGTCTTAGAGTTGGCACTCAATTACTAGTCAGAGCTTAAATGAAAGGTTTGTTACTGCTTGTAAGGCCAGCAACATTGGTCAAATGATCCCCTGTACTGTGCTGTGCTGTACTGTACATACTAGTCATGGTGAAGGTTGAAACAGACGGGTCTAGAAACATGTCACTATCCGCAAGGCTGCTGAGGAAACTGTACCGTATAAAATGTCGCTGGCATGAAGAGAAAAAGCTGGAATGGCTTCTTCACGCAATGGCATCGATCTTGTCAAGGCTGGAAGATCGCATGAAAAGCGACACTTCCAATCCGACATGTGAACAGGGATCGTCGTCAGATTCAAAGAAAGCTTCGATCTGGTCAAGGTTTTAATAAAAGCACGTGTGTACGATGAAGGATGGTCAAACGTATAATGGACCGCCTTATTGGCTACTGTTGGTCTTGCGATTCAAACAAACCCCTTCTGCCCACCAAAGCAACTGAGTGAAACTGGAGATTTGCTGTACAGGAAACTAGCTAATCGTCACAATTGAGACCCAATTGATCGGGTCGAATGCTTAATAACCCTAGGGTCCTTACTTCAAGCTCAATTCGCCGGTAAATGCCATGCCGGAACGGCACAATATACACACAGTCTATTTCAACGTTTTCAACAATCTTGATTGAAAAATTCAAGCAACACAGCGAGCTGTTTTCAAAATGCTCCTGGGGCCTTTCTTAACCGACTTTGACTTTGTGCTGCTTTACGGTTACGGCAATTGAAAGCAAGCTCGAAAGGAAAGGAAGAAAAGGATACAGTACGAAGAATAGCTGCTGTTGTACAGTAGATGGGGTTACAAAATGTGGCGCCCCACAAATTCTAACCGCGGGGGGACCGAAGAGGGAGATCGTGGATGTGAGAAAGAAAGAAAGAGTGCGGAACCGATATGGCGGATCGTGCGGATTCACTTGGCAGCAGTTTAGAATTTGTTTGTGTGTGTGTGTGTCAAATCAAGAAAGAGGAAAGGGACCGTACTGTAAAGTATGAAGTTGCATCAATTCTTGAAGGCGTTGTTGCAGCGCATCACATGAGGGTTGAGTTGGAGAAAACTTTAAGGATCGTGTTGCTCGTGAAAATGAAAGCTGAAAAGAATTGCATCACCCACTCTGTACAGTATGCAACGCTAAGCCGGCTATGCATGAACAAGATGTGGTGGTAACCTCACCTTTTCTTTTCCTTTTTTTTTTTGGGGTCTACAACCCCCAGATTTTTTCATTTCAGTAAACGCAACTACCAGAAACCAACACCCCGACCTTCCAATTGCAACCATAAAGATTGCTAAGCGAGAGAGAAAGACACACAGAGAGAAGAGATGTCATTACAGTACGCGAGACGATCTTCTTGGTAAAAAAGCGTGGGGAGAATACCTGGTGGTCCGAAAACGTCATTCAATCAAAGGTATAATAGGTGAATGGAGGCCGACGTCACGTTCGAATACCATATAAGGCAAGAGGCGGGAGGAGGGAGAAAGGAGCAAGGGAAAACTGTACAGAAATCAAACTCCACAACCAACATGCTGTAACGTTTCAGGCACACACACAAAGCCATTTCTTAGTCTTTGATGGCAAGGCGAACAGTTAACTTTGCTGATGGATGTGTAAAAAGAGAGAGAGAGAGAGAGAGAGAGAGAGCTCGGCTAGAAGGCAAACTGTTTTGTAGTTTCAACTTTTTGTCCGTCCGACTGTTTGGTCCAAGGTTCAAGGTTCCGTCATATCAAAATCTCGGCTGGGATTTTTTTGATATTCTGGTTTGTTTGTCTGTCGTCTACTATAAACAACAAGTCTAGTCGTGCACGGACTTTTGCAAGAAAAGAAAAGGTCTGGCAGTTCGATCTACGTTAGAATGTGGACCAAGCATTGGGATGAGGGTGAATGATGAATGGAAGGCAAGAGGTAAAAAAAGGTAAAGAAGGCAACCATGTGTTTGCTCGTAGTTAATGTTAGTCTCGACAGCCAGCGCCTCCTTTTCGTGGTGAATTTTTTTTCCTTGTCAGCGCCGTTTCGCCGTTGCCGTTGCCGTTGCCGTCGCCATTGCCGCCACCGCCGCCATTGCCAATCAGCCATTGTGAAGCCAAATCAAGAATCTATCATCTATTCCACGTGCCTCCTCAACCTTTTAAAACGCCTTTTGTTCAATCGCATGTTAACCACTTGCAAGAATCAATGTCTTTGTTTCATGAACAATCGACGTTGACTGCGTCAGAGTGCACCTCTTAGGTGAAAATGGGATCCGCTGGTTTGTGTGTGTGCATTGACGACATACGCAGCGCAAAAAAGAGAGAGAGAGAGAGAGAGAGAGAGAGAGAGAGTATAGAATAGAGAGCGGGGTTGAATAACAAAAATGTTTGCCTCTCTTTGTGTTGCCAACTCCGACTTTCTTCGACATCATATTCCTGTCTTTGGATTCGCTCCTGCTCTTCTATCCGTACTAACCCCGACGTCGACTGTGCTTGACTATCGTCTTGACTCTCAATGTTGCAATCTGTCTGTCTTACCAGCAACAAAGTAAAATGAAACACAACACCTAGAAGCAAAGAGTGGAACCCGACGCATGTGCCAAAAAACAGGCGAGGTTTTGGGCGTCAGTTTGGGGATGCAAGGTGTCTGTCGCGTTAGCCGAGGTCTCTGTTGGAACCCTACACTACAGTACACCACTTGACACCACGATTTACTGTACTGTACTATACTATACTGTACTGTACTGTACACAGCAGACGCCGTCCCGTCGTCTCAATTGAGAGAGACCGTTCTTTTTTTTTCTTGGACTTGGCACGTCCTTTTGCCTTTGCTACTGCACGAGTAATTGTCTCTCCCAATCGCGCTTCCAGACTGAGTCCAAAAAAGGTGGCCGGTTCTGCTCTGCTGTGCTCTGCTCTGCTTCCCCGCCGCGCGAGACAAAACGGGTGGTGTCAGGTCTCAGACATTGCAACTCTGTCCGCATTTCACATTCATCTCTCTCTCTCTCTCTCTCTCTCTCTCCGCGCCGCCCCCGCAGTGCAAGATTTCGAAGAAGAAGAGGAAGAAAAACAGCATGTCTCGTATCCGGTGCGCCGCCGTCTCGTCGTTCGCGCTCTTACGCCCAACCCAGACTTACCGTGACCTTAGCTGCAAGCACAAGCCTGTTCATGGTTCATAGCTTCATAATTCTAGCGTCTGCCTAGAGTGAGGACAGAGGGTCAAAGACATTCATCAAGAGCCAAGTGCCCTCGTTGAGTAGGTCCGTCGGCTTGAATCTGTTTGGTCCCTCCTTTAACGTCAAGTGAACTTTTGATATACAGAATTGTCGTGCGGTTTGGTGTTACTGCTTCTCATCGTTTAGTGTTGTATTCTTCACTTGATGTCGAGCTTTGATAGCTGATTGTGAGCTATGACAAGCGAGCAGAACGCGGTAATGAGAACGCAATGCATCCCTTAGCTTGCACATCTGCGAGCGGGGTCAACAAAACACAAATACAGTCGATAACCCAAGCCCAGCTCATCTCATTCCAGCTCAGCTCAGCTTAGCCGCAACGTCTCTTCCAACGAGCTCTTCCTGGATGTTGGAAAGAGAGAAGGAGAGAGAAAGAGAGAGTGAGAGAGATGGGACAGGCGATGCATGCAGCTGCAAAGAAACTCACTCTCCAACAAAGTGCACCAACCAACCAACCCAGCGGAGGATCAAAACACTGCTATAGTACTTACCTAGCGCAAGCCGACTCTTTTTTTGTTGATGCTGCAATGCCGCACTTCGGCTACTGCAACCTTGTGCTTGAGCTTTCAAATTGGATCTTTCAACAGGAAGCAAAAAAAAAAGTCCAAAAAGTCAAAGGAGAACCTCCACGCTACGCCCGCATGTTGGCATCCGTGGAGCCGACATCCTTTTGCTCCACACACACACACACACTCTCTCTCTCTCTCCCTCTCTCTCAAAATCTCAAAATGTGTGGCAGGTGAGAGAGAGGACCTGCCAATCAAGTGATTCGCTTTTTCCCCATCTTTTCTTTGGATCATTGCACATCGTCACACTGCTCGAGCCTCTTTTTTCTCTCCGCTGCTGCTGCTGCTGCTGCTGCCATCCGCTCATCAGCTGCCCGCCGAACCTGAAAAAAAGTGTCTCCTGTCGTATCCTGTCTTTCTCCGCCTCGCTTCGCATTGCATCCGAGGAGCCTCTGCCAAACTACCAGCTAGACTTCCAGTACTCTACCAGTAGTGTTTAAATCCACATACACACACACTTTCCTGTCGAGAGCTTGGATTCTGGATACAGTAGACCTCGTCTCATCCTCATCGCTTTCGCTTTCGCTTTCCCCGCTCAGATCCAATATAATCCCCCTCAACCATATCGCCATCCACCTCTACCAACCTTCTTCCGTTTCCTCACCATAAACTCCTTCGTCAAGGTCGCCTCCTTCTCTTTCTCTCTCTCTCCTTGTAAAGAACTTTGGCCTCCTCCTTCTCTGCCATCATCATCATCCTTTGCTGTCTCTCCCGCACCTTCTCTGATACCCGTGCTCGGAGCGCTTCCAATTTCCCTCCTACCACCTCCTACGAAAGGTGCTTCTTTTCTTGTCTCTCTGCTCGCTTTTGCTTTGTCTCATCGAGCTTCTTTCCTCTCTCTCTCTCTCTCTCTCTCTCTCTCTCTCTCTACAAGTCGCAGCTTTCTCTCATTCGGAACAGCCGCGCTCCCTTGTTAGACCTAGCCACGCTCTCAAGCTCTTTGGCTTGCATCCGCTTTTGTTAGCCCCCTCAGGCGAAAGTGCGGCACTTAGGCTTTCGCAGCCTCTTCTACCTTCCAGCTCTTCTTGTAAGACAGCAGGCGTTTCAGCTGTATCAGCAGCACGATTCGCAGTCGAAACAATTCAGCTCGTCAGGTGACAACTCCCCTTCCCAACGCAAACCCAATCCTTTTCCCTCCAATCTCGGTGCAGCCAAGCTCTCCGATTCTTCACATATCGCACAAATGGCTTCTGTAACAAACGAACTCGGCGAGGAGATCCTTCCCGCCTACAGGGGTGAGTATATCCACATTTTCTTCCTTTCTCGCTCGAGCACGCTTTCGCAGGTTTGATGTGCATGTATACCCTGTTGCTGCACCAGCGGTGCTATCTCCTGCCCACCAAGTGCCTCTCTGCTGCTTTAAACGCCGCTCGAGGCATCCTGTAGCCGCAACGGGGCACATACTGCTCCTTCCCTTTTCTATCCAAGCGACTGTGTCTGTTCCCAGCAGGTGTGGACAGCCGGCGGATGATCCGATCCAATGCAGCGCAAAAGCCACTTCCGAAACCCAAATCTTGTTCAAAGGGAAAGGCTAACCTTCTTCCAACATCTCCTTTTTGACTCTGATGATGACAGGCAATCTCACTGCTTCGCAGCAAAAGGATCTCCGAGAAACCTGGAGACGTCTGTTCGAACTCTTTGAAAAGAACAAGGATGTTTCGGAACGTGTCATGCGCGAAGGTGGTCCCAGCAAGGTCAGCAAGAATGCCCCTGCTGCTCCCAAGAACGAAAAGGACGCAGGCAAGGACATCCCCAAGGATGACAAGGCCAAGGAAGAGGCCAAGCGTGCCGAAGAGATGAAGGACATGAACGACTTCATCGACAGGTACGGTGGCCCCATTCTCAGAGAGACCATGTGGGAATTCACAAAGATGGACCACCCAGACACCTCGGTCCTTCGTTTTCTTCGTGCCCGAAAATGGGATATTGACCGAGCCCTCGCCATGTTGGCAGCCGCCTGCAAGTTTCGTCTCGAAAAGGACGTCTCTGGTATCATCTACAAGGGTGAGGACGGTCTCAAGGACGTCCCCGGTTTCATGAACCAGATGCGAAGAGGTATCTCGTACATCAAGGGTAACACCGACAAGATGGAGAACCCCATCTACTTTATCCACGTCGCGCGTCACTTTACCAGCGCACAGAAGCACGAGGTCCTCCAAGACTACGTCTTGCTTGCCATGGAGAACGCCCGTCTCATCACAACCGCTCCTTACGAGAAGGCCGTCGTCGTCTTCGACATGGCCGGCTTTGGTCTCAAGAACATGGACTGGCAGTGCGTTCTCTTCCTCGTCAAGTGTCTCGAGGCTTACTATCCCGAATCCCTCCAGCGCATCTACGTTCACGGTGCTCCCTGGATCTTCAAGGGTATCTGGCAGGTCCTTCAGCCCATGCTTGACCCTGTCGTCCGTGACAAGATCAAGTTCTCCAGTAAGGCTCAGGATCTCGCCGAGCTCATCCCCGCTTCCAAGATCCGAAAGGGTATGGGCGGTACCATGGACTGGGACTGGGACTACATTGAGCCCCAGGCCGGTGAGAACGACGTCATGAAAGACTCCAAGTCGCGTGCCAAGATTGAGGCCGAGATGAAGGAGCTCACCGACGAGTTTGAAAAATACACCCAGGAATGGTTCGAGAACACTCGCTCCGACGACGAGAACCCCGATCTCGCCTACCGACGTGAAGTGCTCGCCAAGCAGATTCGTCTCAAGAACTATCAGCTCCAGCCCTTTGTTCGTGCCAAAAACATCTACCAGCGAGCCGGTATCATGACCCTCGACGGTACCGTCACCTGGGAGTACCCCCAGACTAACGGCAAGACCATCACTCAGGTCGTTAACGACCGTCACAACTACGGCGCTCTCATCAAGTGGCTCAAGGAACACAACGAGGACACGCTCGAGGACTCGTTTGGTCACCAGAAGCTCGCCGAGATCTGCACCGACGGCACCATCAAGAAGTCGTACGGCGGTGGAAAAGGTGGCAAGTCTAGCGATGCTGCCTCGACCAAGTCTGGCAAGAAGTCAAAGGCTGCTGGAGCTGGAGCTGGCGCTGCTGCTGGTGCTGCTGCCGCTGCCGGCGGTGCTGCAGCTGCTGCTGGCGTCAAGAGGTCCAAGAGCAAGAAGAAGCCCGAACCTGAGCCCGAACCTGAAGAGTCGGACGAGGATGGTTTCGAGGACCCCGAGTCCGAGCCCGAGCCCGAGCCTGCTCCCGTCAGGCGTTCTCCCTCGGCCAACAGGTCGCTTGCTCGCAAGCCCAGCAAGAAGGCTGTCGAGCCTGAACCTGAGCCCGAGGTGGAGGAAGAGCAGCAGCCCCAGAGCTACACTGGTGCCGCCGTCGGTGCCGTCGCCGGTGTCGCTGCCGGTGCCGCTGGTGCTGCCGCTGCTGGTCTCAGCTACCTCCGTGGTGGTAGCCGCAACAACGGTGCTGCCAACGGTAACGGCCAGTCCCGCGGCGCTGCTCAAAACTACCGCGATGAGGAGCCCGAGGAGGACGAAGACGACGAAGACGAGGAGGACCACGGCGTCGCTCGCCCTGGCCAGCGTCAGCAGCCTCGCACCGTCGACCACTACCCCGATGAGGATGAAGAGTTCGACGACGAGGAGAGCCCCGACGATGACCAGATGTCGGCCTACTCGGACGAGTCGATCACTCCCGAGACTGCGGTCCGCCCCGATTACATGCAGAGCAAGATCAGCGCTTCCGACTGCCGCATCGACGACAATGACTGCCGCGAGGATCTCGCCATTGTGCGCGAGGCCATGGCTCTCTTCCTCAACTCGCGCATGCGTGAGGCCGAGGACCTCTGCATTCAGGGCGCCGGCACTCGTCTCTACAAGGCTGAGGGTATGGCTCTCATCAACTCGGTCAAGTCGATCATGACCTTCGAGCCTGCCGATTTCGAGACTGCCATTCTCTGCTGTCAGCACTCGATGAAGATCGCCGGCTTCCTCCGCAAGAAGCAGGGCGCCATCGGCAAGCTGATGGGCGGTGGCAAGATGGGCAACTATCGATCCATGAGCCTCGTCCAGCTACACGCCGAGCTCGTCTTTGCCGAGTCGCAGCTGCTCAAGTCGGTGCTCGGCATCTTCTACTCGGGTGACAGCATCGGATTCGTCCGACAGGCCCTTGGTTTGCGATCGGCCTACTTCCAGGTCCGTGAGCTATTCAAGTTTGTCGAGGCTGTCGACGCTGAGGCTGAGGAGGCCGAGGTCTCGGGCAAGCGCTCCAACGCCATTCACCTCGACCAGGACTTCCGATCGGGTGTCTACCTTGGCAACGCCGTCTGCTCGCTCGTGCTCTCGATGCTTCCCACCAAGACGCTCAAGATCATGGAGGGATTCGGATTCGTCGGTGACCGCAAGTTTTCGCTTGACCTCTTTGCCCGTGCCGGTGGCTGGAGCAAGAGCAAACCTCTCCCCACCATCTCGGCCGACGAGGAGGGTGTGCGACGACCTCTTTGCGACATTGTCATCCTCATGTACCATCTCTGGATCTCGAGCTACATCCCCGTCACTGAACTCGACTTTGAGTTTGCCGACAAGGTGCTCTCGTGGAACTTGGTGCGCTTCCCCAACGGTATCTTCTATCTCTTCTGGTCGGCCCGTCTCTACGCCGCACAGGCTCTGCCCGAGAAAGCGATCGAGTATTATCGAAACGCCATCGAGTCGCAGCGCGAGTTCAAGCAGCTCCACCACTTGTGCTTCTGGGATCTCTCGCTCACCTATCTGTGCACATGCGACTTTGCCCGTGCTTACGAGTGCTACGATGTGCTCTCGCGCGAGTCGAACTGGTCCAAGGCCATCTACCAGTACGCAAAGGCAGTCATGCTTTACGAGACTGGTATGGATGACCGAGCCAAGAGTGCCACCATTATGCGCACCGTTGGCAAGCTGACCAAGAAGGTGGCTGGTCGCCAGATCCCCTTTGAGCGCTTCGTTGCTCTCAAGGCCAAGAAGTACATTGCACAGCAAAACCGCCTGCCTCTGCCCGGTCTCGAGTTCTCGTACCTGTGGCACTGCATTGGTCAGACTCCCGTCTTCCTGCTGGTCGAGAATACGCTCACCCGCATCGACGAGTTCATTGACGAGCTCGAGTCGTACCACAACCCCAAGTCGTACGGCACGGGTGAGAACGAGTACTGGTCGGCCTACTGTCTCGCCTTTTTCCTGCGTGGTGTTGCGCTCCGCTTTGTGGCTTACCCCGAGCCGCAGACGCTGGTGCGTCTCCCTGCCGAGGACACTGTCGGCCCGATCGAGGAGATTCAGGCTGATGCGGTTCAATCGTTCAACAAGGTGTTTGAGCACGGCCAGAAGCTCGACGAAGTGGACCGTTACCTGGTCTACTTTGCACACTATGAGCTGGGTCGTCTGCGCAGCTGCATGGGTCAGGACGAAGCGGCCAAGACCGAGTTCCGCAAGGTTCTCTCGGGCAAACCGCTCGAGGCCAAAGGCAAAGGACTCATCGGTGGTGGCAGCAAGGCCAACTACCTGCTCAGCAACATGTGCCAAGTGCGCGCGCACGCCGCCATGGAGACGATGCGCATCCAGAAGAGCCGATCGCGCACCTCGTTCTTCCACGGCGCCGAGGGATCTCTGGCGAGCCAGAGCATCGCCTCGAAATCGACCCGCTCCAACTCACTTGCTTCGTCTACAAGCCGAAGCATGACTTCGCGCGGTACGAGCATGTCGAGCCGCTCGGGGCGTGGCAGCATCAAGTCCAACACGTATGACGCCGAAGAAGGCTACCGAGGCAATGGCGACGGTCGCCCTCGTGCTGACACGGGTCGATCGCAAGGTACCGATTACTCGCGAAGGCGATGAATGGCTGTAATTCGATCAATTCCCTCGATACCCTACACCCTCGTTTCCTCCCTCTTGCCTTTCTTCAACCCTCTTTACATGTTAGAGATTCTTCATTCAGTAAATATGCTTCCGTCTGTTTTTTCATTCAAGTTCCTGCCCAGCTCCTCTTCCTGTGGTCTCGCTAAGATATGTATCTCTCTTTTTTCTTTCTCGTAAGCTTCGGATGAATGGTATATGCTCTCTTTCCTTTGATGTGTGATTGTATGCTGTGAAGATGTTGGAAGTGTTGAGAAGGATTTGGATTTGGATTTGGATTTGGATTTGGATTTGAATCGGGTCTTGTTTCCTTTCACACGAATTTGCACAGCATATAGTGTACGTCTGCATACGATTCCAAAAGAGCGGTTCCAGATGTGGGGGGGGAGTATCAGAGATCGGGAGATGAAAACGTGGGCTGTGTGACACGCCACGTTTTTTTTGTTTTGTTTCTTGCTGTATTTGGGCGGTGGGTGAGGTATTATAGAGGGGAAATATGGAGTACAGTTATGACTCAAGAAGAATAGATTGCGTGTTTTTTTTAAGCGAGGTGAGGTGTGGTGGAAATAATATTGCGTGATTCTCACGTCAGATTGCGCTTGTTTTTGACGCTGGGCGTTTGGGTTTTCTTCGCGCGCTGAGATGTGTTTTTCTTTTTTCTTTCTGCAAGATTTTGTTACATGTGTGGTGTAGGAATGAGCATTCGTTCTAACATAGATACTGTTGAGATGGGTGTGAAAGGAATGATTGATTGTCAAGGGAGGGTGAAAACGAAATGGTGGGAGAGGGAAAGTTGGGCGAAAATAAAATAAATTATAAAAAAAAAAAAAAAAAGATCTTTTCTACAGTATGACGGCTGACGGCTGACGGCTGACGGTTGTGGTTTGATGGATAACTGTGCATAATTGCGCAACATGGAAAAAGTGTCGTGATTGGTTAGCCCCACGCCACCACACTCGTTTCGCATTCCCCGGTCAATTGTTTTCGTTTTACCAAAATGTCGTGATTCGTTAGGAAAGAGAGTGTTTGTTTGGATCCTAGTCAACCCCCAGTCTTGAGAGAAGCAAGCTCGTCATTTTCCAACGGTTTCGGGGTCGGCTTGACAAAGTGACCGCTCGTTCTAGTTTGCAAAGTGCGTGTTAAGCGAATGCTTTGATGTGCTATTTTGTACAGTACTGTACTGTACCATGTGCTTGCTTGCTAGGTAGAGTGGTGATTCACCGGCTGCATTGCCTTTCTTGCTTAAGCTTTGCTTTGTGGTGGTGGTAGTTGACTGGTAGTTCTATATATATGATCTTCAACTCGACCACCTTCCATCTTGCTCCCTTTTTTCTCCTGCTTACCATCACCATCAATCCTCACCTCCCGTCAATTATACCGAAAACCATCACATAACAATGCCAGTTAGCGCGCCTCCAACGCTTGATCCTTGGATCCCACCTTGTCCCACCCGCGAAACCGACCTGGAATGGGCTCCTCTGACCACTCTGGATCTTTCGCTCATCACTGGTGACGATTTTACCAATGTACCTTCTTCGGTAGTTTCCGAGGTTGGTCAAGCTTTTTCCCGTGATGGATTCATCTATGCCGAAAATCACGGTCTCTCGTGGTCTCAAGTCCTTCGTCAATTCGCCATTGGTCAATACGCCTTTAACTCTGTCTCTGAGTCCGACAAAGCTCGTTTCAAAGCCGACATTCTATCCACCGGTTCTTTTGTCGGCTACAAAGAACAAGGTCATTGGAAACTTAACGGTGTAAAAGATCGTATTGAACAACTCAACTTTGGATCTCAATCCTTTACCGAGGAGAATAAGAAGAAGCAATTTCCGGAATCTCTTCACTCACTTTTACCAGAGATTCAAGAATTTGCAAGATTCAATCATGCAGTTATTCTTCGAAAGATTTTATCGGTTCTTAGTTTGGTTTTAAAATTACCGGTGGATTATTTGTGGAATCTGTCCAAGGAACCCGAGAAAAAAGGGTTGGATTTATTGCGATATGCAATGTATCATACTCCTGATCAAAGTGATGATGAGAAACTAGGTGGAGTCAGATTGCAAGGTCATACCGATTTCAACAGTGTTTCCATCCTATGGAGTCAACCCATCACCTCGTTGGAAGTTCTGATGCCGGATAATCAATGGAGATTGGTTAAACATCGAGACAATGCGTTGGTGATCAACCTCGGTGATGCGATGCATTTCATTTCGGGAGGCTACCTCAAACAGACGATCCATAGAGTGGTTGCACCTCCTCAAGATCAAGCACATTATACCCGGTTGGGAATCTTCTACTTTGCACTTTTCAACGACGACGTCAGTCTGGAACCACTGGAAGAACAAAGCCAAGTGGTGAGACAAGCATATGCGCAGAGAAAGAAAATCGAAGGCGCCGGATTTTGGGACGCAGTAAAGGCTAAAGGCGAAAAAGTTCCAACCGCAGGAGATTGGGAAAGATTAAGAGTCAAAGCTTACGGTCAACAACATGCTAAAAAGGCTCAAGATGGTCATGATGTAGAGGAGATCGCTGGACAAAAAGTTACAGGTTACAATGGAGAAAGAGTCAAACCTAAAAACCAATTTGTCGGTCAACAGCACGCATCAATCCGTGCCAACTAATCTACACACCGTGGCATACCAAAAAGTGTCACAAAGACGAGAGCTTCAACCCTCGCTATACCCCCCCTTCCCCTTTCTTTCCCTTCCCCTTCCCTTGAATCCTTCCCATTCCACCACATTCGCATTCGCAAAACTTGCATTCAACATGGTTACCCCGCCCCATCTTTCCCCCAAACTTGTCCGATAAGTTAGTCAATTTCTGGTCTCATTTGTTTCTGTAACACCATCTCGTCTCAACACATTATCTCTCACGTAGCGTTTTGTTGCATCCAACTGCATTTTTCTATTCTCCATTGCAACGTCATTGTGTGTGTGGCTTAGTGAGTTTTGAGACGAGAAAGACGAAGTGCATAATCAAGCAAGGCATGCTGATTGCCGGGCAGAGTCGCCAGCTGGAGGCTCAAGCTGGGCAATCTTTCTTTGGCTTGGTTGTCGATGGGATCGGCTTTGACCTTGCCAGGGAGATGCTTGGCCCACTCGGGTGACGCCAGGGCCTTGTCGTGGAATTCTTGCCTCGCTTTGACAGGGAGATGGTTCAAGGGAATCGAGATGGCGGGCCAATCGACAAGGTTGAAGATCTGACACCAGATCTCGCTCTCGCCTGCATCGTCCAGCTGCACAAAGGTGCTCTGTTGAACAGGGCCGCCCAGAGTGTACGTGGGTGTGACCAAGATCACATTCTCTGGACCTTTGTCTTTGCCTCCTTTGTCATCTTCTTGCTCTTCGTCCTCATCATCGTCGTCGCTCTCGTCCTCATCATCTTTCTCCGACGTTTTGCTGTCGTCGTCCCCAACCTTAATCTTGGCTTGTTTCACAAATTCGGCTTTGAGCCTGGCCAATTTGTCCGAATCAGGCTTCCAAGACGCCTTGTCAGCGTCGTTGGTGGATAACCGAGACTCATCAAACATGGTGCGCTTGATAAGTGGATCGTCAGCCAACATGGCGCGAGCATCATTGAAACCATGCTCTTTGGCGTGCTCCATCCATGTCTCGCCCCATGCTTTGACGTCGATATCGCCCAACTCTTGGCATTGTGTCGGACGTGCCAGGTCGTTGTGCTTCTGTAGTTTCTCGAGAAGCCAATGCACAAGTTGATGCACTTCGGGAGAGCTCTGCTGCGTCGTGTAGACGATTCGAGGGTTGTTGCCCAGATCCTCGGGCACTGGCATTTCCCATTCTTCATACACGTCTTGGTAGTCCGAGTCGGTGAGCTCGGCCATGTTGGCGTACAGACTGCCATGAAGATGGTCGCCCACTAGCTTCAAGGTATGAATATCTCGTGCGAGCAAGCCTGGCGCTGTGGCTGGGACTGTGGTGTGAGGGAGGCCCGTCATAAAGTCTTGAGGTAGCTTCCATCTGAAGTTGTTAGGTTTGGAGATAAACTTGTAGCCGAACAGCTCGTTGAGGCAGGCAGGCTGACGGACCGAGCCACCCATGTCTGTACCAATGCCCAGCTGGCTACCGCCCATCTTGACCAAAGCGGCCTCGCCCCCTGAACTGCCACCGACTTGGAATTCTTCTCCTTGGGCTTCAGCAGACTGAATGGCAGAGCGGGTCGTGCCCCAAAGAGGGGACTGGGTGGTGTTGGACATCATTAGCTGAGGTGCTGTTGTCTTTGCAATCATGATAGCTCCACCATCCATTATTCTTTGCACCAACTTTGCTGTAGCCACTTCGTTATGACCTGCCCTCAATGAGCAACCCAAGGTTGTGGGGAAGCCTTCCACGTGAATGCAGTCCTTGACGCTAAAGACCAGCCCTAAGAGGGGAAAGGCATCGAGAATCTGCTCGACATTGTCATTGTCGCCTATTTTGATCACGTCTTTTTGGTAATAGCGTGCCTGTTCGAGGGCCTTGTCGTAGGGGAATGCGGTGAGGCAGTGGGTATCGAGGCTCGCCTTGATCGTGAGTCGAATCCTTGCCTCCACAACACGGGGCACTGTGAGGTCCTCTTCATGAATCAGTCGCTGTTGAATGTCGTGAAGCGTGAGATTGGCAATCTCGTAGTCTTCGGCTGTTGGTTCGCCGAATCGCTCGGAGGCTTTGGATACTGTTGAAAGCAGCGAGTCGACGACTGTCTTTGCAGCAGGATTTTTGAGATCTGGGCAGGGGTTGCGAAACTCGGCACGAGCGATTTTTGAGTCCGGCATGCTTGCGACTGGCAAGATCGGATGTGGTGGTGGTGGTGGTGATGAAAGGGAAAGATGAAAGCTTAGTTAGCTTAGTTGTGTTTCGAGGTTGGCTTCGTCAGTGGATGGAACCGAGAAGGTGGGGATCGAAGGGGACGTGCACTGAGTTGAGCCTCCACATCAACACTTTTTGTCTGCCGCATTTTTTTAGTCTGATTTTTCTAGCCGATGCATTTCTTCTCACTACTGCTTTGTGCCATCCTCCTCCTCAACATGCACAATCTTCTTCACTTACGCTAACATCGGCTACCATCACTTCATCACCGTGACTTGCCATCCTGACCTTTCATCAATCGACGTGAGCCGCTCTTGGAAGCCTAACATGGTCTAACAGTGACTCTGGCAAGTTTCGAGCAGTGTCTATTCTGCATGTGGGCCCCGCGCAGATGTTCTTGCCTCGCAAGCTGCAAAAGCGTGCACGTTCTAACAGCGTCACCCAGACTTCTCAAGCTCGACAGAAGATTGCAGCAGCTAACACATCCAAGATCTCATCGACAGAACGAGACAATGATATACGGACTGAAACAGTAGCATCCAGTCCGGAGGATGATCATGAACCCAGCGCCATTAGCAGCCAAGCGTCATCAACCGCAGGTCAGTACGAGGCTCAGGGAACAAGAGCTACCTTAACCGAGGCCGCAAAGGTAGACAGGCTCGTAGAGTTTCTCTATCTCCGTCTTTCGCCTCTATGGTTGGCTTTGCATTCGCTCGAGGAGCATCATCAGCGTGGCACGACCCCATGCTCCGACCTTGTCGCACACATTACATCCCCCATGGAGCCTGAATCCGAGGACAGCCCAAACAAGGAACGCAGCCATGAAGCGAAACGAACATCGACCATTCACCTCGCCCGAATCTTGAACCTGCTGCCAGGTCTCCCGACAAGATGCAAATCCATCAGCCTCCTCTCCCAAGCTCTCCAAGCAATGCAAGACGGTCCAGCAGCAGGGTGGTTTACCTTGCACGCGGAAAAGTTTCAGTTGGAATGGTCATCCACGTATAGCCACATCACACACCAGCTTCGCATTGACATCGGATCAAGACTACAGAATAGCTCGCTGGTAGAGCTGATGTCGCATCGCCTCGTCTATATCGAATCGATTCCCCCAAGGATACGGACGAGATCGCATGCCGCTGCTTATCTCGTGAACCTGATCAACAATCTTACACATACCCTGGACAACGCTGCAGTCCTGGCCGTGCTCGAGCCAAGCCTGGTCGATCGACAATTGATGGCAGAGCCCTTCTCAATACCTTCAGCAGCGGTTTTAGAAGATAGATGGATCTCGGGCAGGGGCTTCTTCCTGCTGGACTCGCCAGAAAGCGTCGACTTGCTGTGCCACACGTATCACTGGAATCTCGCGGATCGTGTTGCAGCAACAGACGCGCCGCAGAACAAGCAAGAACCTATAAGATGCCTCGACTGGACCCATTGGATTGAGATGAAGCAGCTTTACCTGCAACAACAACAGCAACAGCATAAACCGCACAAGTCTGAGAGTTTACCTGATTCTTCCATCACACGTCATCCGCAATGCATCACCACCAACACCAACAAAACTCTAGCAAACATCAACCGCAAACCCCCTTCATCACCAACATCATCCTCACCTCACCTCCCTAAAGATAACTGGTTCCTTGGAACAATTCTCATCCTAGACATGGTTCATCTCAGATCAATCAACCCTAACATCCCATTCTTTTTCACCACCACCACCACCACCACAAGCTCAAATTTAGAGTGGAATCAACTTGTCAAATCCCATCTGGAAAAATTGGTTCCGGAATCTATATCTTATATTCACAGCTCGCTTGATCTACAAGGTGGATCAGACAAGATTGTTATCAGAACTTCACATAGGATTTGCGCCGAAAAGTTGATCTTGGTCTTTCCTCTTTTAAGATATATGGATCAAGGGCAAGAGCAAATTTATTGGTCATGTTTGCCAAGAAAAGTTCAAACGGCGGCGTATAATCGTATGATTGCACTTGATAATCAACTCGCTTGTCACGCCAAGTTACCATAACCTTGCTTTCAAGTTGTTCAAAATCAATACCATTCCAATAAATAGCAAAACGACTTAGAACAAATGCAAGCTCTGTGTCATGGGTAAAGTTTCGGCCGGAGGAACTGTCAACAATCTTCCACCGTCTGTTACCTCGTAGGTTTCCGGATCGACCTTTAAATCCGGCGTATGCGTGTTGAGTTTCATATCCTTCTTGCTGACTTTTCTACAACCTTTTACCGCCTCAATTCTCTTCCTGAGACCGTAGCTCTGTACGATGCCCTTTTCGATCGAAACCTGCGAAACGAAAAAGACCGAGTTGAAAGGCGCGGCGTTGGCATTGGCGCCGTGCATCGGGCGACCGTAGATAGGCTGAACTGTGGGGATGCTTGCGTTTGCATCTCCCATTTGGGCCCATGCGACTTGGCCGCCTTTGAGGACGAATTCGGGCCGAATGCCAAAGTTGGAGGGAAGGTAGAAGACGAGATCTGCCAGCTTTCCAGGTTCAATGGAACCGATGAGGTGCGAACAGCCGTGGACGAGCGCCGGATTGATCGTGTACTTGGCAACGTAGCGTTTGATGCGCAGATTGTCGGGCATGGCTTCGCTAGGATGCGGGATGCGGAATTCTGACGAGGTGGATTCCGAGCTGGTGGTGGTGGTGGGAAGGGGTCCGACGAGGCTAGCCATTTTGGAAGCTGTCCTCCATGTGCGAGCTACAACTTCTCCGATCCTTCCCATCGCCTGCGAATCAGAACTAATCATACTGATCGCTCCACTGTCCTGCAGTACATCCTCGGCCGCAACCGTCTCGGCCCTAATCCTCGAGTCTGCGAAAGCCACATCCTCAACGATATCCTTCGAAAGATGATGGCAAACCATCAACATATCCAAATGCTCATCCAACGTATTCTTCGCATACGGCCTCGTCGGATTCGTCGAGGAAGGAAGTACATTTTGCTCTCCACAAACCCGAATAATGTCGGGCGCATGTCCACCTCCCGCGCCCTCCGAGTGATACGTGTGAATCGTACGCCCCTTGAACGCGGCCAAGGTGCCTTCGACGAAACACGACTCGTTCAACGTGTCGGTGTGGATGTTGCACTGAACGTCGTACTTGTCGCATACGGTCAGACAGGCGTCGATGACGGCTGGAGTGGCTCCCCAGTCTTCGTGGATCTTGAGACCGGCGCAACCGGCACGGATTTGGTCTTCGAGTCCGGGCAGACCGGAATCGTTGCCCTTGCCGGTAAAGGCAAAGTTCAAAGGCACATTGTCGGTAGAGATCATCATGTTGCGCAATTGATCTTGACCGGGTGTGCAGGTGGTGGCGCTACTACCTGCTGTAGGACCTGTGCCTCCACCGATGAGCGTCGTGATTCCAGTAGCGAGCGCTTCTTCGTGCAAATCGGGGCAGATGTAGTGCACGTGAGCGTCGATGGCTCCCGCGGTGACGATGTACTTTTCACCCGCAATCACCTCGGTACACGAACCAATGACGAGGTTTGGATCGACTCCATCCATGATTGCCGGATTACCCGCTTTGCCAATGCCCACAATGTGGCCCGCTCGAATACCAATATCGGCCTTGACGATACCCCAGTAGTCGACGATGAGCGCATTGATAATGACAATGTCGAGCACTGCACTGTCTGCCCGACCTGAAGCTTGACCCATACCATCACGAATCACTTTTCCTCCACCAAACTTGAGCTCGTCCCCATACACGGTGAAATCCTTCTCCACCTCAAGCCAGAGGGGGCTGTCGGCCAGTCTGACCTTGTCCCCCACCGTGGGTCCGTAGAGTGCAGCATAGGCATCTCGCGAAAGTTCGAAAGGTGGAGGTGCCACAGAGTCGTCGGCCATCTCCGGAATGGGTTCATTGGCGAATCCAGCAGCTTCGATACGTCTAACGAGAGCATTCTTGGACTCTGCCGTAGCCAAGAACTCGTCCAGTGGACCAGAAGCAAGGTTGTTTCCACCTGCGAGAATCCTTGTACCTCCAACTTGGACCAATGTGACCGTCTTGGAGTCTCCAGGTTCGAACCTGATGGCTGTCCCCGCGGCAATGTCCAACCGTTTCCCCAGCGCCAACAGCCGAGGAAAAGATAGTGCTGCGTTTGTCTCGAGGAACGGATAATGCGAACCCACCTGAATCGGTCGATCGCCAGTATTGGTCACCTTGATGCTCACCCTCTCCCTGTTCGGACAGAGTTGAATCACGCCTGCTCCTCTCTTTGTTACGATGGCACCGGGAAGCACCTCTTCGGCCCCATCTGCACTTTGTCTCTCCCTCTCTGCAGCAGCTAAGAAGACACTTGGATCCGGCGCCGGGTAGAAGGTCGAATACAGCGCTGCATGAATATCTCCCGTCTCGGTACACACTGGCTGATGGACGGTAACCAAAAAAGTGCCATCCAAGAAAGTGCCTTCGACCATGACCTCGTGCAACAGCTCCGCCACACCGGGTAGTACATGGCATCGCCCAAGCAGAGTTTTACCATGCTGCATCAGTTGAGCGACGGAATGCTCTCCATCCCGAATACGTTCGTGGAGCACGGTAGCAATGAGGGCGGTTGCCTCGGTTTGGTTGAGCCGTACGCCGCGAGCGAGACGTTTCTGGGCTAAAGAACCAGCATGGTGGAGTAAGAGCTTGTCGCGTTCCCGTGGAAGAAGATGCATCTCGGTAAAAGATGTTTTGGTAGAGGGTTAGAGTTGGGATGAAAGGCGAAAGAAGGGTAGAACGGAACGGATGGAAAGAAAAGATGAAGAAAGACGGATTTCTCAGAGTGGGAGTTTTGGTTTCGGGGAAAGAGAAGAGATAGCGATAAGAGGGACAGCAAAGTTTGGCAGCACCCAATCAAACAATCTCTCTACTCAATCTTGCACCGTTCTACAGTACAGGACAGAACACCGAGGGTCCTCGCACAGGCCCGCAGAGATGATAAAGATAGACAAGCCGAGCGTGGAGTAAACTTTATGAACCTTAGCCACGTGTTGTATTCGCTCTAACAATCTGCATTGTTTTTTTTTTTTCGGTAGATGGGAAAGAAGCCGAATTCCGACATCATTCTTCTCTCTTTCTCTCTCTTTCTCTCTCTCTCTCTTTACACCATACACGTCCTTGCTCCATATCTCGGCGTCGATGTTGCTGTTACCCGTCACAGCAACAGCTGCTTCTGCGGCCAGTGCGAGAGCAACCACCTCCAAAGTCACGCTCGAAGCCTTTTCCCGACCATTTTCACAACCGCATCGTACATCGTCAAGACGAGCCTTTTTCTCCACATCCCCCATCCGCCTGTCTCAAAGCAAGATTGAAGAAAAGCAAGATGCATCCTCGATAGCGGATCAGATTCGAACGTTGATGAGGGACTCGGCTCAACCAGTGGCACTCGTCACCACCTTTCTTTCTCCTCCTCCTCCTCCTCCTCCTACTTGTTCTTCTGATGGCAAAGCGGAGAGATTGATACATGGTGCGACGTTGTCGAGTTTCAGCTCTATTTCTCTGGATCCGAACTTGGTGTGTTTTAGTATGAAGACGCCTTCAAAGCTCGCCGATGCTCTAGCGCATCATCACTCCACTCGGGGTGAGAACAAGGAGGAGGTGGATTTTGTAGTAAACCTACTGGCTGAGTCGCAGGCTAAATTGGCACAGGCTTATGCTATTCCGGGAACACCGCCATATCCACATCCAAATGCAAAGGAATCAGAACAGACGGATAAAGAATGTCACCCACTCAGAGAAACGGGGCTCGTAGAGGTCAAACAGGGAATGATGCCTGTGGTGAAAGGTGCATTAGGGTCGTTTGGCTGTCAAGTGGTGGAGAGCATTGATTTGTCCAAATTTGACCCCAACCATCGAGAAAGAAAAGCAGGTGAATCAAAAAGTCTGCTATACATCGCTCGAGTACTTCACATCTACACAACTGCACAAGCATCCGAGATCCAACCTCTCATCTATCATCGTTCAAAGTTCGTCTCCACCACTCTGAACCCGCTCACATAGCACTGGCTCCCCTTTGCCAAAAAATTCTTTTTCAATCATTCAGTCAATGAACCACACAATTGCATCGATACGAAAAAAAAACACACACACACAAAACCCATGAAATAGCGTTCTTCTTGATTGCTTTCAAAGCCGTAGAAAACATGGAAGAATCTCTTCATTCAAGGAATCCTCGAATAGCCCCTCCAACATTTGCAACATCGATCAAGAAACTATCATGTCCATGTGGAGCATCCAACTCGTAATATCTGACCTGATCGTTACCATTCATTCTTAAACATTCGGCGATTTCTCTCTGCTGTTCCACGGGAAACAGTATATCGCTCTGTACGCCAATGACGAGTGTTGGGATATGCGATAAACGAGCCATGCCTCTGGCCAAAGCTGGAACGTAAGCGTGAGCAGCAGGGGAGGAGAGGGTGCTGATATGCTGTCTCTTTCGAGGTCTAGGTGGTGGTTGGATGTTTTTCTCAATAGCAAGTCCTTTAGCTTCGGAGGGACCGTGAGCTCGTGTACGACGACGTTCTAAATCGGCCAATGCGTGATCCGACATATCAAAGAGATCCATAGCTTTGGAAATGTAGATGAGCGAATTGGCATCGTACTTTAGACAGAATTGTTCTCCCTGATGGTCGAGGTATGTTTCGATTAAGAAATCCGGACATAGTGCCGGGTCGAGTTCTTGCACCTCTACTTGGCCACTTGAAGAGGAAGGAGGTGCAACACGACGTGCACGGCCAAACCTCTGCTCCCATTCTGGACCGGAACGGTAGGTGAACGTTGCGATTTGTCGAGCGAGCTTCATGCCCGTATGCGGTGGAAGGGATCCAGGAGAGTAGTAGAAGCCTCGATTCCAGTTAGGGTCGCTCATCAGGACGCTTCGTTGAGCATAGCGAAGGGCGATACTGGCGGGAGCGGAACGAGCACATCCGCTGATAGAGATGAGTCGAGCCACTCGATCGCGCTCCAAATGAGCCGCTGCTATGCTTTGCATGCCTCCCATTGAGCTGCCTACACTAGCGTAGAGTTTCGCAATGCCCAAATGGTCCAACAGCAAAAACTGGGCGCGGACCATGTCAAAGACGCTCAAAATTGGAAACCTGGTAGCGTAAGCCGCTCCACTCTGATCTAGCGGATGCGGCGAAGAAGGACCTGTTGAACCATAACAACCACCCAACACATTTGTACAAATCACAAAGAAACGATTCGTATCCAGCGGCTTATTCGGACCGACAAAGTCCTCCCACCAACCTTTTGCCGCATTGAATTCGGTCGAAGCAGCATGCGAAGACGCCGAGAGACCCGTATGAAGCAAAATAGCATTGGATTTATCCGCGTTGAGCGATCCCCACGTTTCATAGGCCAGATCAAACTCGGGCAACTGTCCACCATAATCGAGCAAAAAAGGTTGGGGATGGTGATAGAGCTGATATCCACTGACGACTTTGGTGTAGGAGGGTTCGGGACCCGATTCGTCGACTTCGTTCTGTTGTGAGGTGGTGGAAGAAGAAGAGGAGGAAAAGGACGGGTCTTGCGAGAGTTGAGGAGAGGAAGAGGAGAGCTGTGCTCGAAGACGGTCTTCGCGTGCTTCGTTGGCATCTACGCAGGGGAAGGCGACGGAGGGATCGGTGGAGGAGGGTGTGGAGCAGAGTGAAGAGGGTGTTTCTGGGGAGACTTGGGCCTGGGCTTGTGCCTGTTCTGCTAACCGTTGTAGCTTTTGACCACGTCGCTCATTGGCATCGACGCAAGAGAATTCGGGCTTGGCATGGACGGATGAAGATGAGGACGGTAGGTATGACGTTGTGGAGGAGTGAAAATGTGCTCGTTGGAAAGCTGCTGCGATGACTCTCCTCGAAACGATGCGCATGGAGGAGGTGGATGACGACGATGACGATGATGATGCTGCTGCTGCTGCTGCTGCTGAGGAAGAGGTGGCTAACGTCCGTGCGGACGAAAGCAGGCGAAGTGAAGGCCGTGACATGATCGACCCGATCGACAGAGCAGACCACGCTACCGCTTCTGTTGAATGATGATGTTCAAGAGAGGATCGAGGTGGTGGAGAAGAAGAAGCGAGAGAAGAAGAAGAAGCACATAGTCGTGCGAGCCAAAAAGTCTCAACTCCGAAAGCGACAACAAGCCGGGAAGACGACAGTGCCACGCGTCAATTGTGTTGCTGACTCGGCAACTAACTATCTTCTTCCTATCGCCGTTACCGAAAAAATAGCCGCTCCCTCATCTTTTGACCAATCATCAACTCTTGCTTTCTCTTGCTCTCTTGCTCTCTTGCTCTCAGCCACAGCTCTAAACCATTATACAGTCTCTCATATCGGGGCTAGATGCTCTCAATCAACGTATTCATATCATGTATGTATGGGAGGACCCTTTCTTGAGAAGATGTCGGAAATCGGGGGGGTTTTCTTTTTCCCTTTTGAAAGAAGCGATGGCGTGATTGAGCGTGGACAATGTCGCCTTGTCTTATTCTCACTCCACTCTTCGGCTTTCTACTGTGATGCTCTTGCTGCTCACTTCTCACCTTTATCTTTCACCATCACTCACACGTTCACCACTAACCACTTCCACCACCACCACCGACCTGGATAAACAGTCGTCAAGATGGTTCAGTATGTTGCCTTTTGCATCCCCAACTCATCATCGTTAATAATGAAAAATCCACTAACAGTAAACTTTTTATCTTGATGGTGGAAATCAACAGTGCCGATGCAGCCGCACTGCCCAGCTACGTCGAGACGAAATCCGACTTTTATGACCATCTCGAATCCTCGCTTCTCTCCCTGATCGATCCGGGTACTGATTGGATCTCTTCGCTCTCCAATGCATCATCTCTCATCTACAACTCTATGAATCGTTTCCCCGAATGGAAGGAAAAACGTGTCAACTGGGCAGGATTCTACCTTCTCTCTCCACTCTTACCCTCGGAACTGCTTTCTCGCAAACATCGTCGCAATCCAACCCTACTCCTTGGTCCATTCAACGGTCTTCCCGCATGTCAACTCATCTGGAGCTTGCCAGGAAAAGGTGTTTGCGCAGACGCTTCCGCTTTATTGCCTCCTAGAGTGGTCAGAGTCGACGATACACACGCTTATCCCGGCCATATCGCTTGCGATTCCCTTTCCAAATCCGAAATCGTCGTTCCCCTGGTCATCAACAGACAAAAACTACCAAAAATTCACCAACAAGCCCTACAGCAACAGTCTCCCCAAACAGCATCAGCACCAGAAAACAACAACCAAACCGTAGAGGGACAAGATAGGTCTTGGGCAGGAAGAGGCAATACAGACCACATCATCATTGGAGTTCTCGATATCGATTGCGAGTCTTTCAACGGGTTTGATCAGCAAGATGAGCAGAGACTCTTCAAGATCGCCAATCTGATCGTGGAGCGTTCCGCTTGGTAGAAAAGAAAAAGAAAAAAGAAAAAAAAAAAAAAAAAAAAAAAGAATGCAAAAGATAGAAACTCATACCCAATAGCAACAATATAGATGATCTTTTACACAGATACGTTTCATTTCTACGTCATCCGGAAAGGCGGTGGGGAATTGCGTTAACCAGTGCGTGTGGACGATGTTCCGGCGGCAGTGGTGGCGCCGAATGATCGAATTGTTCTTCCGCCAGACGTTGTCGACTGTGATACAATGTCAAGGAAACAAGGTCGTCAGTAAAATTCCTCTCAAGTCCATCTTGTGAGAATAAGCAATTACTTACGCCGCCGATGGTGCTTTCGCCAGCCTGATCGTCATCATCGTCCTCCTCATCATCAGCTTTTCTCCTCTGTCCCAACCCCGCAGCCTCGATTCCAGACCCACTTGAACCCGATTCTTCCTCCAGATCTTCCCACGCATCTGTCTCGCCCCCATTGCCGACACCGCCACTACCACCTGAAGCTCCTCCCGCAGCCAGTCGACTACTTGGCCTACTCGAACCCACGTCAGTCTCTTCCTCGGTCTCCTCATCCAACCTGTCCAGTACCCTTCTCGACAGCTGAATTTCGCTTAGCTCCTCGGGCGAAATTGGGCTTGTCGGATCCACAATATCGATCAGCCCTTCTGTCATCAATCCTTCTCCAAGCCCACTTCCACTCGGTCCTGCACCACCCATCCTCCTCGCCTCCAACAAATCGCGCATCCTCGATTGCCGTAGAGCCTCTGCCATCTCCTCCGCATCCTTCTCCCGCAGACTTTCTAGCGACCGCAATCGCGCTTCCTCCTCCTCCATGATCCGCGTCGTCTCTTGGTCATCATCGAAGTCCTCCACCTTGATACGCGGTTCGCGTTGAAACGACCGCCTCCTCTTGGCTTCAGTCTCGGTTTCCGTCTCTTCCTCCTCTTCGTCGGCTCGTTGGTCATATCGTCGCTCGAACGATGTCGACTCTTCTCCTGAGGGTGTGGTCTCGGTCTCGGTCTTGATGTCACTGCCGTCGCCGCCGCCAAAGTCGCCGTAATCGCGCCTAGCATATCGCGGTTTCTCGTGCTGCTGGAAATGCTCCTCGGTATCCAGACTAATCGGAGCCACCGTCATCGAGCTAGTGTAGATTGCAGCAACAGCCCAGAGCGTCAACGCAGTCGCCATCTCGAATGCCAAGAAGAGCGTCGTGAACGTGAAAAAGGAGAGCAGGGGGAAGTGGTACATGAAGAATCGAAGGCCTGTGAGGTGGGCATCGAAGCGAATGCTCGCCCCGTAGGTCTGCAGCTCTCCACGGCTGGAGTGAGATCCGACGGCAAGCGGGACGACGCGACCGTTGCCGGGGAGAGTGTGGATGCCCGCAAGGGTGTTGTGGTTGCCACCGTACATCCAGAATTTGTCGGCATCTGCTCGGCCTACGCTCACTTTGCCGTGGGTGACTTTGCGGTCTGATCGCGGGTCGGGTGGGGACGATGACAGAGGAGGGGCGTATGATGAGGGCCGCAGGACGGCTCTACGCAGCAGAGGAATGCGAAGCAGCTGCGAGTTGGAAGGAACTTGCGAAGAAGGTGGATTGCGCGACAGGAGCTGCGAGAGTGAAGATACCGCTCGGACGGGTGCCGCCGAGTAGGTAAGCAGTGTAGGCTTGCTAACATGGAAGAGGGAGTGATTGGATTTGCTCTTGAGATCGAGATCCACCATAAAGTTGCCTAGATCGAGATTGGCCTGATTGAGCGGAACTGAGAGCTCGAGCGTGACATCATATGCCTGATCTTGGGCAAAGAACTCGCCGCTGATATCGGTGGAAGGGTTGTAGGAGCTCGAACTCGGATTTGGCTCCCTGAGCTGACGGCCATGGCCTGCCGATGCGAACTCCAAGTGTGCATATGGCGGTCGATCATGTCCATACTGTAGCCAGATCTCCTTCCTCAAGCCAACATCCGGCACCCAAGCACGGTAGAACCCAACATAGCTGATCACAGCCGCGGCCAACGCAATCCAAAAGATGGTGGCCAGCACACCGAGCCTGACGACGATCCTATGCGTTCTAGGCGAAAGTATAATGTCCCTTGTATACTGCAACAGCTGCGAGATGGGAGCGAGCAGTAGGCGGTCTACTAGAATGGAGGGCCATTGCTGGATAGGAGGCAACGAAGCGATCCAGTTGGCCAGATCTACCAGTGGTGGAAGCAGCGGTGGCTCAGGGACGGGTTGTGAGGTCCAAGTTGGAGTGCTGGCTGAAAAGGTTGGTTGTGGTTGTTGACGTTGACGCTGTTGCTGGTGATGTTGCTGCTGGTGTTGGTGAGACGAAATGCGCTGATATCGAGTGTTGAGATCGGATGACCCACGGGCGGATCTCGAGTACTGGGAAGACATTGATGCCGCTACGAAAGGGGAATGTTGTCAAGAAAGTGAGAGCATGGTGTAGGGATTGTTAGGGTTACGATGGAGAGTGATAGGATAACGACGAGCTGAGTTCAGGGATGTCTGTGCGTCTCTGCTTCTTGGCTCAAAGCATGTGAATCCAAATTTCACGCGTCTGACGTCGCCTCTCGCCACACCATCAGGATCAATCTAACAAATATGCTCCTCAAAAATGATCTTTAATCTAGCTAACTTAACACTCTGAAGCCAAAAATTGTGATCGCATCTGCAAAAAAGCGCGGATCCGAAACGCGCCGCCCAGAATTCAAGGTGCCACTTTCCACTGCATATCGCCTTGCTCTTGGACTCCTTCTCTACTCCACCAACACCAATCCACTTCTTCCTGATCGTGACCACCGTCAACACACGCGCACTCTCTCGTTACATACGACCGGCCACGTATCATTCCCCAGCTTATACGCAGCAAGCCAAGATATTTTGCTCGGATAGTATATAACCATGGCTGTAAGTGGTCGCAAATGCACAGATTGCAGAATGTGTGGTGTTGAAAGAAGGGTTGCTGATTGTTGCGCTTATCTTTCTAATATCTCTCAAAATGGACATGGATGCTATGTTTGGATCTTGTGCGATTCGACGAACTCCGTCTGTTGCACCGCTTATCATACGCCGGATTCAACGCTCAACGTTGGACGATGACTTTTCGACAAACCTCTCGACCTGACCATGTTCGACACTCACCCACTCTCCCAATCCAACTCTTGATGCGATCCATCTCACCATCGCATATCACTCGCTACACTATATCGGCTGTACTTGTCCCCCTCTACAGTCCGGATTCAGCTTCAAAGGAGGCCGACCTCGCTGTTTCGCCTTTTGGCAAGAATTCCAAAAGTGCTACGTTCAAGCCGACACCCCCTCGGACTGCATCGCTGCCAAGGAAGATTACCTGGAATGTCTTCACCACACCAAAGAGATCGCACGTGCAAAAGAGATCAAGGATCACTGGCTCCAGCGTCAAGCCAAAGAGGCCCACGCTGCCAGAGAGAAAGGTGAAGTGAGGGCAACTAGCTCCATCATGGATCTCGGCCTGATAAACGAAAAGAACAACGACAGTCCCTCTTCGTCTTCTTCGTCGTCGTCATCGTCGAGTGGTTCGGAATCTAGCTAGACTGCACAACTTTCATTCACATTGTTTTACACTGCACATAGCAACGCGATTTGATTGACTTTTGATCTCAACCGGGGCCATGTGAAGAGGCATGTGCGACAAGAACTAGTGTGGCTGGCTTGCTTGCTGGTTGGTTGGTTGGCTGGTTGACCTGGTTGAGGTAGGCGCGGTATAGTAAGAACTTGATCGCAAGCACAAGTCTGTCTATGTGTCTGCAGTATGAATTCTGTACAGGATGTGGGGATGGCAGTGTGAGATTTGCAACCCAACGCGGGCGGATCGAGGTTACTACAGTAGGCGGTAGATCCTCCTCGCCTCTTGCTCAGCCTGTTCTCCCAACGTCAACTTGTTGCAATTCACAATGCTAAATTGCTCATAATACTGACAAAGCGCATTCTCCACTCCACAAGTCATGAATTTTCCAGGGCTTAAGCCTTTTCCCTTCTGTTCTTCCAAAGAAGACTCGCTCAGACCAACACTTTTGCAAGACCCTCTTGTTTTTTTTTTTTTCTTCTTCCGACTCAGCCATCTTCTTGCACCATCACCATCACTGTCACCACCGCCACCACCATCATCCCGACGTTGCTACCTCTTATTGGAATTCAGACATACGCAAACCATGTCAGGTCAAACCTTGAATGACTTGATCTCCACCGTCTTTCTACGAGCCTCAGACCCCCCGCCTCCACCACCTCCGGTCCAATTCGATCCTCGCTCATCCTCCACCTCCAATCCTACCGCCTCCTCATCTTCCACCTCATCCTCTCCAGATCCAGCCGAGCAAACCCTTGCACTTATCAATCGAGCCCAACAGATCTCTGACTCGATCGGCGTCATCTCTCCCAACGATGCCCTGCGAGACATCTCCACCTCCTCCCTCCGAACCCTCTTCCTTCCCTCTCTCGCGGCCGAGCTGCACGCGGCCGTGCGAACGGGTACCGATCACACGGCACGCAAGCAGAGGTTGGGGTCAAGTCAGCAGGCTGCAGCAAAGTTTTTGAACCGCGTTCTGGCAATCGGAGTGGTCCCACCGAGTACAAAGCAGCTGGTGGGCTGGAGTTGTAGCCGAGTGGATCTGACGAGTTTAGGTGTAGATGCAAATGCAGCTACTACGGAAGGGGTGGCACCTCCGCATGCTAGGGAGGTCAAGATTGCAGTGTTCAAGTTGGAACGCGCTTTGAAGGAGAATCTGGAGAGATATAGGCTTGCTCTGCAAGGGAAGAAAAAGGTGACTGACAAAGTGCCGGGTGATGTGTACTATGATCTATTACTCTATACTTCCTCGCAGAGCAATAGAGGCGATCAAGATGGGTCGGATGCAGAAGAAGAAGATGACGAAGAAGACGCAGTCAACGAAACCACCTCCACCACGGCACCAGGAGGAATAGCTTCCATCCGACAATACCTCTTAGCCCTTTTGAACCTACACACTCTTCGAAACGCTCAACACATCTCCTCGGCTTCACAAGAATTGGAACTCCTCCGTTCCATGCCACCACCCCCACCTCCATCTACCACCACCAACATTTCCTCTTCTGACCCCTCATCATCAGAATGGCGACTGGACCGCTCCACAGGATCAACCCTCCCCACTAGCGGACCTCTTCTCGCTCCTTCCGGAAAAGTTTTACGTCCTTTTACCATTTCCAACAAAACTCGATCCCAACTCTCCTCTGAAGTGTTTCGTCCCGATCATCGCCTACCCACCATGTCAATCGACGAGTATCTCGAAGAAGAACAACGACGTGGTAACATTATTCAAGGTGGAGGTCAGGCGAGTTATGACAAACCCACAAGTACCGAGCAAAGAAAGCTAAGAGCCGAAATGGATGGTTCCAAAGACGCAGAAGAGGCAGAGGAGGAACAGAGACAAAAGGATCTATACTGGGATACCTTTACAGAACAGAATAAGAGAGGTGCGGGCAATACTATGAATCGTGGCTAGGTTGGAGGAAATTGGAAGAACAAAAAAAAAAAAAAGGAATGGAATGGGAATTGATCAACATTTACTGTATTCATCGTAAGGTACTGATGATGTAGTGTAATGGTATGGGGTGCGGAATCGTGAATGTGTGTAGTGTTCTCATGAGTTGCACAGATGATTCAAGCAGGAGAATGTGGTATGATTGAGAATCTGAATGGTTGTTATTACTAACTAACGTTATCCTTTGGATGAGATTTAAGCTTTTCGATCAATCCTCGCAAATGATCGGCTGAACTGATCTCATTCCTAGAATGAAACACCTTTGAAAAAGCACTTAACAAGCATATTAATCTTGGGTCATTTTTTGCAAAATGACTTGCTACAAGACGTACCATGTTCCAAACCGCCACTGTTTCCAAGCAAGAATGATTCGCATCCAACAAATCAACCAACAACTTGAGCGAATCCACCCGAGTGTGCAACTGTGGAAAGCGTTGATAAAGGTGCGAAAAATGACCAAGAAATCGCTTCAGCAATTGAGCGCGTGAAGGCGTTGAAGAGCAACCGTTGTTGGACGAAGGGATATGAATATGTTGTGCAGCGCCAAGAAGTGTGTTGATGATTTTGAATTGCAACGCCCTGTCATGGGTGACAAAGGTAGATCGAAGAAGAAGAGTTGCATAGCGATAGCCAGTGAGAAGAGAACCGGATTCGATGCAACATCGGATAATGCTGAGCTTGGCATTCTCGGTCAAACTGTGAATCGTGCCGAGTCGAGAATCGCGTAGATAGGCTAGGTCGGATTTGATCAGTTCCAACTTGCGAGTTCGTGCATGACAGACGATACGCGCAGAGAGGGTGTGCAAGGTTGGACCTCCAATATGAGCAAGTGTAAGAATGTCGGTCCAGAGCTGTTGGCCTATTCTGGTGTATTCGGTGCTAGACTGAGTGCTACCATCAGGAGATTGCTGTGTTGGCCCAGGAGGAATACGAGTGTTGCCATACACCGTCATGAGTGCATCATACATGGCCGGTGATCTTTGAAGCGGGTCAAGAGTGCTCAGCAGTTCATAGGCAATCTTGGCTCCTGTCGAGTCCTGTGCGCTAAGCAAACGAATCACTTGGTCCATGACCTTGGTGGAGACCACCTGCGGCGGCTTGGCCTCCTCGATGCGTAAGCGAGAAAACCCTCCGGCTGCTCTAAGCTCGTTTCCGTGTTCTGGATCGCCTCCTATCTCGGTAAGCATATCGATCTGGGCTCGACGTTGTGCCGCGCGCAGCAGACGAACGACGCGACTCCTCGCCCGAGTCAGGGCAAGCAGCTTCAGCGTCCGATTGAGCGTCTTGCGCTTGAACGAGACACCATCGGCCATAAGGTTGATCATGGCGTCGCAGATCTCGCGAACCGCAATGCGGGCGTCAGCCGCTGCAAAAGTGTCCGTGCTGACATGTGGAGTGGTCGAAGCGTTCGCAGAAAGATTGGATAGCTTGGTGTGATGGTGTTTTGCATTGAGGGTCGGTGGCAGCTCAAGATCGTAAACCAGCCGTTCTAGCAAGTATCGTGACTGCGAAGGCTTCAAACGGGGATCACCGACGACTTTGGCCGCTTGACGAGTCATACGTGCAGCATGGAGGTATGTAGCACAGCGATAGAGCGTGTCGCCTTGCATTCGCCGAAGCATAGTCCTTAGAGATCCAGGTTGAATCGTAGTCGCGACCTGCGATGTAGATGTCCAAGTCCTGTAGAGATCCCAGACCACACGCGGATCTTGGGCTCCTTTAACGCACTGTGTCATGATGTGGCAGCATACTTGCTCCCGGTCTTCTGCGCTGAGATGTCCATACTCGGCAGATAACGCCTCGATGGAATGCTCTCCAGATCGTAGAAGAAGGCGTGTGCGATCATCCAGAGCTTCCCTCTGCTTGGGATCTAAAGAGTCGATATAGGTTGGGTGGTACATATGAGCAATGGGTTGCTTAGTGTCATTCGATATTGGTTCAACTGCTGCAAGGTCATGTCGTGTGTCCTGCTGGACGGATGGTGTGAAAAAGTCGTTGCGTGAAGAGTGTGTCGTGGGTTGGTGATTGCGATTGCTGGCTAGCAGGGGCTGTATTGGTGGTGGTGCTGCGTCTGCTCCATTTTGCGAGATGTGGTGTGGTAGTCGCCCAGTGTGGATATGCGATTCTGCTAGGGGCAAGATTGATCTTGAATTTTCAGCGCGCTGCCAGTGGTCGGTGCTGGTCGATAACTGGTCATGTCGGTAGGCATCAAGCTCGGTCTGGAACTGCAATTCTTCCAGCGGTAGTTCCGAAGCCTTTTCTTTGCGGTGGGAAGTGCAAAAGCATCGAGATGGTCCAGCAACGCCTTGGTCGAGATGTCCGTGCGGCGCATGAGGTTGTGCTGCTGGTGTGCCCCTCCTTGTGACATGCGGTAGTCGTCGGTTGTCACTACTGCGATTGCTAGTACTACTGCTAGAGCTCGCCCTACTGGGAATCGAAGAAGCCGCTATTCGACGCGGGAGCTGTATCGACCTCGCTGAAAGGCGCAGCGACTGGAAAGCGGTGCTAAAGGACATGCCCGAGCATTTCTTGCTGCTAGCACTGACCGACCACCTTCAAGTTGCTCGCTTCGAATCTGCTGCCGGTGCGCAAAGAACAATGGCACCCTAGTGAGAGATGGAGCCAGCTTCTCCCAGGCAGCAAGTTGCGTATGCTGGTGTGTTTGAAGCAAAGTCTAGAGTCGTCGTGGCATTGGAAGTAGGGTCCAAGGAGGGTGCGACTTGTTTCCAAACAAGTTGAGATGATTCAAGCGGTCGTTAGCGTGGTCGGTGGCCTTATGCAGGGGATGACCGCCAGAGATGTGCTATGCTTAGGTTGATGAATTGAACAAGATAGCAGGTCGAAGTGTCGTTTAGCAACTGTACTTGTTGACAAGGCAAGCTCACACGAACCCAGTCTTCTCTCTCTCTCTCTCGTTGGTTGCATCTTTCCAAGACGCTTGTCAAAAAGTTCTCGGAAATCGGGGACCCTTACGCGCTTCATTCGTACGAATCAGAAGCTACGACCTCGAAAATATTGTTCAGATCGGATCCGAAAAGGTTGAGATTTGGCAGAGAGGACTTGCCGCAGCAATTTTGGGTTGGAAATGCGAATTTCTGGCATCGCTCACATGGCACAACATAGAAGAGCAAAGCATAGATAGCATAGTTGAGCATAGTTTAGCATCCACCACTGTGTCAGGTTTGGGATGGGCGATGGCAAGCTCGACACGATCTGATTCTCCTTTCTCTCTCTCCCTTTCTTCCATCAATCCACTGATTGTCTGTTCGACCTTTAAACTCCTTTCAATCCACTCTCTAGAGGTGATAGGTAGGCCGAGCTTCTTCTTCTTCTTCTTCTCTTCTTCATCCTACAACACATCAATCCTTTCAACACCAACACACAACTCTTTTTATCCAAAATGGGTGGAATGCCTCGCGCTACCAAGGAGGCTTGGTTCGAAAAGCTTACCGAGCTCCTCGAAAAGTACCCTTCCATCTTCATTGTCAACATTGACAATGTTTCGTCGCAGCAGATGCACCAGATCCGTCAGTCGCTCCGTGGCCGCGGTGTTGTTCTGATGGGCAAGAACACCATGGCTCGTCGTGCTTTGCGAATGCTCGTTGGTGACAAGCCCGAGTACGAGCGTCTGCTTCCCCACCTTAAGGGCAACATTGGTTTCGTCTTCACTACCGGTGACCTTAAGGATGTTCGTGACCAGATCTTGTCCAACCGTGTCGCTGCTCCTGCTCGTGCCGGTGCCTACGCTCCTGCTGACATCTTTGTCAAGGCCGGTAACACTGGTATGGAGCCCGGTAAGACTTCGTTCTTCCAGGCCCTTGGTGTTCCCACCAAGATCGCTCGTGGTACCATCGAGATTGTCTCGGATGTCAAGGTCGTCGACGCCGGTAACCGTGTCGGTACCTCCGAGGCTACCCTCTTGAACATGCTCAACATCTCGCCCTTCACCTACGGTATGACTGTTGTTCAGATCTACGACCAGGGTCAGTGCTTCGAGTCGTCGGTTCTCGACGTCAGCGAGGACGAGCTGGTGGACCGATTCGTCCTCGGTATCAAGCAGGTCGCTTGCATCTCGCTCGCCCTCAACTACCCCACCATCGCCTCGGTCATGCACTCGCTCGTCAACGGTTACAAGAACCTCATCGCTGTCTCCCTCGCCACCGACTACGAGTTCGAGGGCTCCAAGAAGGCCAAGGAGTACCTTGCCAACCCCGAGGCTTTCGCTGCCGCCGCTCCCGTCGCCGCCGCTGCCGACACCGGTGCCGCTGCTGCCGCCGAGGAGGAGAAGGAGGAGGAGAAGGAGGAGTCCGACGACGACATGGGCTTCGGTCTCTTCGACTAAATACCTCGTCGAGTTTCGTCTTTCCTTTCCAACTCAACATCACCAAAAGACTAGTCATTTCATCGCTTCTAGATGCCTGGCTTAGTCGTCCCATGATCGTCTTTGCTTAGGCACTGTCAATCTTCTCCCCCACTTTGATTCTGTTTTGATCTTGTCTTCTCATTCTTCCAATGGCAACACTTTCGAACAGAAACCAACATTTTCATTGAAAAAGCATGTGTGCAGTTGCGAAGCAATGAGACGATTGACAAGAATATGCACCAGAAACCATGGACACTTACGAAACTTGTATTTGAGGAGGGCCTCTTTCCTGTTTTGGGGGGGGGGGGGGGGGGGGGGGGGGGGGTTTCGAAGCCCAACCGTCTCAAAACAGCAACGAATCCTACGTCTTGATCCGGAAAGCACCACTTTCACGATCGTAGCAATCCCTACATCTAACTTCACCTTGACCATTGACTTTTGCTCCACTATCCAACTTTTTTCCGCACCATTTTGGCGTCTCCTTTCTATACGACACAAAGGCTCCCTTTGGTGTTGGCGGAGGAGGAGCTCTACAGATAAGGCAATTCTTGTGCCACTGAGTGCCGCGAGGGCCGAGGACGCTTTCGAGAGAGGAAAGTTTTTCGCCGCAAAAGGCGCAGTTTTGCATGCCGCCAAAACGAGTCGAGGATGTACTGCTGGTGGTGGTGGTGAGGGCGGAATTGCCAGAGGCGGAAGAGAGGGCGTGAAGACGGGAAAAGATTCCCGCTGCTGGATTGCGAGTGATGGGAACGGTGGCGGTGGGTGCAGAGAGGATGGTGGAGCGTGTGGGAGGGGCGGCTCCTGCAGTTGGTTGGAAGCGACGGATTGCACCACTTGGCTGCTGAGTTGCTGATGGAGTTGTGTACTGTGAAGTGGTGCTTTTCACCATCCCAGCAGCATCCACGACTGCAGATGCAGGCAAGATGGAAGCGCGAGCGGTAGCCCCACGATCGCGCATCGAGGTGGCCGGACTAGGCGTCGGACTAGGCTTCAACTCCCTCTGATGTGTAGCATGACTCCTCCCACCGCCATCCCCTTTACCCGTCACTAGTGCACTCGCTGGATCCAAACTACTCCTAAAACTCCTCCCCTCTCCCTCTTTACCTTCACCTTTCGCCTGGACCACCGTCAGCCGGACCGTAGGAGAGCAATGCGGATGAGCATACGCCGCCGCCATCGCATCCCCAGAGAGCCTTACAAACGTCCTTGTCCCATCAATCCTCTCACCGCACACGCTGCATGTGAAACATTCGGCATGCAAATGAACATGGTCGCTAAGCGTTACCATAACCACTTCGTCTGCGTTTGCAGAGACGCGTTCAAAGGGGAGCAGGTGACAGACGGCACATCGAACCGTACCCGAGGCTGGTTCGAGGCTGACATGGTTGTCATTGGGCAGATCCTTCTCGAGCGAAGACGCGAGTTTCTCTCCTTGAATGGGTTCGGTAGGGTCGGCAGTTTTGGAAAATGGAGAGTTGAGAGGCCGGGGGAAACCACTGGACGTTCGTCGACGACCGGGCTCTCCACCACTGTGGATGGGAAGATCAAGTCGGTTGGTGTTGGATGCGTCGGTAATGGAAGGAGGTAGTGAGGGGCTACCAGGAACTTTTGATTGTGCCATTGTGTCGGTTGCCAAGCACAACGATGGCGAAGTCGCATCCTTTTCCCTCCCTGATTGTGAGTCGGACGCTGTCTGCTTGGCAGACTTCCACTCAGTCCTTTTTACCGGGCTGACACTGCGACTCCTGGAATCTCTCCTATAAACCCTTTCATCCTCGCCATCAGCCGCCGTCGAAAAAGCCGGCTGAAAAGCGGCCAGGTTCAAGCCGTCCCTAAACTGCGCTGTCAACGGGCGCGGTTTCGGCGGGCTTCCCATTAGACTGCCCGACCTTGCCATCGCCACCTTCCCCGGTGACGTAGGTATGTGATTCGGAAATGCGTAGTTCTGAGACGATCGTTTCGTGTCCAATGAGCCATTCGAAGAGCTCGATTTGGGCAAAGAAGTGTTTGAACCGCTCCTACTGGTTGAGAAAGGGATTCTGGGTGAAGTTGTGGTGACGCTCTGCTGGCCTAGCTTCTTGGTCAGCTCTGCGATCGTCGCTCCCATAGGCCCATTTCTTGCGCCTCCCAATCGGGTCAACCTTCGCACGTCGGGCAATCCTAGATCCTCCTTTGCACCTGGAAGAGGAGACTCTGCCTGTGCTGCCCTTCTCTTCGGTCTATCGAAACAACCCTCACAGGTAGGATTGCCGTCCATACCGACCAAAATCTCCACCCCCTCCTTGCTTCCCTTGCTACAGCTTGTGCATTTCCAACATCTACCATGCCAAATACCGGCGGAAGCTTTTACATATTTCCCATCCTCTTTGGTGGATCCTAGGACGTCTCGACCGCACGCGTTGCAGTCGCCTAGACTGTACCGTTTAGCATAGCAATCTCGGCAGTAGTACGCCCCATCATGGGACTGTAGAGATGCTGGGGCAGCATAGAGGGTCGAATCACGCGCAAAGACTGTAGCACAGTCTGCACATGCCCACCGATTTCTCGTGGCAGAAGGCTCCACCAGCGAGCCGCAGACTTTGGACAGAACTCCATCGGAGCCTTTGACCACTGGGGCGGAGTAGTCTTGACTTAGCCTCCTCTCCTCCTTTTCAACCGTTCGAGGGGCTGGGGAAAGTCGGTCGTTTGGACTGGTGCCCAAGTTCAACTCGAGTCCACCAGATCCAGCCAAGTCGGTCTTGATGGAAGCACTGGTGCGCAGGTCACGAGAGATACGGGAAGGCATCCCGAATCCAAGTGCTGGGTCGTAGCTGGCTCGTTTGGGTGAGAGTGGGGGTGGCTGATTGTGAAGGTACTCGTCGTCGATGTCGGTGGTTTCGGGGAATTGGTCGTTAGTGTGGACGTAGCGATGGGCCCAAGGATCTGATTTCTTGATGGAAGAGCATAAGACTTGGGTGGAACGGATGCGTGGTTCTTTGCTGGTACCTCCGCAGCGACTGCATCGAATCTTGCCAGAGATGGGATCTCCGCATCGCTGACAGAAACCGAGACGAGTTGGTGAGATGCTGCCGAGGGCGGCGATCGCTGGACTCGACATGATGAGATATAGAAGTGATTGTATGGGTATAAAGAGTAGCTAGGGCTCGAAGATGTGACCTGCTTTATGCTTTCGCCAAACCAGATTCCAGCCGACTCAAAGAGGACCGGTGGTGGGGGAAGATAGAAAGTACCCCAACCAAGCAGCCACCGAAAGACCCGAATGAAGTCGAGGCCAGATCGTGCGGATACTCCCACCTGTGCGATTGTGATGCAGCTTCTACCTTGCAGTTGGTTCTTAAGAGAAAGTTGATGGTGGGAGAAAGAAAGAGAGTGAATTACACAAGGACAGGAGCGAAGTGAGTTACAGCTAGGATGTCGTACATGCAGTGCAACACAAAATCGAGCCCCTTTCCTATGCGTGTCAGAGAGAACAACACTTTCCATGACTGGACTGAGACCGTGCGCTGCTGCGCTGAACCCCAACCCCTTTTTTTTTTTCGAAGTCTTGGGCAAGGCGGATGTTGAATTTAGCTCTTATCCGCCTCCACAAACACCCATTTGCCAGGCCTGAGACGCGTGCTGGGCGTCGTTGAGCCACGTGCTGTCGTCGCCTTGTGTGCCGAATCTTCTGTCGAGATAATCAATTGGCTTTGGTCGTGGAGAGGCTCTCCGTCAAGACTTGAAGACTTTTCATTCTCTACGCCGTGCCCGAAGAGGTTGATTGAAGAGACTACTCTTTGCAGCCATGTAACTGGTCTGCGTATTGTGCAAGAGGTGGGCGCTGAAGCCTTGCTGAATTGCAATAGTGTGCTGCCGCTTGCCTTATGGCATGGTTCGTAGTAAAGCGACCTTCACCGATGGGACCACAGGTCAGCTTGCTTCCTTTCATCGCAAAAGTCCACCACTCCTCTCTGCCCCTGGGATACGACCTGGTCTATGATAGAGTTCTCATTCTTGTCATACAAGCAATTATGTACAAATGATTTTAAATGTGCAGACGTGCCCGTGCTTTTCTTTCAACAACACCTCAAGTTTGGCCATGTAGCAGCATCACCTTCTTTTTCTTTTTCACTGCTCGCCGTAGCCCTGAGGATTGTTGCTCTGCCATCTCCAGAGGTCCTGAGCCATGTCGTCCAAGTTTCTGGTTGCCTTGAATCCGAGTTCCTTCTCGGCCAGAGTAGGGTCAGCGGTCAAGTCAGGAACGTCACCGGTCCTCCTGCCGACGATCGAGTGGGGGAACTCGTATCCAGAAACCTTCTTCATAGCATCGACCATGTTGAGTACAGACATACCCACACCCTTTCCGAGGTTGTAGGCGCGGTACTTGCCCTTGGTCTCTGTCTTGCCCTCGGCAAAGATGTCGTCGCGGTCGAGGGCCTCAACAGCGTTGACGTGGCCTCCGGCGAGGTCCTCGATGTGGATGTAATCGCGAACGCAGGTTCCGTCAGGGGTGGGGTAGTCGTTTCCAAAGACCTTGAGGCCTCCCTCGCGGTACTTGCCAACGGCCATCTGGGCGAGGAGGGGAAGAAGGTTTCCGGGCTTGCCACGAGGGTCCTCGCCGATCTTTCCCGATTTGTGGGCACCGGCGGGGTTGAAGTATCGCAGACCGATGGCGCGGAACTCGGGGTAGGCATCGCAAACATCGCGAATGATGATCTCGCTCATCCACTTGGTGCGACCGTAGACCGACTCGGGTGCAAGGCGGGTCGACTCGGGGATGGGCACCTTGGGAGGAGTACCGTAGACGGTAGCAGAGGAAGAGTAGACGAGTCGGTTGCATCCGTTGTCGTGCATCACCTTGAGGAGGTTGACGAGACCTCCGACGTTGACATCGTAGTAGTCGATGGGGATTTCGGAGCTCTCGCCGACGGCTTTAAGGGCAGCACAGAGGATGACACCCCAAATCTTGTCTTGGCCAGAGTAACTTTCAAAGACCTTGCGAATGTCGTCCTTGCTGCGAAGGTCGCCCTGGAAGACGTCGACCTTGCAGTCGTCCTTGTCCTGCTGGGAGGCGCCCTCGGGGAGCTCGTCAATGGCGATCTGCTCGAGACGCTTGACGGCGGTGGGGAAGGCGTTGTGGTAGTTGTCGAGGACTGTACAAGCGTAACAGGAGAGCGAAGAAGTCAGCCATGGTCGCCGTCATCATCATTGTCTGGATGTGAACTTGTTACTTACCAGTGACGCGGTACTTGCGGGTCAAGAGAGTGACGAGAGCGACGTGCGAGCCGATGTAACCGGCACCACCGGGGATGAGGATCCTAGGCTTCTGAGAAGTCATGTTTGGGCTTGACGTATGTATACGAGGAGGATGGTCGTTTTGGGATGGAATGTGATGGTCGGGAAGGAAAGAGAAGAGGATCCAGATTCCAAGTTGGATTCTGATTGCAAAGGCAAGGACGACGACGCACTCAGACACTTTACACAAGAATGACAGCTCGGCGGAAGATCGCGTCCCGTTTGTGTGGATTGTGTGGATGGGATTCTTCGTTTCGAAGCGCTGTGCTCGTGCGGTGTGTGCGGTATGTGGGTGCGTGCGTTTGTGCGTACGTTGCGTGTGGGCAGAATATCACTCACCCAGAGCTTACATTCTCTCCTCTTCTTCTGACGTAGGCGCGTGTGCTACCAAAAAAGAAAAAAAAAAAAAAAAAAAAAAAATGAAAATGAAAATGAAGAAAGAAGGGGTGTTGGTCCGGAAATTCGCGAATGACAGAAATCCGACACACCGCTCAAATGCACACTCTCTCTCGGTGCTCCGACCGACACCCTCGGCCAAGGCACAGCAGCTTATGCGGACTGCTGATCATTGTTCTGGTTTTTGGTTTTCATCGTAATGTACTGTAATTCAACTACAGTAGCGGTCGGTGCACGTTGACAGGTATGCACGATTGTTCAAATTGAGGCTCAGCATTGCCATTCAGAGACGGTTCTGAGGCAAGGAAGAGAGAGAGAGAGAGAGAGGAAGATGCAGGATGTCGATCCCGGAGAAGACAATCATGAACAATTAGCCTTGTCCAGATGCTTGCAAACAAGGCAAGAAAGTGCAACCAATCTATTTTGCAGACGTGGGTGTTCCGAAGACAGCAGTGAATAGCACAGCCTGTTGCTGTTGTAATGTACAGTACTGTACTACTGCTGCTGATGCTGCTGCTGCTACTTCCACTCCGCTCTCCTCAACAGCGCCTCTTTTGCACAGCTTTCTCCCCCGCGGAGCAGTCTATAGTACTCTGTACATGAGAGCTCACACTTTGATTCGACTCCCGAATGTCAGCTTTTGAGCAAATATGGTCTTGTTAAGATATCAACATCGTCGGATATATCCGAAACACTATACTGGCTTTTCAACATCAAAGTCGACGCAACAACCTTGACCTGACGCCAACTCTTCGCTCTTTGTCGGTCTCCATCGCACCCTTTCTATCACCACAACCTCTGTTTGAGAGAGAGAGAGAGAAAGGAAGAACAGAACCGACGAGTACCGATCTTTGGATTCCTGATATGACGCTGACGCCAACACAAAAAGTGTGGGGCCGGCAAAGTCCGTCGCCTCACCTTACCATATCGAGTGGGAGGACCAAAAAGTCCGAAGTCCGAAATTTCCAGGGTTCTGCCTCGCTCTCAATCATAGTTCAGTTGGCCGGGGTTGGTATTGTTCTTCCGACCTCCCTAATCTCTTGACTTTACCCTGCATCGTCGTTCATCATCATACAGTGTACAGCACATTTCCCATCACAGCGAAACCAATCTGCGACTCCATCTCATCGGGAAAGAGATTGTTAACATTGTCGCACCCGATCCAATCAGCCGAAGACATCGTTCAGGGTTCAAATCATGTTCCCCAGCCTCGCTCTTCGCACGGGACTTCACCGAGGCTTTCGTCTACCCTGCTCCTTCTACCGTGGTGGAACCTCCAAAGGTCTCCTATGGTCCGCTTCCACCCTTGCCCCTTATGATCCATCTACACGAGACCGTCTCATCTGTCGCGCAATGGGTTCCCCCGACCCCGACAAGCGCCAGATTGACGGTTTAGGAGGCGGCATAAGCTCCCTCTCCAAAACCGCCATCGTAGGTCCACCAGACGCTTCCCTCTCTGCCCGTCTCCAAGCATCTCGGACCTCCTTTGCCGATGGAGTCGACTATGCCGATCACGAGGCTCTCGCCGAGCACAGGGAGAGAGGTTGGGATCTGGTGTACCGCTTTGGTCAGGTTCCTGTGGAGAAAGGTACAAAGATCGACTGGACGAGCACCTGCGGCAATCTCGTTTCTGCGGTGGCGTTGTATGGATTGCATCAGGGGATGGTGCCGCAACAAAGGATAAAAGCGGCGTTTGAGGAGAGATTTGGGAGGAAGGCGAGGGTGGGGGATGCATTTGCTTTCCCAGCAAGACTGTTGGTGACGTGTTCCGGGCAGATTGTACGTGCCAACGTTCCAATGACATTATATGATGGTGAAATATGGTATCCTGATTTGGAAGGCGATCATACCATCTCAGGTGTACCAGGCTCTGCACCAGGAATCCTCATCGAAACTCCCTTAGACTCCTCAATCCTCCTCCCAACCGGAAACCAAATCGACACCGTCACCCTCAACAACAACATCTCTTTCCCTGTAACCATCATTAACGCTGGTCTTCCCACCATCTTTATCTCGTCCTCATCTCTCTCATCTGTCCTCGATCCAGCGCAACTCTCCACGTTATCCCCTGCAGATCTCGACGCAAATCTACCATTAATGACGCTTCTCGACGACCTTCGCACCGCCTCTGCTGCACTGACACCTTTCTTGCAGAAGACGCTCAGCCCCTCAGCGCCTAAAATCTGCATTGTACATCCGACCCCTACTTCAGGTTACACCTCTACCGGTGGTGAAACCATCCCCGCTGCCAATATGGACGTATTGATCCGAGCCGTGAGCGTCGGGAATTTGCATCGCACCGTACCGGCAACTTGCCTCTCGGCGTTGGCTGCAGGAAGAGCGTTTCCGAGGTCAACGATCGAAGCTGCCGTTCGACAGGGGTTGGGGTCGAAGAAGGGTCAAGATGACGCGGAAGACCGAGGGATTGTGTCGATTAGAGTAGGTCAACCAGCCGGAGTTTCCGAAGCCAGTGTCAAGGTCAGAGAGGCGACGGATGAGGAGAAGCGGTTAGGGTTGCAAACGGTTCCAGAGTCGATTGTGTATTATAGAACGGCAAGGAGGATCATTGAAGGGTTTGTTGATGTGCCTCATTCTTTCATCTCCTCCTAGCCGCACACTTGCTCATTATACTTTACAGAGATACCCCAAGAGAGCAAGGACAGACACGTTGCAATGCTTTCACCCAAGTGTGGTACTAGAAGACATGTGTAATTGTTCGCATGGCAGAATATTTACGTTTATCTGTCCGTGTTGTGAGACTAACCAAAGATGGCCTTGTATACCTTCCTAACATTCCATCCGACAAAGAAAGGGATAGCCCAGCAAGCCGCATCACCAACTTCTCTTAAGCTTCTCAACTCTGCTGGCAACACTACAAACTTTCCGCCTTTACTCGCCTCGTTTGGATCCACCTTCTTCCCATCCTTTACCAAATCTGCAAAGTCACCATTGACAAAGTCACCATCTTGATAAAACCTATGCATCTGTTGATCCTTTTCGGTCCATCTCTTTCTCAACCAGGTTTCAAACTGGATTCTTTCCTCTTCGCTGCTCTCTGCCGGTTTAGCGTTGGCGCCGAGCGGCGGAACATCTTCACTGGCACTGGCGATGTTGACCACGTTGGGGGCGTTAGAAGATGTATCTCCTGCAACCGGGTTGGTGATCCTAGTCATGGTCAGGTGGATGTGAATCGCAGGTGGCGGTACGCCTTGCATAAAGATGGATCGTAGGGTGTAGTAGTCTTGACCAAATCCTGCCGGAGGTACACCGGGATAGCCGATGGTGAAGTCTACAAGCCACAGATCATCCATCTCCTTGGCCAGCGTTCTCAAGCAGAAGAAGAGACCGGTGGAGCGTGGGAGCAATACATTTTCGAGATCCTTGATGCCCATTTTCTCGGCAAACTTGGCGGAAATGGGCCGAGTGTTGTTCGAAACAAGTGTGCCTTCGGGAAAGATGAGTAAGAGCAACTTCTTGGCCGTGTTTGTAGAGGCGGAATTCTGGCTGTGGTTCTCGGATGCTACTTCTCCCAGTTGCTTGGCCAGTTGAGCTTGATCACTAGCCCAATTACGAGCGAGGAAGATAAAGCGATAGAACTGCATCCCCCACCCAACAAAGGGGATCCATTTGAGGCTCTTTTTAAGAATGATCAAGATGCTATCTGCCACATCCGCGTAATACGCCAGACACCAGAGATACAACCAATCCGTATACACCTGATGATTGGACATCCAAATGGACCTACTGGGCAGATCGAAGCTAACAATCTTTCCGGATTGCTTGTCTCGATGAACAAAAGGTTCCGGATCCAAGTAGCCTCCTTTGCCATCGCCGATCGAGATGACCAGTTGGGTGGGACCGAAGAACTGCGAGATGACAAGGAGAGCCCTACTGAATGCGAGTTTGGAATAGGCAATGTTGGAGTGGTAGATGGGTTTGGTGGCTGGATGGAGGCAAAGTGGCCACGAAAGGAGCTGGAAGAGATGGTCGGAGATGATACAAAAGTTGAAGATGAGGGCAAAGAGGATCGTTTGCACGTAGGTGGATTTGGGCGGACGAGAGGAGATGGGGACTGCATAAGGAGGTGCAGCGGCACTAGAGCTTAGACCAGTCTTGGCGGCAACATGGTCCTTTGTAGCGCCGTTGCTTGACATGATGCTGGGGGAAGCGCTTGGTGGTAGCACAGTGTAGTAGGATGGAGCGGCTCTATGCGTTGTCTAATCGCAGTATATGTGTGTCACTTCCTGCACAAGGTACCGGCGACTCTAGCGTCCAAAAGCGTATCCTGGGGTTTCGAGATCGCGATGGAAGATGGAAGTCAGGATGGATGCCAATCAGTAAAAAGTGGAAAGAGGAACGGAGATTGGCTGAGTTGCACCGAGTCGAGACATGTGAACAGAGTTGTCCTGAATGCAGCCATGACGGTGAAATGGTGTCACGATACACGACAGACCCTTTCTTTCTTTTTTCAATGCCGTACAGGTGCTCGGCTAACACGTCCCGAAAAGACGCTCAACCCTCCACTGCCAAGAGCGCACAGGCCAGAAAAATGGATAGTGTGAGATCGACCTCAGGCCCACATTGTAGACCTTGGAACTCTGCGATGATTGCAGCCTTTCATGCTGTCGATGAGCCGCACATGTATACGCATCGTCATCTTGAACAATCTTGGAAAGGTAAGGATGTTGAGGGTCTGTCAGTCGTCGTACAATGCGGTCCAAGCAAAGGCTGATTTCCAAGCGACAAGACCCTTGGCAAGGATGTATAGCATTACAAGATGTTCAGGTCCAAGGGGCTATCCTGACATCACAATCTCTACTGTAAATGGCTCACTGTTCTCGTGACAGTGCCAGCGACAAAAAAAAATCTGTCTGCTCCAACATTAACGCAAGCTGGTGCCCTCTCCAAGGTAAAAAGTACGACCGGCCGAACCGTCGCCGACCTTGCCCAACCCTGGGCCCGTCTTGGCCTCGACCACCTTCTCCACTTTACCTGCATCCAACCCTACGGCCCTTGCGAGACGCGAGCCGATGCTGCTTCCAGGACCAGGTAATACATCCCTTGCTGCGGAGGTGTTATCTCTCAAAGAAACACCCTGGGTGTTGATGACGCCGGTCTTGATACCACCCGTGGCGGCTGCTTGTGCCTCGAGGGGGATTCCTACTGAACCATTGGCTGAGGAGGAGGAAGAGGAGGAAGAGTAGTCGGAAGAGCCAATACGGGAGACCATGTTCTTGGCGGAAACAATGCCGTTGGCAAACAAGTCGTAGTAGTTGGCGTTTGCCAGGGTGTCGACTGCGCCAATGACGTGCTCCTACACGGCGAGACCCGAAAAGTTATCATTGCGCATGTTGGAGAGAGAAAAACAAGATGCGTGGTGTCAGCGATCACAGTATATAGCTTTGCAATTGAGGTATAAATACGGGAAAACTCACATTCCATCGAGCTTTGATCTCCTCGGTTACAGACGGTCGAACAGGCGCAACGTAGGCAGGCCTCAACTGTTCTCGCGTGACACGCTCCTTTCCTTCCTTATCCCAATTGTCAGGGTCAATGTCGTTGAGCTGCAGCTTGATTCTGTTGAGTGCCAAGGCGGTGTCGTGCGTGCGGACGGCGATGGTGTGTCGAAAAGTGTATAGGAGAGAGGTTGCGACAAAGACGCCGCCTAATGGGGCAAGGATGAAGCGGGTTGCTGCCATGCTTGTTTGTGTCTGTTTGTGCGGGTGTAGAAGGATGCGAATAGGTGACTGGGTGTTGCTCAAATGGTGAAGATGGATGACACTGTGAGGTTAAGAGAAGTATGCGAGGTGGAGGAATTGGCGACCGTCAGAATTCGGAAGTCGCACACTCACTCACGGACGCTTTCGGCAGCAGCTTCTCTTTTCAACATATTTCCCACAGCAGACAGGCACAAAATCAATCGTGATCGGATTTTTCCCCTTTGCCATTGCAGAGAGGCAGTGTCATTCAATCCACTTTACTGCATCAAATTGCTGGTATTTTTGGTATTTTTGATTCATGCGCTCGGAACTCGGCTCCACCTTGAACGAGAAGAAGAACAAGTCTGTGCAACCTAATTGCACTCTCCGTACACAGCTTACTGTACTGTACAAAGCCTAAAGATCACACTCACATTCACAATCTACATCAAAGCTGTTCTCGCTCGTATTAGCCGTCGTCAGGTCCATCTCGCGTTCCCAGGTCGCCCCACATCTGCCTCCTGCACGCTTTGCGGCTGTTCGGTACCATCCACCATCCTCCTCGTCCCTCCTCCTGCTCAAGATGAGCTTCAACCCAGTGGCCATGCTGGCCGAACGCACCTGCGGACCCATCTACAACGCCATCGACACGGGGAACAATTCGCTTGCCATCCGTCATGCTGATAAGATCCTCCAGTCGCAACCCGATCTTGCCCTTGCTTCTTCGTTGAAAGCGCTTGCCCTCGTGCGCTCAGGGAAGCGCGATGAGGCTAGCGACATTTGCACCAAGCTCGTCATGCGTGGCCTGCGAAAAGGAGAAGAGAACGCGCTGACACCTCTCACATGGACGCTAAGCCGTCTTGGCCGTGCCGACGACGAGATCGCACTACTTGAAGCAGCAGTAAAGACAAGTCCCAACGACGAATCCCTCTCCAGACAAACATTCTTCGCCCTCATCAAGTCGCAAGCTTTCCAAAAGGCACAGCAACTTGCATTGAGAATGCATAAATCATTCTCCCCTCGTAAGCAGAACAAGGGCAGGTTTGCGGATGAGTACTTTTGGTGGTCGATCCTCTCCTATCTGTTGCTGGCTAGGGATCCAAACGCGTCCGGTGCCGCTTTGGCTTTGCCGTTGAGCCAGAGGATGATCGAGAAGCAGATCGAGAACAAACCGTTCAGTCTCAACGACGAAGAGGCGCTATGCTTGTTGCTGCAGGTGCTCATCCGACAAGGCAAAGAGAAGGACGCATTCGACCTGATCGCTACGGAAGGGTCGGTGGGACACACACTGTGCGATCGCAATCTTAGCCTCGAGTTTACCCGGACGGATCTGGCAAGAAAGCTGCAGAATTGGAAGTTCGTCGAAGAGAGCTGTTGGGCTCGCATCGATGGAGGCAGTCGCAATTGGGCCCATTTCACAGGATACCTCGACGCAGCGGAACAGCTTGGCAAGGACCGCATTGTGGCAGCGCAGAAGAAGATCAACGTTTTGCTCAGCACAAAGGGGGCCGTCAAGGATCGATCTATCAGACTGTCCGAGCTGGAAGTGATCAGAAAGAGACTGAGCATCGGCGATCAGGATGCGGATGCTCAATTGCTCAGCAAGGCGCTTTCGTACTTTGATACGTTTGCAAGCAAGGCATGCTGCCATGAAGATCTTCTCCCTTACCTTGGCGTTCTTTCTACAGAATCAAGAGCGAGTTTGGCAGAAGAGCTCAAAAAGAAAGTACGGCCTTTGCCGATCAAGACGGAGCTCGAACTGCGGATCAACATCTCGATTGCCAAGATCACCCGCACTGTCCAGCCTGCGTCTACACTGACTGAAGAGAGTGAGGCCACGCTGTCAGCATCATTCTTCAAGCAGTACATGGATGGGCTATCCGTCGGCGCATCGTTGCCAGAAACAGAGATGCAACCAGCCGACGACCTCGCACTTCTTGGCGCTCAAGCCCTGCTCTCGTCTTACAACCTGTCCAAAGGACGCAACCTCGACCACCTCTATCAGGTCATTGCACTACTCGAATTCGCTCTGACCAAAAGCAAAAAGGGATACCAGCTGCGAATGCTTCTGATCCGCGCCTACGTTCTCGCCGGCGCCTTTGACCGAGCAGGCATCCACTACGGCCTGATCGGGCTCAAGAGCGTCCAAGCAGACACGCTTTCCCATCTCATCTCTGAAAGATGTTCTTGCTTCTCTTCGGTCCCCTCGACAGCCAGCAAACCCGATGATGGACTGTACAAAATGCTGGTGCGCACCCTCTCGACCTCGCAAGCGATCTACGAAGAAAACACAAGCTCGACCCCAGACATGATCAGCAAAGCTCTCGAGCACGGCATCTATTCTCGAGTGGAAGAATTCGTCGATTTCGGCGAGGCGCTGGAACGATCGTTGCAACGTCAAGTACTGCGTTTGGAAGAATCGCGTGCGCATCTGCATAACAGGCAGAATTTCAAGGATGAAGCCCAGAGGAATTCGTTTGAAATGGGGATCGAGAAGGCGGTACATGCGGTGTTGGAGGATGCCAAGATGGGACTCAAGGATCAGAGAGACTTTGAGGTATTGGTGAACTATCAGCCGCTAGAGACGGATAGTGTGGAAGAGCTGACGCAGGTTGGGCCGAGGGTGGATGATGGGTGGGTGAGATGTGTTGCCTTTACGCTTTCTGGCGTCGCTGGTCAAGTCAGTGTGACAGAGTCGGATCTGGCCAAGTTGACGGTTGCAGAGAAGGCACTTGTCAATGTGGTTGGCAGCTGCCGATCTGGCTCAATGGACGAAAAGTTGTTGTTGGAGATGCTCGAGAGGAGCAAAGAAAGCGCACGAGTGGTCATCGACGCTGGTGCTGGTCGCACTGGTGCTGGTATAAATGGCCTCATCCGACCAGTCGATGTGGTCCATCAAATCGGCCTCACCCTGGAAGCCATCTACCACATCCACTCGCAGCTCACCGAAGAATCAAAGTCGACCTGCAAGACGCACCTGGCAGAGATCGCAACCCTGGTCAATCATCTTTCGCGAACATCCGCATCCACTTCGAACGCAATTGAAGTCAAAGTGCTCGAGCAAGGATTCGAGACACTCGGAAAAGAAAAAGTGGTACAGATGGTACAAATCGCGAAAGAGAATGTGGCAAGGAGCTGGACAAAGATCTTTGGTAACCTCAGAGATGCTTTGCGAGATGCTCTATGATGAAAGTATTTAAACTCTGTATAACGTATGGAAGAAACAATGTCAATGCATAACCAGATACAGTATCATGAACATGTCGACGCGGGAGGATCGGGGAACGACGGAGTCAAAATCTGCAACTCATACAGTAGTGTGCCAGAAATCACCGTTGCTGGTACACAAAGCTCACGTCTTCCACACCACTCGCATGAAGAAATAGGAGAAAGAATCGATTGCCGAACTCGAGCGAGTCGCTCGCGAGCTCCCAGCCGTGGCCGTACAGGGCACGGGCGGTCGAGCGTCGCATGTGAGCGTAGCAGAGGGTGCGGGAGACCACAGGGGAAGACTAAGACTGACAAATATGCATAAACAAGCGTGAAACGTAAGGGATGGGCACGGGTGGGTGAAAAAGCTGAATCGCGAAGGCGAGACAGCGAGCGAAGTGATGGTGGAAGAGAAACAGAGAGACGTGCGCGCTGAGTTCGCTTGTACACGTCGCCTCTGCCTGGGCGCTGCTTACGTGAGCATTTTTTCACTACCGCTCCAGTGAAGCTAGCGCTCGTACCAAGCGCACTGCATCACCGTTGCTGGTACACAAAGCTCACGTCTTCCACACCACTCGCATGAAGAAATAGGAGAAAGAATCGATTGCCGAACTCGAGCGAGTCGCTCGCGAGCTCCCAGCCGTGGCCACGAGGTGTGAGCAGCGGACCGCTAGGTGAACCGGTTGCGAACGACGGCTGGAGAGCATCGAGAGGCGGCTCCCATTGAGACAGACCGAGGAGAGAGGCTAGAGATCGCGCCACGCAGCAACAGAGAGGTCGAGGTGGTGGCTTGTGTTGGCGTATAAGGCGGATCTGGCGGTGGCAGCGCGCTCAGTGGCCGGCTTGTCGATGTAGCGACGGAAGCAGTCGCTACGCCAGCGGCCGAGCGCGCGGATAGTGTCGTCGTCGACGCCGTTGGAAGCGGCCCAAGTGGCGGCGCCGCGACGGAAGGAGTGGCCCGAGTACGCTGATGCCTCGATGCCGCAGTGGGCAAGGCAGCGGCGGAGCATTGACGAGAAGGCCTGGCGGCTGAAAGGCAGGCCTCCGTCGAGGGTGAAGAGAGGGGCGGAGGGGTGACGGCCGTGGCAGATGGTCGCCAAGGCCGCGACGGCGCACGTGGAGAGAGGGACGGCCGGCGCTGTGAGCGTAGCGCCCGTCCTGAAAGGGTCTGTCTTGCTGGAGGGCAAGAAGACGGTGGCGAAAGACCGGTCGGTGGCAAATGAGACAGAGCCGACGGTGAGGGAGGATGGGGCGCCTTGCGCTTCCCAAGTGAACTCGCCTGCGCGCAAGAAGCAGGCGAAGGCGAGGCAGAAAGCCGCACGGTACATCCTGCGATCATGCTGCAACGGGCAGACAACGTGGAGCGCCTGGACGAGCTGGCGGAGGAGCGGCAGCGTGATCGGCAGCTTGGCGGCAGGGGCAGGGACGCTGACAACGCGCTTGTAACCCCTGGCAACGCGTGCGAGGCGCTCAGAGTCGAAGGCGGAGGTGTCGAGCCCAAGGTCGATGTGCCATGACTTGAGCGTGGCGAGATTGCGCTTGAGCAGGCCGTATGACCTGTTCCGGCCGTGGTGGTGGGCGCACCACTCGACAAGGGTGGTGGCGGTGGCGGGGAAGGGGAGAGCAAGGCCACGGGCGCAAGAGGCGAGGTAGTCGTTGCAGACGGCGGACGAGCGAGACCGAGTGTTGCCAGCGAGCCCATTCCAAAGGAGGAACGCTGCTGGGCTGCTGAGGCCAACGACGGCAGCGAAGGCTGGTGGTGGTTGCTGAGTGGTCTGGCCACGTTGAATGACAGGAGGGCAAAGGTTGTCGGGTAGTGCTGCTCAAGGAAAGCAAAACGGCGGCGAGAGAGGGCGTCAGCGACCACATTGTCCTCAGAAGAGACACGGACCGGCACAAGGTCGATGTGCTGGCAAAGGCAGAGGGAGAAGATCTCCCGAAACAGCGTCTGCGTTGCTGGGTCCCGAATCGAGCCTTTGCGAAGGCCGTACTCGACGTTCTCATTATCCACGTGGACGATGACCTTGCGAGGCCCGGTCCAGAGTGGCGAGAAACGCCGAAGAGCCTCAAGCACGGCCAGTGCCTCCAAGAAGCGGATATTCTTGCGGCGGTGGCGGCGGGATAGCTCCTTGGAGAAGGCAGCGGAGGGCTGCTCCATGCTGCCGAGGTGGGCGCCGATGGCGCGGGGCGAGGCATCTGTCCAAACGTGCTCGACGACGAGAGGCGATGGCTGTAGCAGGGATATGCCGTCCCAGGAATGCAGAGTTTCAATCCACCAGACCAGTTCTGCGCGTGTGGCTTGACTGATCTGGCGACCAAAGGGCGCCCGGTAGTGAGCTCGGACGGCATCATACAGGCGCCGCAGGAAGGCGCGACCGTGAGGAGCGACCCGAGTGACAAACTGGAGGTGTCCGGCCACTTGTTGAAGCTCGAGAAGGGTGGCGCGGCCACGGTCAATGATACGCAAGCACATGGTGATGATGCGCTGGCGGCGTTCCTGCGTGATAGAAGCGGTCTGGGCGACGGAGTCCAGCTCGATGCCAAGGATCTCCAGTCGCGTGGTGTCCCAGACCGTCTTTTTGCTGCTGATTTTGAAGCCAAGTGCTGCCGCTGCGAGGCTGAGCACTTGGATGGGTACGGCGTGGGGGGCGGCGGCGTCAGAGGCGCCGAAGAAGTCGTCCAAGTAGTGTGAGACGTCGGAATGTAAGGTTGGCGATGTCGTCACAGACTGCAAGGCAAAGGAGGCTAGCCAGTGCAGAAACTCGGCAAAGAGATTGAACAGGAAGGGCGACGAGCGCCCGCCAAACGCGAGCGCGCATTCCTGGAAGTATTGGCCGTCAAAGTGGATGCCCATGAGTCGGGCGTCCGACTCTGCCACAATGACGTGCCGAAAGGCATCCTCCAGGTCAGCCTTCCACAGAGAGGCGCTTGGATGGTCGCGAACGAATTCCATGATGGCGTCGAGGCTCTCGTAGTGGATGGCGACGAAGGAGGTGTTGATGCCGTCGTTGATTGATGGCAGGCGAGACCCAGGCCGGCGTGGGTGCGACAAGTGGTAGATGGTACGCTTCTTGTCGCTGTGTGGTTTAGGAACCACACCCACGGGCAAGCAGACCAGCTGGATGGCTGCTGGGTCGTCGACGCGGCGAAGGCGGCCTTCTGCCAGGCGCGCTTCAATCTCGCGACGGAGGTGGTGGATGTCGTCGGGATCCATGGGCAGGTTGGCAGCGTCGAGTCTGGCTGACGAGCGAAGAGGGCCGTCGTAGCCAAGCTTGACACCGTGTTGGAGGGCGCCTCGCAATTGAGCGGCAAAGGCGCGGTCGGGGTAAAGGTCCAGAAAGCGAGACCAGTGACGAAGTTGGAGTGTACCGACGGTGGCTGGCACGTCGGTCACGTCAAAGATGGGTAGCTCGCACAAGGTGTTGGGCCTTGGCGAGGGGGGCAAACCTGTGAGGAGGCCGAGGAGAAGGTTTGAGGCACGGTCAGACGGCATGTCGACGATGCCGGCAGGGGCGAGAGAGTCCAGCGGGGGACGGGAGCCAGCTTGGGCGAGAAGAAACCCGGCTTGGGGCGAGGAGAGCCCAGCTTGGGGCGAGAATGACCCGGCTTGGGGTGGTGGGGGTGGCACAGCGATGGGAGCCGAAGCCACAGGTGGCGAGGTCAAAGGCGACGCAGGCAAGGTGGTGACCAGCGAAGGTCGAGGGGCCAGCTTGGGCGGAGGTGAGGCCAGCTTGGGCCGAGACGAAGCCAGCTTGGGCGAGGAGGCAGCCGGCCTGGGCTGCAGACGGACGTTGCCGTCTGAGTGAGTACCCTGACTCACCATTATGTCGCTTTTTTGCCCGAGCTAGAGCTCTTGGTGTTGCTACCAAGCGTCGGGCAGGCGGAAAGCACGTGTAGCCCACGGCAATGAATGCAAGCGTGAGGACGGTTGCAGCCGGAGCAAGGGAGGTTTGCGTTGAAGCGGCGGCAGGGGTCCCAAACGGAGGATGAGGAGCCTGCAGCGCCTTGGTGGTTCCGCTTTTTGTTGGACGACGATGAAGACGACTGCTTGTTCAAGCCAGACGAGGTGTTCTGGTCGCTATGGCCGGTCGTCGTCTTGCGGAACGGCGCGAGCACTCGTTGTACTGCGCCAAAGTCTTCTTGGCCCCACGTGTGGACCACGCCTGTGCCAAAGCGGATTTGACAGACGGCAAGGTGGTAGTCGGCGACGGCCCGCCACGTGTAAAGGTGGTCGAAGTCGACCAGCAGCTTGAGGTGGGTCAGCAGAGCCTCGTTGAGCGAGAGGTTGCCAGTGACCCGGACGCGGATGGCGATATACACCAGCCAGACCTGTGTGAGGGCGGCGAGGCTGGGTATGGCCTTGATGAAGGTGTCGGTGCGGGAGTCGGTGGAGTCGACGGCCAGAGTGAGTTGGCCGGACTCGACAACGAAGGTAGAGGCTCGCACCGGTTCCTTGGAAACTTGCGACTCTGGGTCACGAAGTTTGGCCAAGTGCTCCGGCTTGAGCTGGTCGCGCTCGACCAACGAGACGACGTCGGGAGGGACCCAGGCGAAGCAGCGAGTGATCGAAAGTGGAGGCGACTCACCGAGAATGGGGAGCGAACCAGCAGAGGGGAATGCCGGCGCTGCTGCTGGTTGGCGGAGAGGCAAGGCTTGCTGTTGGGGTAGCAAAGCCTGCTGGATGGTGCTGGCGAGGGGCGCAGGATGCGGCGCTCGCAGGGTGTTGAGGAGCTCGCTGAACCTGGAGTCCAGCTGGCGCTCGAGATTGCCGAGTCGGTGCTCGACAGCAGAGACGGAGCGTTGGACTGCCGAGACGGAGGCGACAGAGGCGAAGGCGCTGGAGTCATTCTCGAAGCGCGGCGGCGTCTGGCGACGCGAGGGAGGTGGAGAGCTCACCGGTGGGGAAGGAGCTTGCTCGAGGGGAGCAGCGGTGCTGCGAGGAGAGGCAGCGACGCTGCGAGGAGGGGAGCCTGGTGCTGAAGGCGGCGAAGGGGCTGGAGGCTTCTTGCGGCAGCGTGCACAAGAGCGGACAGGCCTGCCGTTTGCGCCGATGAAGTGGTTGGGAGGCCAGGATTGCGCGCACCGATAACAGCGCTGGGATTGCTCCATGTCCATGGGACACATGCTGGGCCGGCCGGGTCGAAGGGGTCGCCGAGGCGGAGTGCCGAGGAGTGCGGTGTTGCTACTCCAGGCGGCGAAGAAAGTAAGGCTCTGGAGAGCTTGCGCGAGAGGGCGTGCCAAGCCATCGTCGCAAGATCGCAGAGTGAGAAGACGAGGAGAGCTCGCGAGGGCTTGCCAGGCCAGTCGCGAGGTACACAAGTCTGTCGACGGTGGATGCTGACCGTCCGCTCGTCGTCACCCAGTCTTCGCGCTGCTGAGCTATGCAGCGAGGGTGCTTCGCGTCACTGGCGCTTTGCCGTGACCGCTGTGTCGCTACCGGAGACCAATCCAGTAGATGAACCGTGATGTTTTAGCACCACGGGCCCGTCGGTACAGCCTTTCTTGAGCGTCCGTGGGCCGCGACGCAGACTGGTTAGCTCAAGCGCTCAAGATCTGCACAGCAGAACCGCCACACAAGGACGTTCCAGAGTCACGAGCTCCGGGGCGCGATACCTCTCTGTGCGAGGCCTGCTGGGCGAAGTTTCGTTACAACGCCGGTCGTGGCGCGCTGTGTCGAGACGTGAGCAGTGGTCCAGCCCCGGGCGACCAACCTGCAGGGCACAGCGATGAGGAGAAACGGCTGGGCACAACTCCAGCCGGGCGTGCTGGTGGTATCTGACCCTGCTCGCCAAGCACGGGGACCACGTTACCACCAAAGTCGGGTGGCCTTGTCGATCGTGAGGAGCGTGTGAAGTCGCGCGACGACACAGAGGCTTCGATGCGCAGAGAAGCGTAGCACCTGTTGCAGGGGCCACGCCTCGTCGAGGTGATGAGGGAGGGGATGGCGAGCGCCAGAGCCCGCGAGACCAAGAGTGTGGTTGCTGAGCAGCGCGCCGGCTGCGATGGATGTTGAGGAGACGCTGCTGTTGAGCGGCGTCGGAAGAGAGGAAAAATTGAAAAAGCTGAATCGCGAAGGCGAGACAGCGAGCGAAGTGATGGTGGAAGAGAAACAGAGAGACGTGCGCGCTGAGTTCGCTTGTACACGTCGCCTCTGCCTGGGCGCTGCTTACGTGAGCATTTTTTCACTACCGCTCCAGTGAAGCTAGCGCTCGTACCAAGCGCACTGCAGCTTTGTTTGACAATTTACGCCCACCATGTCTAATCTACGCGTCTTTTTTTGGCTTGCGGACGGATGTGCGTTTCAGAAAGAAAGAAAGTTCTGCTGTTGAACCCTTTCTTTTTTTGACAGTCTGGGGCAAAACGACGCCGACGACGCGCTTGCGACTCTGTCAAAGTGCCTAGTAGGAGTCAGGGTTGTGGTGCCCATCTCGCTTGCGCTTGCATCCTCGCGTCGGTGCTTTTGCTTTGCCTTTTCATGCTCTCTTGTTACACAGCGGCGTAAGTGTGACTAGTGTACTGTACTGTAGTACTGTAGCTCGCAACTGCTCAAAGAGAGTATCAAGGTCTGAGCTTCCTATCAAGTCGGCAGATTGACTGGCTGCTGGCTGCTCGCTCGCCCGCTCTGTTCCCCTCCCTCGGTGTCTGAGCGTTTGCCAGTCTCATTTGCGCGTCGTTCACCTTTGGCTGCCAATCAATATCCAACGCCACCAGACCATCCCGCGGCTTGCTTCTTTACTATATCCATCCATCCATCCATCCAGCTCAGTTCGGTTCGGCTTGGTTCAGTGTGCGATACGTTTCCCTTCACAAAGATACCCTCTTCTTCCTTCCTTTGCTCTATCTCTCTCTGTCTCTCTCTTTCTCAACACACTGCCAGCTCAACATTCCTCCTCAACTAAACGTAGGATCACATCCCTACAACCGCAAACTCATCCATCCATCCCTGAGCACATCAACCAACTCAAGTACAAACCACACCTTATGGCAGCCGTCGCGCCATCCACTTCAATTCTAGCCGTCGGCCAAGGCGCACCCTCGAGGAAGCACAGTGCCTCTTCCTCCCAACCCAGCACTACCGAGCGCATGACGGCCCGCAAGCTCTTTGGTCGCCCTCGTAAGGCGGTACCCTCTACATCCGAGCTCAGCTCGGATGTGGATTCGAATGGGCACACCAATGGTGGATATGCATCTTCGCCTTTCCACTCCAACTACGCCTCTACCAATGCGCCAAGTCACCAAGACGATGCGGACGACAAGATCTTCAGCAGCCGCGATACCAACCTCTCGACTTCGGCGCTGAGCAGTGTCAGTACCGCTTCGCGCACTTCGCGATTCTTTCGCAGGTTCGGGCGTCAAAAACCCCCACCCGTTCCTTCGCTCCCACCTGCGTTGGTGCTCGATCTGGATGCTGGCACCGCCGTGCCTCGCTCGTCGCATGCTGCCGCTGTCGGGACGGCATCAGCTGGGCGTAGCAATCACATCATGACAGGCTCGAGCCAGCCACCGACTGCAGCAGCCGCCATCATTGCCCAATCCAACGCCGCCTATGCCGTTGCCGAGACCATCCCCAAACCCAAAGGCATCCAGCGCAAAAAAATGCTCGAAGCAATCACCAACGCCCGTATCAACGTCGGCCAAGCTCGCGATCTGGTCCGAATGTGCGGTCTGCAAATCCGCGAACGTGGTCTCGACACATCGGGTCTCTTCCGCCCTTTTCGCATCGCCGAATCATCCGACCACGTCTATCACATGATCCAGCTCTTCCTGCTATCGATCGACATTTCGACCTACATTGCCGTCTTTCCCATCTTGCCAGAGAATGCACTCGATCGATTCGGCCGCAACAACACCAGCACGAGCCATGGCAACGCCAACGCCAACGGTGACCGTGGCCAAGACGCGAAAACCAAAGTAGCGCACGAAGAACTCGACAAGGAATTGCGCTACGCCGCCCCACATGACATTGTCTCGGTAATGAAATGGGGTTTAAGACACATGCGTCTCCGGACAACCGATTTCAACTCGAAGGATGCCGACGAGTGGTACGACGTCTTTGTTGCTGCCGAGCGCGAATCGGACTACCACGCCAGGGCGATTGCCGATCTGCTCCACCCCAAGCTGCCACAAGCGACCGCCGAGCTGCTCAGTGAAGTGTTGGACCTCATGGCTTCGGTCGCAGCGCATTCGAGTAGCAACCATATGCCTGCTTCTGCGCTGTGCAAGGTGCTCGGATTCTGGTTGTTTGGCAGGATCGGCGTCGCACACCCCCCACCGACGGTAGATGAGCTGATCGAGGCGGTCAACAAGGCTTCTGCTATGGCTGAACATCTGTTGCTGGCACACATTCGATCACAAGCAGCTGTGACATTCTCAATGCCTCTCAGGCTGACGGAGCTGGTTCAGCGATACCCCTACATCAAGCCTGGTGCAGAGACGCCTTCCCTCCCACCAGCCTTTGCCTCCCGCACTGTGCCTACGCTGCGTATTGATCTGCGATCTGAAAACCTTGTCGTATCTCAAGCCAAGCCCCGTTCTCCCTCTTCGACTCTCGCAGATGCGCTCGACGCCTCGGCTTCGCATAGCATCACTGGCGGCCACGGAGAAATGTGGGCGGCAGTCATGATGCAGCTCGACCATCTTGGCTCATCGGATGGCGCCACCAGCAAAGGACATGAACTGCTCATCGACGAACACGTGCGCATCCTTCGACAGGTCGATCAAGAATTGTTCGGTGCCAATGAAGAGTCTGACGCCACCCAACAGCAGCAGCAGCAGCAGCAGAACGGTACATCATCCTTTACCAGCGCCTCGTCCTCAGCCGAAGTAAAAGCCAACAGACGCAGATCGCAATCGCTCTCCGACCTGCGCTCCAACTTTGTTGTACCCAACACCGCCCGCCATCCCCTCGCCCCGCTCCCCGAATCCAACTCCAACGGCACCAATACTCCTCGTGGCACGCCTCGACGCAAACCCGTCCCTTTACTTGACGCTGCGCTCCTAGCTGAGGCAGAAGCACTCGAAGTGGTCACTGACGCCGCCCCAGTTCAACCTCAGTCGCAACTGCATTCACAACCACAACCCCAACCACAACCACAAAAGCATCAAGATCTGTTCTCTGGAGGTCTCGAACCATCCGCATCCTGGCGCAGTTTCTCCGAGGAAGGCTTTGGAGGCATGAGTACTGCCTCTTCCGACCTATCACTTTCCGAGTTCGATCTGAAACCTGTTCAAACTTTGCCATCCAGAAGAAGCAATAGGAGTCTGTATCGTGTTCGATCGTCCACCTCCAACTCTTCGCGGCGTCGAACTACACCTTTGTCTGCTGCACCCACCACCAGCAGCGTGGATGGGCCTGCAAAACCGACTCATACGGTTACAGCAGCGACGTTCCCCACTATCGACCCATCGTTGGCCATTCTGTGGCAAGATACACTGCTGGATGCTTCCCCTTGTGCCAGATTGCCACCGTTGCTGTTGGTTCAGTTGAACTCTCGTACGGCGTCAGCAATCAACGTGGATTCTCAACAGGGCGAGATGGAGATGATCCCCCGATACCCAAGTGACACTCCTTGGTTGTTGGTGGTGGAGACGATTATCCCACCACGACCTCCGACTCCCCCGATGCCGCAAGGAGGAAGAGGAGGAGAAGATGCAGAGAGGACAAGTCTCTTCGCCCCAAGTATGAAGAGCGTCAGGATGCGATTGAGGAGGGTGAGCACTGTTATTGGAAATGGTGTTGGGATGCGGAGAAAGGTCAGTGCAGGAGATCAGGGTGGGAATGTAGAGCGTTAAGTGTGCTTGGTGGGGGATAGCTTTGTATTTTGATGCGTACCAATGTATTCTTGAATATACCCCTTGTGATTCGATCTTTGACTACACACCAAACACAGTACCGATGCTCGGAACATTTTACGATTGCAAGATGTTGAAAAAAAAAAAAAAAAGGAGAGACTCAAACCGTCCTGATTGACACTCACACACTCGACTGCATCGTACAAGAGACACAACAATGAATTGAATTGCTCGCAAACGAAAAGACCTGAGACTAGGACCAAGCTTGAAACCTTTTTTTTCCTTTTTTTCTTTTTCTTTTTTTTTCGTTTTTTTTTTTTCGTTGTTTTTTTTTTTTTTTTTTTTCTCCTTTTCCTGCCTTAGCACTGCTTCGAGAAACCTTTTGCCTTTACACCTGAACCTTTTGGCAGACCACCCCTATGTTTGTCATGTGCAGCATTATAATGACCAGTCGAATGCTTCTCATCCTGTGCACCTGTCGTACCCTCTGAATGCTGCTTGCTAGTAACCTCTGCCAGACGACGAAATCCCCCTTCACTTGCCTCCCTCTCCAAATTTTCCGTAATGGTAATAATATCATAAACCAATTGTTCAATCATACTTTCGCTAAGATTTTCTCGAACAACAACACGTAAGATGTCAACCTCGTCAAGATCAGGACTAAGATTGTAATTTGGTACAATCCAACCTTTAGCCCTCAAAAGAGTTTGCATCCAACGTTGCTCCAAACCAGGATTTCGATTGCGAAAAGATTCGCTCCATCGAAAAGATACCACCGGAAGACCAGGTCGATAAGCTTCCGCACTATGTTCATTAATCTCGCCATAATGTTTACCAGTAATCTTGCAACCCGCCTCCTTATTCAACCCTTCTGCAGTCGTAGAGGCCCAACCTTTGGACAAAGGTTTATGAATCTCGCTAAGCACCTCGTACAATCCACTCTTTTCCAAAGCGCGAGAAAGCAATCTTGCATTCTGCAGATCCGACTGCATCACGTTTCTATAACCCTCAAATCCAAGATTGATAAAGTTAAACATTTGTCCAATCACCGGATGAGCTGGTCGACTAAAGTTGAGACCAAACGAATATTCGACTGATCCGAGGTAATGCAATTCGAAGACGAGTTCCTTAGGAACCTGATCATTGCTTCGAAAGAGGACCCAACCAAGTCCTGGATAGACCATTCCGAATTTGTGTCCCGAAGTGTTGATCGATTTAACCCGCGGCAGTTCAAAAGACCATTTGAGATCCGGAGTGGCAAAAGGTGCAACCATAGCACCCGAAGCACCATCGACATGGATAGGGATATCGATTCCCGTCTTTGCCTGATACTCGTCCAAAAGGCGAGACATTCCTTCGACATCTTCGTAGTGACCTGTATAAGTGGATCCCAAAATGACAACCACACAAATCGTGTTCTCATCCACCATCTCGATAGCCTTGTCAATGTCAAGACAGTACCTGCTTTCCTTCGATACAGGGACCAGTCTCTCCTCGACATCAAAGTAACGAGCAAACTTCTCGATGGCTACCTGGGCATTAGATCCAAAAACCATGTTTGGTCCAGGTTCCTTAAAGCTCTTACCCTGAGCCTTGATCCGATGCTGCCAGCGTTTCTTAGCTGCGAGACAAGCAAGCATGATGGCCTCGGAAGAACCGGTAGTAGCAACACCCATGGCTGGTTTGCGTTTTCCATCTTGATCGCGCTCCAATGGAGCCTTCCAAAGATCGGCAAGCATAGAGACACAACGTGCATGAATCGCCATGGTGGCAGGATACTCGTCTTGATCGCACATATTGATCATCATGGTTTCCGTCATGAGCTTGGTGGCTTCGGCTGGCATCCACGTGTGAACAAAAGAGGCCAAGTTGAGAGTTGGTTTACCGTCCAAGGAGAGATCCGAGTTCAGCAGCTACATTAAAAGAAGAAGAAAGAAAGGAAAAAGCCACCGAAGAAAGTGTATTTTTTGTCAGTATTTCAAAATGACGAAGGCGGACAATCCTTTGGGAAGAAGAAGGGGGGAAAGAGAAGGTGGTTACCTGATAGGTGGCCTCGGCATTGGTACCTTTTTGTGGCATCTTGTATTTTGGGATGGGTTCGGTGACATAACGACCGGCGTGGGCGCCGGAATGGTAAGCATGCGCATGTTTACCAGAAGGATGCTCGAGTAAGCTCAAGATAGGATGATCGGCAGCTTGCTCTACGAGCTCCTCGGGGTCGATATGCTTGCTCAGAGACATGATTGCTATCAGAAACTTGATGTTTTATCAAATTTGTGTGGTAGAAGGATGGGGGATGGCGCTAAAAAGGGCGGAGAGGGGGAGAAGGATGGAAAGGTATAAAAGATGGCCTCGGATGCATTTCAAGTAGAGGGTTATATAGCGGATGGATCCAGGGCATGTCATGTCTTACTGTATAGTACTTTGTTCCTCTTTGGAGAAGCGCTGACGAGGCGGCGACGGCTAGATCGGCAAGGCAACGGCAACGGCAACGGCAACTCTCACATTGACATGCAACCCTGCAGTGTTGACACAATGTCAGCATCCAGTCAACTCAATTCAATCACAAGAGGAAAGCCAGAACAACGCAACGCTACACAACACAACACAACACCATGCACTGCAGTGCAGCGCAGGGTTCACCTTCTTCCTGAACAAAATGTTGCACAGACCAAGCTGATTTTAAGTGCACATACCATCTCTGTCAAATTGTGCCTGCCGAACGAATCTCGATTTCGGCACGAAACCAACGGTTTTGTCATCCCTGAATCATCGCTTTTTCTTCTTTTCTTTTTCTTTTTCTTTTTTTCAACAGATCACAACGTTTCCCGTTCTGCCTTTTTGATGTCCTTTTTTATACAGTTCCTTGTCATCCTGTGTATGTAGCAAAAGTATCCATTCGTGTGAATGGCAAGCGGGTTGTTATCCAAGTAGAACTAGAAAAGGTTATACAGTACAGTAGTGTTGTTGCAGATGGGAAAAAAAATAACAAAGAGATGTCTGTCTGATGACGCATCACTGCAGCTGACAGAAAAAGATACAGTACTGTAGACAGGAAATCTATTTTAGCCCTGCCGCTCCTTAATTTAAGCCGCCGGTTCAGTAACCGCATCAGGTTTTTCCTGTTCGCTATTCAACACGTTTGCTTTCGGTGACCCTCTTTCAGCTTTGCTCGCAATAGTTGTGCTTGGAATGAAGGAAAGTTTCAAGAAGAGAGGCGTTTGAATACTTTGACAAGTATGTAATATTGAATTCAGGGCGGCAGCAGCAGCAGAGTTGAAATCACGTTACAAGGCAAAACACTGCTCCAATCACACCCCGCGCTCAGTCTCGAAAGACATCGAGTTGAGCATCAAGGCACAGAAATGAAGGTCAAGACAAATTGCAGTCAAGCCGAACGATCTGGAGTTTTGTGGGAGCCTTTTGCTGACCCCGATTTGTGATTCGATTATTATTTTTTCTTTTTTGAGCAAAGATCTCAAAACTCAAGGTTAGGATTCCCCACGCTCACCGTTTTTCACCAACAGCACACTGATCATCAAAGCAATAAGCACAATCATCACACCAGATATACTACACACTTCCTTTCCTCTCTGAAACAAGATAATAATAATGATGATCAGATTTAATCTTCCTCTCATTTAGGGGTTGGAAAAGGGTATCAGATACATAGAACAAACCGCGGCAAGTTGTGTATAGAGCCAGACTACTCGGCACTCGGCAATGTATGAGAGAGTGTGCATTTTAAGGATCAAGGAAAGAAGAAATGGATCGCAAGGGGAGAGAGGTCGCAGAGGATGGTACTACCTTCTGTTTGGCCGATGGAGGTGAAGGGAGCTAGCTGGAGGGAAGGATGGAAAATATCGGTAGGGATTGGATCCAACGGAAAGATGGTAGAATGAGAAGTGCAATGATGGTGCATCGTGTTGATGATGGTCGGTGGTCAAGAACGCATTTTTCTGACCAGCTCGACGTACGATTTCTTAAAAGCAGCGAGTCGGGATGGTACGACATCCAGACCCCTCCTCAGAGCAACACCGCAGCGCCAGCAACTGCAGCCACACCAACCACAATCAATTGCATCACCGCCGTCCTGACCTCCATCACGCTTCGTGCCGCATTAGCGCTCCCCAATCCACCGAGACCCATCGTACTGCTACCTCCACTGCTTGCCCCACTTGCACTTCCGCCGCTTCCACCGCTAGTCGCCCTACCACGACTAGCGGTACTAGTAACCGTTCTGGGCTGAGCCGCACTCCCTCCTCCTCCAGTAAACGCAGCGCTAGCACCGGCAGCGGCAAGGCTGGAAATGAAGCTACTGTCCAACGTCGTAAACGTTGCCAGAGCAGGAGTACCAGCAGGAGCGGTTACGGGGGCATTCTGAGTGGCTGTAGCTACATTGGATCCTCCAGCGGTAGAACAAGAACCGAATTGGACACAGGCAGGTTGCGAATTGTCCGTTGTGAAAGGTGGTGCTCCTTGTTGGGCGCGAATGGGAGGGATGGAGGTGATGTATAGAATGGCAAGCGCTAAAATGGTGTGGATCGCGTGGCGGGTCATCTTGGTTTAAAGGTGGGGTTGTTTTGAGGCCTGCAACCCACGTTGTCGAGTACTTGCGGGAAATGGTCTCGACGGTCAACTTGACAACGACGACGACGACGACGACGACGACGACAGCGACAATGATGATGATGATGATGGTCAAGAAGCAAACCCCTTGTCACCTTTTGATTTGTGATGTGGATGGGGAAACAAACACCACCAAGCCAAGCCAAATCCGGGGACGAATTGCCGCCTTGCTAACTTACTGTACTGTACAGTACTGTATTTCACTGATCTCTTTAGGCGAGTTTTCTTTTTGGACGACAATTTCAAGCTCCGCACAGTCAAGATGTCGGGGTAATTTTGTTGTGCGATTACGCGTTCGAGTTAGAGGCCAAGGGGAATGTGGTTTGATTGCAAGGAACGCGCGCTTAGAAATTGGACTAAATACACCCTCCTCTCCTTAAAGTGAACTATCCTTCTAACTACCATCTAACTAGCTCTAAGTCCAGTAATTCGCAAAAATGGCTCCTACGCAATCTAACAACATGCGCGCAAAAAAACGCGTCACCATTAGGTCTAACACCGAAAATCGCGAAAATTCCGAAAATCCCATTCCGGGTCCCCAGGAGGAAAATCAGGAAAATCAGGAAAATCAAGAAATTCAGGAAAATCAGGGAAAAGAAATCCCAGCTACTCTGGTCTGCTTCAACTGCAAGGCCCAGCCCCTTCGATGCAAGCTCGAACCCGGCTCGAACAAATGCACCTACTGCAGACAGCAGACAGTCAACTGCAATGTCAATGACCAAATCCCTGCCTTCAAGCTCGAACACACTCGAACTCTTTACCTCCAGCGTCGAGCTGCTTCGAACCCCAATCGACCTGTTGGAACTGCTACGACCCTCATCGAACCTTGGGTTCCAGCTCAAACCACCTTCAAAGGTACTGGCTCGAAGACATCGAACCCTTCAAAGCGCAAGCATGCTTCGATCGATGCTCCCCCTCCCATCGAAGTGAACGATCGAGCCAAAGACAACCTCGAAGCTATTCGAGCTAGGATCAAAGAACTCGATCAAGACATCAAGGCTATCGAAGAGACTCGAGCTCTCTGGATCAAGCACTTCAAGGGCCTTCGAGCTGCCAATGAGCTCGAAGGCGAGGTGCCTGAGCTCTAATCACTTACCTGTATTTAGTTGCACATCGAATGTAATCGAACCTGTGTGCCAGTCTCTTGAAGAGACTCAAAACTCTCTAGAGTTGAGAGTCAACCTGTGACTGCTCTAACTCTTCGAGCTCCTCATGTGGCCTTGAGGGATCCTCCTCTAATGGAACCAGGTCACTTCCCTGTCCATCGATGGCCTGCGACTGTGTTCGATCCACCTCTGAATGTGCTTCCAGGGTATGTTGCTGCTGTTGTGCCTGCAACTCCCCTGTAGTTGGGTCTGGTCCCCTTCGAGCCTGTTGGTTCTCATCCTCATACTCCTCTCGAACTGACCGTTCAATATCTTGATGCAAGTCCTCCTGATCTAGGCCTGCTACATCAGGATTGACTGCTCGAAGACTTCGAAAGAATCTCTGGAATGCTGGTTTGTTCCAGAAGTCCTCTACTAGGTTATCTCGAGGGTATGCTTTGAGCAACCGATTACCATGTACTAGCGCTCGAAGTGTCTGACCACTACTCGAAGCCAGGCTGTATGTACCTAAAGCCTGTTTAGCCATGATTTGATAGGGTCCAAACCATTTTGCTTCGAACTTCAATGGATTCTGATGTCGAATCAGAACCCAGTCTCCGATCTCCAGCTTATGCAGTTTCACCTTCTCGTCATGCAGAGTCTTGGCTCTAACTGCTCGATTGTAAGCTGCTTGAACTGCCTTATGTCTTTGAGTCCTGAGGTTGGGCAATCGAGTTGTTGGGTCTTCGATCCGTCCATTAATGACTCTAGGCTGCAGTTCGTCTGTCGGTAACCTAGGCTTGATGCCATAGGTTAGGAAGAATGGACTTTGATTTGTAGCAACTGACCTTCAAACCCTGCAGGCAAAGATAGCATTGGCTAGATACTGATCCCATAGCCTCGTGCTCTTCCCTACCATCAAACGTGTCAGCATCCTTCCAATCATTCCATTTAGGGCTTCAACCTTCCCATTTGTCCTTGGGTGGTATGCTGTAGCTAATCGATGCCGCGTCTTGATGGTTCTAAGCAAGTGTTCGACCACTTCGGCCAGGAAGTTAGAACCATTATCGCTTAGAATCTCCTTCGGTGCTCCAAAGTTGAGCACGATCTCTTCGTAGATGAAGTCGGCTACTCTCCAGGCTTTTGCATCTGGTAGAGCTTTTGCAATGGGCCAGCCAGTTGCATAATCGATTGCTGTTAGAATCCATTGGTTACCATCGGCTGTCTTCGGTAGTTGTCCAATGAAATCGATCCCCCACCTTTCAAAAGGTTGGATGGTTGAACTTGCCATGACTTGTGCCAATTCTCGATCCTGGTTCGAGCGTGATCCCTGAGATACCTGGCATGCTGGGCATGTTCGACAGAACTTCGATAAGTCTGTTTGCATTTGAGGCCAGTATGCGCGGGTTCGAACTAGGTTTTGCAGTCCAGCTGCTCCTAGATGTCCATAGGATTGATGCATTTTATCCAGAAAATGCGATCGATGCATCGGTTCCAGGTATGGTGCTTGAGCACCATCTTCGAGAATGCGAGTCAATTGATCATCAGCATCAAGCCTCCAGTGTCCTGCTTCCTCAAGCACTAATGACCGTTCGGGCCCTGGAGGTATCTCTCCATCCCTTAGATATGCTTTGATGTCCTCGAGATGATCCGGTTCGGCAGTTAGAGACATCAAAAAGTCTGTTCGACGGGAAATTGCATCAGCAACTGTGTTTTCCTCCCCTGCTCGATACTTTATGTCTAGATCGTATTCTCCGAACTCCGCAATCCATCTCTCTAACCTCTTCGAAGCAATCTTGGTCTTTGGTATCTGGGCTAGGCTTTGATGATCAGTGAGAATGGTAATCTTGCAACCATTCAGTATATAATGTCTCCAAGTTCGAAGGGCATGTCGAATGGCCAACAGCTCCTTTTCATGAACTGGATACTTGAGCTCTGCTTCGGACATCTTTCGACCATCGAATGCAACTGGGTGCATCTTGCCAGTAGATCGATCCTCTTGTAACAGCACACACCCAATAGCCCAGTCAGAGGCATCCGTTTCGATGGTGTACTTCGAATCCGGATTGGGTTGTCGAAGGATTGGTGCTGAACAGAGTAGGCCTTTGATCTTTCTAAAGGCTAGATCAGCTCGATCATTCCAGATGACCGGAACTTTTCTGCTGTTCTTCGATGAGATATCTAAGCCGCTCCCTTTTTCGACCTTGAGGAGATCAAAGAGTGGTGCTGTAATCGAAGCAAACCCTTTGGCATATCTTCGATAATACAAGCACAATCCTAAGAAAGATCTCAGGTCATGTATCGATGTTGGTCTAGGCCAGTCTCGAATTAACTTCACCTTGTCTTCTAGGGGTTTGATGTTCCCTTGTCCTACTAGATGACCGCAAAACTCGATCGAAGTAGTCCCGAAGATGCACTTTGATGGTTTTGCAAAGAGTCGATGTTGTTTGAGGATCTCCAGTATCCTTGACACATGTTCTCGATGTTCATCCAGTGTATTCGAGTAGATCAAGATATCATCTAGGTAGACAATGACAAATTTGTCTAGGTAAGGTCGAAGTACTCGATTGACCAGTGTCTGGAAAACCGAAGGGGCATTCTTGAGTCCAAATGGCATGACCAAGAATTCGAACTTCCCTATTCGAGTATTAAAGGCCGTTTTTGATACGTCTTCCGGTTTGAGTCTAATCTGCCAGTATCCTGAGGTTAGGTCTATCTTCGAGAACCATTGAGCTTGACCTAGCTGATCGAGGCACTGTTGGATAACAGGCAATGGGTAACCATTTGTTGCAGTTATGGCATTGAGTGCTCGATAATCGATGCACATGCGCCATCCCCCATCCTTCTTAGGAACAAAGATAACAGGGAAACCCCATGGGCTCGAGCTTTCTTGGATCATACCTCGATCCAGAAGTGCTCTAACCTGTTCTTCTTGCTCTCGAAGCTGACTTGCTGTCAAATTGTATGCTCGAATGTTTTTAGGTCCTTCCTCTCCTGTGCAGATGATGCTGTCCTGTAGTTGTCGAAGCATCGGTATAGACTCGATCCTCTCATCCTGGGGTATGTCTGTTCTAAACACCCCTTTATGCCTATTGAGGATTTTTCTTAAGCCTTGATCTGCAACTTGGGTACGATACCCATCTAAGTTCAGATCGAGCTCTTCTCGCATCATTAAGAGGAAACAGTGTCCCTCTGTCTTGAAGACCGAGTTCATCTCCTTATGATTTAGGAGATCTAAGGGCCGATCCGGGTCTAAGCAATCTAATTGCAAGACTCGATCTGATCGCCTGCCCATTAGAGCATGCTTGAATGATCCCTCCTTTGAGTGGAAACTTATGATGTTCGATGGGAAATCTAAGTTGGCTCTATGCTGTCTAAGCCACTCGATCCCCAAGATAACATCGTGTTGAGGCATATTCAACACCAAAGCTGTCCCTGGATATTCGAAGCCATCTAGCTCTATTCGAAGCTGCGCAGTTCCTTCGACTCCAAGAGCTGAACCGTCCGCTAGCTTAACCTGTTTCTGTGTTTCTGGACTGTCTTTATCCACCTGGAGTTGACACTTGTCCACCATAGATCTTGAAACGAAGGTTCTCGAAGCACCTGTATCGATCAAAGCCATGAAGTAGCGACCTTCGACTTTGATTTTCAGTTCGATCAAGCAGAAATCGCCAGGATTTTCTTGATTAGTTCCTAGATTCAAGTGTTCGACCCTTCGTGCCAAATCCTCATCCATCAAATTGGATGTAGCTTTGTCAGGAGACATGTTATGATCGATAGTCCCCTGACTTAGCTTCGATCTTGACCATTTCCCTGGGATTGGGTTGACTCTTCGATCAAAGTCAATCGACGTTCGTTGGGTACAGTTACTATGCAGGAAGAGGATCGATGTCCAGTCTGCCCACATTTGAAACATCTGTTCTCCCTTCGACATTTCTTGAGGAATTCCATCCTTTGATTAGATTGACCTTGGTTCGAGTTCCCTTGGTTTTGGTAAGATCCCTTCTTCGAAGACTTTGGCCTGTCTTGCATTGGCTTCGAAGCTCGTTCCATAGCTTGATCCTCTAGATACCTGCTATAGATCTTGTCTGCAAATCGAGCTAGACCTCTAAGTGTCTGAGGTTCATCAGGAACAAGGCTGAGTCTGTTCAAGACTTCTCGATTGAGGCCGCTCCTGAACTTCTCGGTCCTTAGATCTTCTGGAATGGGAGGTTCGATACGTTCAGCAAACTTAGAGAACTCGATGAGATATTCTCCAACTGATCTCTTGCCTTGGACACAGTTGTCATAGTCCTTCTGGCGCTTTCGCTTTGCATTGATGTCTTCGAACTCCATCTTGATCCATTCGAGGAACCCTTCAAGGGTAAGTTGCTGGTAAAGGTTCCTTTGAAGTTCAGGGCTTGCAGCATTGTTGAAAGTCCTTTCGAGCTTTGTCCTTTCGATAGCCCAAGCTTCCTTGGCTGAGCCAGTCAAGCTGTTGGCTGCATAGAGGATTTTCTCGGTTTCGCTCGAGAGGCATCCCTGCAGTTCAAGGAGACTGATACAGTCTCGAACCTGCATGATCCACATTCGAACCGCATTGTCCTCTACGGTGCCATCGAACAGCGCAGGTCTGGTACTCACCAGCCTGGCTCCAGCTTGAGTGGGTTGAGCAGAGGCTCGAAGGGTGCTTATCTCCAGCATCATGCTGTGAACCAACCTTCGAAGGTCTTCGACCTCGCTCGTAGTTGACATATCCCTCGATGCACCACCCAACTGGGGATTGTGCATCGAACCACTTACTCCATTGTTACCACTGCCATCAACTGGCATCATGTTCATCATATCCTGACTAGATTGATTGAATGACATCTTGTTGAGTGTTGATACTTTTGAGGAGTGATCGAGATTGCAGAAGCTACCAAGTGTTGTGCGATTACGCGTTCGAGTTAGAGGCCAAGGGGAATGTGGTTTGATTGCAAGGAACGCGCGCTTAGAAATTGGACTAAATACAATTTTTCTTGGTTTTGGATTTAATCGACAGAGTGCATAAACGCCCAACGCCCAGCTCTTCAGGCTCTGCCGAGACTTGCTTTCACGCCTCTTTCTCTTGAAATACCGCACTGTACATATTGTTCCTGGGATCGGGGGGACTAACAATTCGCGTGATCCCGATGGAAACAGCATTTCTGGACGTTTGGCGACATGGTTCCGCAGCGGTTCATCTCGAGCTTATTCCTGCGCACACCTCTGCATTACAGTACAAGACGTCTGTGTGTCTGTGTGTGTGTGTGTGTGTGTGTGTGTGTGTGTGTGTGTGTGTGTGTGTTTGAAATCCTGTCTTCAATAAAGCAAAGAAAGAAGTCAAGAGAGTACAAGTTGTGTGCTAAGTTTCCTTCCCACCACCGCCTCGGCAACTCGTATCAGAGAAACATCATCTCAAGAGAAGATGGCAGCAGCGGCAGTAGCAGGTTTAGTTTTGGGTCTATTGCTGGGTATTGCAGCCCTTCTCTCCGCCGTACTAGCCTGCGCCAGTAAATCCGAAAGCGAATCTTTACCTTTACACAGTCTACAATCCTCTCCTTCAACCGCTGCTGCTGAATCCAACAAAACTGACCCTCTGAAAGCCAAACATCCTCCCACCGCCACCCCAACCGCCAAACAGCCTTCGGATAACAAACCCCAACAGGCCGTAAAAGATCCCAAACCACCTGACAACAAAGACAATAAAGCCGGCCCGACAAAGGGTGAAGAATGGTCAGGAGCCAGATTGTGGCAAGAGTATGTGGCCAAGGTGGACGAGGTCAAGGGAATGGATGGTAAAGCGCCACAGTATGTGGTGTTTGATCCGAAGAGTGGTAAAATGGAGCTCAAGCCGGCTCCGGCGAATGACGCGCCGTTTTTGAAGGTTTGTGCGGATGGGAGAGTTGAGTTGGTGGATGTTGGCGGTGGTGGTGGAGGTGGAGGTGGTGGAGGTGGTGGAGGTGGGAAGACTGCGGGTGGTAGTGGGAACGGAGATGGGAGAAAGGATGAGAAGAAGGGTCAACAGCACCACGGCCAAGAACATGGGCAGGCGCAGCAGGGAAAGAAGGACGAGAATAAAACACAAGGAAGCAGTGAGCAGAAGGGAAACAACAACGATGCGAAGAAGGACGACAAGAAACCAGACGTTACCAAAGCACAGCAACAGCAACCCAAAGGCGAGCTCTTAAAAAGCAAATCTGAAGAAACCGACTCCAAAGAAAACCACCACAACAACATTTCCAGGAAACCTCCTCCACCACCCTCACCAACAGTCATAATCGAAAAGAAAGCCGATCCTTATCAAAACGCCAAGAAGGACGAATGTGGTGATTCTCCCAAGTTGTCTTTGCACGGGACGGTGGAGTTGAGGCACGTTTTACAGGCGCTGGGTGTTGTTGTACCTCCCGTGACTTTGGCGGCGGATAGCGCAAGGGAGGAGGTGTTGAAAGGTAAGGCAAAGATGCAGATGAAGAATGGATGTGTTGGATGCGGGTCTAGATACGGTGATGAGGGTCGGCGAGTGGGAACAAGCGGATGTAAGCACAGATACGACGCCGACTGTGGTAAGACTTTTCACCATTGTAGCCATCAACATCACCATCTTTCTATGAACCATCATAAGCCGGGCCAAACAAAACTTGCCCACTCGGGATGCAGACACGCTGCCACCCACAAGACATCCACAAGGACAAGGCAACACGAGAGTGCTCGTCACGATTCGTAAGTGTTTTCTTTTTCCTTCTCCTGGCAGATGAAAGTTGTTCAAATAGTGCTAACTTTGATACCGTTTTTTTTTTTTTTTTTTTTTTTTGGTGAGGATTACTGTACAGTTGCTGTGAGAGATGTGAGCTTCAAGAGGAGGTGAGTTGTATTTTCGACAGGGTTGAATGAGATTTCGAAAAATTACCAATGTTTGCTGCGGGTTGGTATTGGTGCGATAGGACTGGGAAACGACTTCATCGTCCACTATGACCACGCTTGATCTTGGTAAGTTTAATGATTTGAATTTCGCTTCTGAATGAAAACGGTGAGAATGGGCCTGAGTACTGACACATCCTCGGATTCCTCATCCACGACTTGCTTCTCGGCGGTGTTACTCAGGCAATCGTCGTCACATCTGCCACCACCATCGACACAGATAAAGGCACAGCATCCACCCCTTCTCACACATCACACAAGAAATACAAACGTCACCAATTCATTGCCCACCGTCCTAATCTCCTACTCGGCCAAAAAGCGCCACAACCCCTCACCATCCTTATAATCATGATGAACAACCGTCACCAACCACCTCTCCTCTTTCACTCCTTCCACCAATTTCCTACTCGCCGAACCTTTGGGAAACAACATTGACCACTCTGACCAAATTTCAAATGCCTCTTCTCTCCACGCCTCAAAACTTTCCCTTTCGATGATGGTCGATTGAACGATTTCTTTTCCTGGGAATACTGCCCATGTGACGGTATTCGCCTCGTTCTCGCCCAGATTCGAGGCGAATTCGCCCTTTGCATTGCCAGCAAAGTAGGTGACCTGGGAGTTGGGGCCCAGAGCGTCAATGCGAGAGATGAGGGCGTCCTTGTCTTGGCTGGACATGAAGAGTTCAACAAAGGCTTTTTGAAAGATGAAGCCGCCAGGAGGGCCAAATCCGACAGTGGGATCGGTGGAAGGGGCACCGTCAACGGCGGGTTGAGATCCGACAGACCACCAACTTTTACCAGGCCGGTTCAGCGTCAGAAGATGATCGCGAATCTGCAAGGTCTCGTTCATCAGAGGAGCATCGCACCATGGAATGCAAGAGATCTTCTCCTCGAGATACGAGGCAAAGATAGTGGAAATGTCGGAGAGCGTCACTGGATAACCCCAAATCCGCAGCGCATCCTGAGGTGGGACTTTGAGAGAAACGCCATAGCCGTCCATCTCTCCAAAGGCGGGACTGCGAGAATCACCGTATCGACCGTTGGGGAATTCATCCCAGGTGCTTGTCTCGGGGACTTGGTAGGAGCTGGATGTGCGTGCGAGGGTGCGGTTGAGCGCTTCTTGGGTGGTCACTTTGAAGTCTTTGGGCGTGTTTGCACCGGTACGATCGGAAAGCATCTGGTTCTTTGTGCGCTCCAAATGCAGATGTGCAGGGATCCCCTTCAAACGTGCCTCGGCTTCAGCTTGTGCTCCGAGATCCACCTTCCAACCCAAGCCGTCCAAGATGCGCTCGATACTCTTTTCGAGGTTTAAAGAGCACAGGTGGAATCCTCTGACATCCGATTCGAGGAAAATGCGCCCAATCATGTGGATACTAAGCGAAACACCATACTCCTTTACGGCAGCGTCATCGCTCTTGATCGGTTCGAGGGCATCTAGCACCAGCTGGGGCACTTGCGCTTTGCAGAGGTTGGTCATACGGCGGAAACTCTGGTAGTTTTGAATGGGCATAATTCCGGGTAGGATGGGGATGGTGATACCGATATCTCTGCAGTCTTTGTACCAGCTGAGAAACTGGTCTACGTCGTAGAAGAGTTGGGTGACAATGTACTGTGCTCCTGCATCTTGCTTTTCTTTCAAGTAACGAAGATCGCGTTTGACGTCGCGGTCGACGTAATCGGCATGGCCTTCGGGGTACCCAGCTACGCCAATGCAAAAATAGTCTCCGTGACTCTCGCGAATATATCGGACGAGATCTGTGGCGTGCTGGAAACGTTCGTCCGCTGCTACCCAGTACTCTTCTCCTCTTGGTGGGTCACCTCGAAGGGCGAGAATGTTTTTGATACCGAGGCGTTTGGCGGTGAATAGGGTCTCGTCGAGACTGCTCTTCTCGACATTGGTACATGTGAGATGGAGACAGACATCGCAAGCATCGAGCTCTCCCTCACCTTCCCAGCTCTCACCGCCTTTAACGCGTTCGATATGCTGCTGAGATCCCGATCCAATCTGGTGTACTTCCGACTGGACGAGCTGCACATCAGGGTTCAACTTGCCCTTTTGAATCCTACCGGCCAACTCGAGGGATTTGCCACCGGTAGTACCACCAGCACCCCATGTGACGTGAATCCAGCTAGGATCGAGATTGGCGCGCATGCGAGCGATGCGGTTGTAGAGGTTGGCGAGACCCTGGGTAGTTTTGGGGGGGAAGAATTCGAAGGACCAGAAGGGGGCATCGCGGGCCGAGGCTGCTTGGATTTTGGTGGTAATGTGGGCTGGGTCGGGCACTGAAGGCACCGCAGCAGTGGAAGTTGATGCCATCGTGTGCAAGGACTTGTATGGATGTGGTGTATGATGAGAACAAGAAGAAGATGTGCATCGGATATTGATTTGAGTCGCCTTCTTTGGTTTTCCGATGTCATGCGAGCAAGAAGGTGTCTTTCAAGCCTGAAAGCCGATTTCCGAGATTCTTCTTAAAGAGGAGAAAGTCAGGGTCTTTGGAGCAAATGTGAAGGGGCAGTCAGCGCAATTACACGCTCGAAAACGTACAGACACTTTGCCCCGATCGAGGACGTATCGGCTTGTTCTCACGATCCATGACACACGAGAGCATTCTCTGCTGCTTGTACAGTACAGTACACTATAATACGCTGCCAAACGGGCATCGGAAGAGGCATAGGAAAGGGGTTGCGGATTGCGGAAAAGCCGAATCAACAAAAGAGTGTCAACCCCGCACTCGCCAACTTATCACAGAGTATGCGACCTGTGCGTGTGTGTGTGCGAGTCTGCGATTCGCCCTTGACACCACGGCAGAAGATAATAGCAAAGCAAACAACCGAGACCCGGCTAATCGAATTGTCTACAGTAAGTTATGCTATAGGAGCAGATGCACGTCCTTTCTCTGCTTGCGTTGAAGAAAATCAATTTGCTCGGTCCCCGCCGGTCCGTTGCCTGCTTGCATCCTCTCTGCCTCGTTCGCCCTTGATCCCTTTTTCGTGTTCCCACCGTAGCTGCTCAATATCCGTCACTTTACTGTCTGCTGTTTCGATCTGTATAAACCAGGCAAGAGCAAGACGAAGCAGAAGCAGCGGCACGTTCTGTGACTTGGCAAAGAGCATCCACATTGTCCTTTTCGGAGAATCTTGGCCGGAAAGAAGGCGATGTGAGAGTGCAAGAGGAGGCCAAGATGGCTTGGCTGAACATCACCTTCGTCATAGGCTTTCAACTTTATTGGAGGGCGTATCGCCAGTCACTGAGGCACTTTTTCTGTTGCTTGATTTTGTATTTTCTGTGAAATGCAAATCCAAATGCAAATGCAGATGCGGTTGCAGTACTGTACACACACACTCTCTCTCTCTTTGTTGTCGGCACGTCGGTAGTGGCTTGGACCCGTCATTGGCAGCAGCAGCAGCAGTGGAATGATGTGAGTGGGCTCTTCTTGGCTGCCGAAAAATAAAAACAAAATAAATAAATGAATAAATAAACAAATAGATAAATAAATAAGAAAAGATCCGGCACCTGCTTCGCTTCGTTCGTACAGACTGCACCGCCCAAGGCAAGCACTGCTCAGACGCCTCGCTTACAAGTACTGTACAGAAACTTGTACCTTTGACTGCACCCTCCACTGATGCAAGTAATTGATTCGGAATCCCCACTTCTCCTCTCTCTCTCTCTCTCTCTCTCACTCAAAGAGCAACGACCCCGGCATTCCTCTATTGCTGCCTGCTTGTCCTGCCCTTGATTATGTTCGGCATCACCATCCACAAATCCACCAACTCTTTCTCAACCTAGTCGCTACCTAAGCTTCACCATCGACCCATCATTTATTGCCAGCCACGCTCTTCGACACAACCCTCTCCAGTTGGCAAGTACATATCCACGCCCATTGTCGACAAGTCAAAGCCAAGTACTCCTTGCAATCACCTTGGCACAACATTCTTTGCATTCGTATCGACACACATCTCACGCAAAGCCATCCTCTCGACGAGGCGGCTCATAGATTACTATAATGCCCATCTGTGGATCCTCACACATCCGCAGCGAAGCCGCAGAGAAGGCGCATCTCTCGGCTGGCTCCCAAATCGGACCCTACCAAGATGCTCGTCCACAATCCTCGCAACCCACCATCACATCGGCAGTAGCAGCAGACCCTACTTTACCTCCCTCGCACGCTGCAAAGCATCTCTTTCCAATCCCATCAGCAGCAAAACGTGGCATCATCCGCTTCAAGATCAAGGAGCAGCTCGAAGAAGGCAGAGGAAAGCATTGGATCTGGGATAAAGGCGCTGTCCACCAAGACAACCGCGAGCCAGATGATGATGAGCTCGAACGCGTTCGTCATCGCTTCGGCTACAAGTCGACTGCACAAGGTGGTCCCTCTCGTCTCTATCTCATGGTTCTGGCTGACTGCCTCCTGCCTCTGCCACGCAACCCTATGTCGGGTGTCGTCTCTCCGCCCCTTCTGGCCACTACGGGTATCGTACCGCTTTCCATCTTCTCCACAGGCCCAGACATTATCGGACACTACTACGACTGCATCGTTGCCGCGCGTAGAGAAGTCATTCTCCTCACAAACTACTGGCAAGGCGGCAAAAACGTCGACCGCATTGCCGAAGCGCTCCGCGAACTCAACAATCGCGTACAGAAGCGTCGCAAGCTCCGAGCTCTCGAGGCTCGACCAAAAGGACAAAGTGCTGCTAGCGCCAACAATTCCCCACAAGCAGAAAACGCTGCCAAGCAAGATGCTCTGCTCGAAAAGCAAGGCGCTCCAGGCTCCGTAGCGCGTGCCGAACAGGACCAAGACAGGCAAAATCAAGATCTCGAAGATCAAGACATCGAGCTAGGCCCACCCACCGCAGAGGATCGCATCGTTGTCAAGCTCATGTGGGATAGAGGCCCTCAGACGCTAGCCGACCTCTTCCGCCTTCGCAAGCCTGTTCCTCCAAGTATGTGGAAGAACAACGGCCTACCTACCCAAGACGAAATTCCAAATCTCACCATGGAGATTCTCAACTATCACCGACCTCTCATGGGCACCTTCCACGCAAAGCTCCTCATCGTCGATCGTCAGGTTGCCCTTATCAACTCGAACAACATCCAGGATCGACCCAACATCGAAGCCTGTGTTCGTCTCGAGGGTGACATTGTGAATTCGGTTTACGACCATGCACTCATCAGCTGGGGCAACCGCCTTCAACCTCCTCTTCCCTGCCTCACCGCTCCTGCACCCGTTGCACCCTCCCCTGCTGCCTTTATGACTGGCGACCAGAGCACGTTGCCTTCTCTGACCGTGGAGAAGCTCAAGCAGCTTGCACTCAACGTCCGTCAACGTCTTCATGACGAAGACACGGCTACCGAAGTCGAAAAGGAGCGTAGTCTACAGAGTCCCATCACCTTCCACTTTGGCGATGTCGTCGACCAAATGATGCGACGCGACAGCTTCGGTGCCAAGGGCGCCCAATCGCCCGTCCGTTCCCCCGCCAACGAGGGTCACGTCGATGGCGAGAAAGCCGCTCGCAACGCTGGCGCCCTGTGGGCCCAAAAGGTGCTCGGTGAACGCTTCAGCCATTTCCAGAATAGCAACCTCAACAAGCCTGAAAAGTCCGAGACTGCACCGCTCGAGAAATCCGATACGCCACCTCCCCCGACCCATCAGAAGAAGCACTTTGCCGATGTCGTGGAAGCACTCATGATGAAGGAAGGCCACAAACCACCCGCCTGGGCCGAGGGCGCGCTCGAGGTGTTTGGTCTCGGTCAGAGTAGCTCCAAGAACGTGGCGCAGGAGGTAAGACGCAATCCGCGACCCAAGACGACGCTGGCGTCAGGGGTCAATGTACCCACTGCTGTGGCTGAGGAAGAACATGGTGAACAGTACGATTGGCGCAGGTCGATCGAGGCTGACGAGGAAAGCTTGGAGGATGCACCTAGTCAGACGGCGATTGGGGAGGATTCGGCTAGTCCCAAGGCGGCACTTAGCAGCGTTGGTAGTGATGATGCGGTTCCCGCAGTCCATAAGGATGCTGTTGTGGGTGATCAGACAACCCTCGAGACTGTTGTGCCATCCGAGACAGGAGCTGCTCCCGCCATCAACAACGAAATTCTCAAGACGAAACAAGAGTCCTCCTCCAAGCCCTTAACCACATCCACAGCTGCAACTAGAGACGACGAAGGTGCACCTGGTTCTGTTGGCTACCGTCGTGTCCATCGCCGTACCCTATCCCAAATTTCCAAATCTTCCGCCGCCGAACGTCTCAGTGCCATTACCAAATCGCTCGACTTTGCCAACAACTCGAAGGTCCAAGGCGAAATCCGAGCCGAGAATCTCTCGGATGAGAAGCTCTCCACCCTCAACGACGTTCTCGATTTCCAGCCCTATATCTTCCACAAACCGCACTCTCCCGTCCCTATGGCCCTCGTCAATCGTCGACCACACGGTACGCCGGGGCACTCTGACATTCGCAACCCACAAGACGCTGCCTGGTTGGCTGGATTCCGATATGCCAAGAAACACATTTTCATCCAGTCACCCACGCTCAATGCGTCGCCCATCAAAGCGGCTGTTCTCGCAGCCGTACGTAGGCACGTGAAAGTGGAACTGTGGTTGGATCTGGGATTCAACGACAAGTCCGAAAGCATGCCATTCCAAGGAGGGACCAATGAGCAAGTCGTCACAGCCTTCTATCGTCAGCTTCGACGGGAGAATAAGGGAGACGAAAAGTATCTCGAAGTCTACTGGTACACCGGTAAGGACATGACTCGACCTCTCAATGCTGTGAGGAAACAGCGCAATTGTCATGTAAAATTCGCCGCTTTTGATGGACAGGTGGCGGTGTTGGGAAGTGGAAACCAGGATACCCAGAGTTGGTTCCATTCGCAGGAGATTAATGTGATGGTGGATAGTAAGCAGATCGTGGATGAATGGATGGCTGCTTTGACCAGAAATCAGAGTACCAAGTTGTACGGGATGGTGGATCAGAGGGATGGGATTTGGAGAGGAAGAGATGGTCAGGAGTTGGTAGATACGGGCAAGGATGGAGTCAAGGAGAAGGAGAGAAGCCCTACACCTCCTGTTACAGGGGGAACCGCAAGAGCAGAGGCGATTAAGAATGGGACTTTGGCTGCAAATGCTAATGTAGAGGTGGGTGCAGGTGCGACACAGAGCTCTCCTTCGGCAAACACGTCTGCCACGACGTCAACAAACAATACTGCTACTCCCATGGCTGCTGCTGGAAAGTAACATACCTCTTCTCCCCATCAACTATCAACACAACACATCGTAAACATCCACCACATCAATACTACTAGTAGATCATACCACCATCACCACCATTCCCCTAAAACAGTATACACAGACACACATACACTCTCATTTGATCCCACTTTTCTTCGATTTTATCCCATCTGAGTTCGCTTCTCCATCTACACGTCTTATTTTCATCTTTTGTTTGCAACAGCCTCTTTAGACAGTCCTATGTTCACTCTGGATTCCAAGACTCTCTTGTGTGTATGTGTGTGTCTGCGTGTTCTTTTTTGAGAAAAGGTTGCATTCTAAAGGCGGTACCGATGATACAAAGGGACTCTTGTGTGTGTCTGTGTGTTCCACTAAACCGATTTTTTTTCTTTTTCAAAGAGAAATGATATTTACATTTGAGGCATGTCAGGACCCGCATCTTCTCCCATACCTGCGTCTGGAGCCTGTACACCAGGTCCAGCACCTCCACCTGGTTGCCTACCCCTCTTGGCCGATACGACGTCGTCGACGCGGAGCAACAGCGAAGCCGACTCGATGGCGGTCTTGAGCGTCTGAATCTTGACAGCGGCCGACTCGTAGAGACCGTATTCCTTCATTTCGACAACCTTGCCGGATTCGCCGTCAACACCGTACGAGTGCTCGCCGTTGGCGTGTTTGGCGCGGAGAGTGGTGAGGGTCTTGATGGCGTTTCCGCCGCAATTCTGGATGAGGGTACGGGGGATGACTTCCATAGCATCCGATACGGCACGGATGGGGCCGACTTCAACGCCTTCGAGCTCCTTGGCGAACTCAGAGAGACCGTAGGCGATAGCCATCTCGGTGGCTCCTCCACCTGGTGCAAGGAGAGGGTTGAAGACGACGTTGCGTGCCACGGCCATGGCGTCTGCCAAGTTGCGGTCGATCTCGTTGAGGATGTCCTTAGAAGGACCACGGAGGAGGATGGTGCATGCCTTGGGCTCCTTGCACTCTTCCAAGAAGGTGAAGTACTCGTCGCCGAGCTTTTCAATGTGGAAGAGGCCACATCTGGTACCGATGTCGGCATCGCGGAGGTCGTCGACCCTGTTGACAATGGTGGCGCCGGTGGCACGAGCGATTCGGTTGTTGTCGGTCTTGCGGACACGTCGGATGCAGGTGATGTTGGCCTTGAGGAGGTAGTGCTGCGCAAGGTCCGAAACACCCTTTTCGGTGAAGACGAGGTCGGGCTTGAATTCGATGATCTTTTCGCACATGGACTGGATCTGCTGCTCTTCGATCTCGAGGATCTTGTTCCAGTCCTCTTCGCGTGTGATTTCAATGTTGGTTTGCGACTCGCCCTTCTTGTACTCGAGTGGACAGTCGAGGAGCATGATTCTTGGGTTCTCGATGCGTCTCCTCATCTTGGGGTGGGTGACGTCCTTGTTGAGCATGACACCGTCAAGAACACGGCAGTCTTCGATGGTTCCACCGGGCACCTTTTCGACACGGGCGTAGCGCTTGATATCGACCGTCTTGGTTGGGTCGCTGCCTGCCGAAGAGCCAGCGGTAGCATCAACCATGGCAACAGTGCGAACGGCTTTGAGAGCGAGCTTGCACATCTGTTCGGACCATCTCGAGACAAACTTGGTGCCAATCGAAGTCTTGATGAGAGCGAGCATGTCCTTGTCGTTGGTGACATCGACGGGGACAGAGATCTCCTCGACAATCTCGAGCGCTCTTGCGAGAGCCTTCTTGAATGCAGAGATGATGACGACGGGGTGGATACCGCGTTCGAGCTGGGGCAAGGACTGTGCGAGGATTTCACCGGCGAGGATGATGACACTGGTGGTTCCATCACCGACTTCCTCATCTTGGGTTCGGCTGAGCTCAATCATGGACTTGGCGGCAGGATGAGCGACTTCGACTTCACGAAGGATAGCATTTCCGTCGTTGGTGAGGAGGATACCACCCATTGGGTCGAGGATCATCTTGAGCATGGCCTTTGGGCCAAGACAAGTGCGAATGACATCGGCGACGGTCTTTGCAGCGGTGATATTGGAGATCTGGGCTTTGCGACCGGTCTGACGCTCTGGGCCAGTGTTCATGACAAACACGGGTTGTTGTCCGGACATGTTGGCGATGTATGTGTTGGAAGCAGATTGACCTCTCAGATGGTTATCCGTGTGCTTGCTTGAATGGAACAAAACGCTCTTGCTCTTCGACTATGCTTTTGGGATCGGTACGGAGCCGTGTCGAAGTGTCGGATGACCACGCTGCGCAAATGGAGTATCCGATGGTGTTGACAAGCGCAAAAGGGTGAGATTGGGACGAGTGGTGGAGCGAAAGGTTGAGGAAGATCGGCAACACCGAAGTGTGAGAGAATGTGAGAGAGTGACACTTTTTCCGTTGCTCAGCGTTGTGTTGCAGCGTATGCCTGTGTGCGGAAGGGCAGAGAAGAACACACAACGCAGCGCGCGCGACTCTGCTCTCCAGTCAAAGTCCACAGGCCAAACTGCTGCTAAACGCTATGAGCTGCGCGTTGCTTGCAGATTTCTTCCAGCTTCTTCCTCAAAAAAAGCAGAGGACCGCGACTTTTTGGCTCTGAATCGGGCCTCATCATCCGATTCAAAAGAGCATCAGATTCGATCACGATTGAAGGCATGTTAGCAGCTGTACTCATAACACCTTCGAAGTGATGACTTTCGCTGCGTTGTGAGCTTGTCTGGGACCCCACTCGGCCTCATTGATGTGGGCTCACACGATCATTGTCACTGATGACTCGCCGTAGAAGCTGGATTTAAAGTTGGTTGATCAAGGCTTCGTCTTGAAGCAGAATGCAGGCCCACCCTATGCCCTAGCGTCATGAGCTGTGACATGGCAGTGCATCTTGCCGACAATGTCGAGTTGCGGCGATGTCTCAGATCTGGAGCAGTCTAGTCGTAGAAGGAAAACCAGGCGTGCCTGAGTTCCAGCCCTTTGGCGCCTATCCAAAAAATACCCCCAAGCGAAAGCATACATTATCTCACTTGTTGCTCTTCTCCAAATGAAGCTGGTTTGGTAGGCTATCTTTGGTTGCCGAGGACAAGTCGGCCCAGCTGTAGCAAGAAGAGACGGCATGTTGTCATCATCTGCTCAGATGGTCGGCGCAAGTTTTGTTCTCCGACTCAAGTCATCCACAAGATGCGACACACGCCCATACGCTCAAACGCACGAGCGCACGCACTAGCCATCCAACCAACCCATCCACACATCCGCATAAAATCGCACACCATTCACACATACGCAACTCCTCTCGCTGCTGTACCACCACTTTCTAGGCTTTGTGATCCCCCACTCCCTGCCACTTTGAGTCTTGAAAGGAAAATGAGTTGGTGACCTGTCTCGACCTTCGAGCTTTTTATATAATCCTTGAGCGAATCGAGTAGCAAGCCTATGCTAAACGGAGAGCATCAGTAGTTGAAGAATGGCCACACTCAATTTTGACCCGTAAGTCTAGTGAGAGAAGTGGGAAATTGGGTGGGAAAGGGTTAGGAGAAAAGCGTAAAAAATGAAAGCGCCATACTGTATCTTTCCGTTTAGCCCGTCAGCTTGGGCCCACAAGTTGCAACCGACGCAGTGCACGCACCAACTCACGCACACACACGCCCACGCACGCACGCACGCACGCACGCACGCCGCCTCCAACTCAGTCAGTCGGTCACTCCTTCCTTCCCTGCTGCTGCCCTACAATACAGTACACACTCGAGACATTTCAGGTCAGTCGGTCCGCCAGTCGCTGCCCTTCCGACTTCCCCGCTCAATCACTCTTGGCTCTGTCCATCATCTTGGCCTCCAGCCTCATCGCATCCACTCCACTCACTTCTTTTTTTAGGACGTCCCACATCCTATTCAACCTCTCCCGATCATATCGCTGGTGCCGGCATATCCGACTACGCCAATCTTGTCTGAAGAGCTCCCCGGCATCTCCCCGACATTCGAGCTGGTTCATCTCCCACGGTTCCACTCTGGCATCTCAGCTTGAATACATTCCGCTTCGTTCTGCTTCGTCTTGGCCAGCTCTTTGCCATTTAGCCACGTCTCTCGACTCGCACCATCCGATAGTTCAACTCGCTGGCTTTATACGCCTGCGTTTCTGTCCTTCCTGCTCCTCGACCTCCCTTTCTACCTCTCGTCCCCATCATCTTTTGAGGGAGGATGGCCATCTTCGGTCTCAAGTCTCGCAAATCCTACTCTTCCGAAACCGCCAGCTTCAACAAGCAGAAGCCAGATTCTGCTGCCACTCGCGATCGCAACCTCGAGGCTTCCGACGTTATCGGTGAGAGCCCCGATTTTGGTTCATTCGCAAACAGTCGTCGTGGTCCCTCTCACGCCTCCGACTCGTCGTCACTCCTTTCCCGCAACTCATCCAGCATGAAAAAGTTCTTTGGTAGCACTCGCAGAAAGGGCTCTCAGAGCATTGATGGTGGTTCCCCCGCTGGTCCTCCTGGCAAGAACCTTCAGACCTCCGACTACTTTAATGACGCCAGCTCCAAGCGTGCCAGTCGAACCAGCCTCAACAAGCCGGCTGCCACTCCCGCCTCACCTCCTGTCATCACTCCTTCAGCCATCGCTCCGTCATTGAGCTCTCCCACCGGTGCAGGCGGTTCCTTCGCTGAGGCTGTCGGTCAAAATGTGACGGGAGGTTTGGTTGCCGCCAGCACCCCATCGGGGCCTCGTCCCTCGGAACTCTTTGCAGGCAAGGGTGTCCAGTGGGAACAGATCAGCCTCACTGCTCGTGACATCACCAAGCCCACCGATGCTGCCAACACCACGGTCGACATGCAAAAATTCCTCAAGGAACGACGTCAGTGGATCCCCACCTTCAAGGACTCGGAGACTGTCGAGGAGGCTTCTGTCAACCTACCCAAATCTCTCGAACAGTTTTCCTTTGAACACCCTGCTGAGGTTTCCAAGTCGTCGGCCGGTCTCAAGAGCTTGAGAGACCTCGAGGATACCCACAAGCGCAAGGTCGCCCTCCTTAACTCGGAACCACTTGCCACCACTGCCAACGGCACTATCTTCGAAGAAGCTGGTCCCAGCACCTCGGTCTTGACTAGTGAATCTGAGGCTGCTACCAGCGTCAAGCCTGGACAGTCGCTTCCACCGCCTCCGGTCGCTCCTTCGCGCAATCAATCCTTCCGAACCTCCACCTTTGTTGCCTCTAATGACTCTGCGGCTCGAAAGTCGGGCAGTCTTTCTCGCAAGCCTGCTCCCTCGGCCGGTGTCAATGGCAACGGCGCAATCACTTCAACGGCAGCAGCCTCGCGTGATATTCCGCAACGCAGGAGCTCGGTACGAAGAGAGCTCTCGGAGCTTGGAAAGTCGGAGGCAGACAAATCAGCGGCAAGTGCTGTTCAGGCAGACAGTGCGGCAGAACCATCTCGCCCAGCGAATGGAAGAGTCGACCAGATCAAAGAGCAAGCCGGTGTACCCGAGACAGCAAGACCTGGCACAGCAGCCACTGGCAGCGTGCGTCCCTCTATGGAGACTGCTGGCTTTGCCACCCCCGCTGAGTCGCAGTCACAAGACGGAGAGCATCTTGCTTCGAGCACACTGACGCAGGAACTTCCGAGCACACCTCCAGTGACAGCCCAAGTGGCTAGCCAGGACTCGGCAAATACAGTAGCTCCACCCATCAGTCCATCGCGTCCTCCCAAGAACGGCCAGCGCACTCCTTCGCGTCAAAACAGCAAGGAGCCCATCAACAATGGCGTTCTCAACAAGCCGACCGACTCGGAGCAGGGTCAGGCCACCAACCTCGTTCAGAAGATTGCTCAGGCAGCTCCAGCCTTGCAGAACATCGTGCCTGGAACCGGAGCGGCCACCGACCACGATGCCTAATCAGCCCAAATTCAATGTATACGAGTAGCTCTAGTTGTCCTTCATAGTCACTCTCTTTTTCAATACCCACTCTTTCACAAGCAGCAGATTCCTAGTGTGTACAGTATGAGCAAGGACTACTGTTTCTCGAGCGAGTGCAAGGTGAGAGAGGACATGGAATCCTCGGAACGCGGAACAAGGACCCTCATGTGGAGAGAAATTTAGCATCTTGAGAAGAAATCGGCCAGGGTCCTGGCAATTCTTCTGTACACCTTTCATTCTCTCTCGATCAACGCATCGCCCTTGACAACCTCCAACTACAAAGGCATAGAGGGTCAAGATGGCGGACTTCTACATTCGAGCAGCAGCGTCTCTCGATCGGGTGCTTCGCGATGAGTGTTCTGTCAAAGCGGCTGCTGCACCGCATCCTGATGCTGGGCGAGTATTGGCGATTCTCATCAATTCTTTGGCCTACCGTAGCGCGTTAACGATTGCATTGGAGGACTCAAAGGTGTTCAAGCTAGAGGAGAAGGTATTCACTCTCACTCCCACCCCTCCTTCTGCCAAAAGCAAGTCCAAGGCTCCCTTCAAGGAAGACGCTAAGAACCCCAACAAGACCAGCAAACCCGCGGCAGGTAAGGGAGACAAGACCTACCCAAGCAAAGAAGCGTTCCTCCTCGTCCTCTGTCACGATCTTCTTTTCCAATCTCGTGGCATTCAAGCCGCCAAAACGTGGCCACCCAAAGTCACCCTCGAGCGCTACAAACCCTCTCTACACTCTGCGTTGGTGAAACTTCAAATTCGTCAAGGTAAATCACGCATTCAAGACCTGCGCTCTGGTGCTCTCTATCAAGAGATGACTGCTCGAATCCCGCGTTGGATCCGAATCAACCCTCTACGTGCTACTCGGCAAGAAGTTTTCCGGTGGCTTGAAGAGAATAGGTTTACGGCGGTGGAAGATGGCAAAGAGGAGTTGGGAGGGGTGAAAGAATATGTGGAGAGCAAACATGTGCCGGGATTGTTGGCATTTCATCCAAAGGCAACGAGTGGGTTGTTGAGTGGAGAGGTTTACAGGGGGAATTGGGTGGTGATGCAAGATTTGGCGAGTTGCTTTCCTGCATATATTTTAGATCCGCCGAGAGGGGGCACGGTGGTGGATGCGACTAGTGCCCCGGGGAACAAGACGAGTCATCTTTCTGCTATCATGTACAGTAAGAGGCTCTCGAACAATGCAGAAGACGGAGAAGAGGATGACGGGGCAAGGGGAAAGATTTTTGCATTCGAACGAGATGCTGTACGATACAAAACCCTCGTCAAAAGGCTTGGCGCCGTCGGAGCTCTTCAAGCCAACGCTACGGGCATCACAAAGTTCTCAACGGGAAACGTCGTAGCCGAGCGCAAAGACTTTCTCACCACCAATCCGACCGACTTTTCCAAAGTCACACATATGCTCCTCGACCCTTCTTGCAGTGGAAGTGGCATTGTTAACCGTCTAGATTTCTTAAAGGAAGATGACGATGTCGAAGACACGTCCCCCTCTTCTTCTTCTTCTTCTTCGGAATCCTCCCCTTGTTTGGATTCCGGAAACGAGGGTATGACGAAGCTCGAACGCCGCCTAAAGCAACTATCCGAGTTTCAACTACTCATGATTCGACACGCCTTCAAATTCCCCTCGCTCCGCAAGGTCGTTTATTCGACATGCTCTATTCATCCGCAGGAAAATGAAGAGGTGGTCATCCGAGCTCTCGACACGGAAGAAGCCAAACAGTACGGTTGGACTTTGGCACCGCGCAAAATGGTCATCCCCTCATGGCCCGTCAGAGGAGATAAAGAAACATGTATAAAACTAGCAGGGAAACAAACGGGGGAGAAGGTGGCGGATAGCGTAATTCGTTGCAAACCAGGAGGTATGGGTGAAGGTGACAAACCTCACGTAGAGAGCTGTAATGGTTTCTTTGTTGCTTGCTTTATCAAAGGTCACCCTAGCCAAACCACAGCTGTTGATGATGAAAATGTAATTGGAAACAGAAAGAGACCAAATCCTGAAAGTAATACGGACGAAGACGATGTAGAAGAACAACAGGAAGCGGAAACGAAAGACGCAGAAGCAAAGCAACTCAAAAACGGTACAGGAAATAGCGCAGCCAACAGGAAGAAAAAATTGCAAAAGCGCAGAAAAAAACAGCGCCTACACCACCAACAACCCTAATCTGCAAGCTTTCTCCGACTCAGTATCTTTACCAAAGCACAATACACATTTTGATTCCCAAACATTTGATCTGCCTTCTCCATCGCTTGAAATCGGACGAAACATCTCACTCAGCGGGAAAAGATCATAGACGAGGCATCAATTTCAGAAGGTTTTTTTATCATAAAGGTTCGATTGCCCCAACCGCGGTCTTTTGCTTTACGTTAGAGAACTAACGATTCGAGCGGAATGCATATGGGATCACTGCAACAGCAGCTCTTTAGTTGGAGCTGGACGAGATGAAGAACCACTTGTCGATGCTAGCGTCGATAGGAGCGGGAGGCTGGGGGTTAGCCTTGGGCACGCTGGTGACAGCGGCGTCGTTGGCACCGACGAGACCCTTGGAGCCCTGAACGGATGAGTTGGTGAGGCTGATCTCACCGGCGTCGGCCTGACCGGTGATGAGCCTCTTCCAGGCCTCGTTGCACTCGTGAACGATCTCGGTGGCGTACTTGCGGTTCTTGGCCTCACCGGAGAAGGCGAACTGGTTCTCGGGCTTACCGTCGGGGATTTTGTAGATCCTGAACCACTCGTTGGTGGCACGGATCAATCCGGGGAGGTGGCGCTCGACATCCTCGATGTCGTTCAACTTGCTAGCCAGGGGATCGTTGATGTCGATGACGATGACCTTCCAGTCGGTCTCACCCTCGTCGAGGAGAGCCATGACACCGAGGACCTTGACCTGCTTGACCTGACCAGTGTAACCGACCTGCTCACCGATCTCGCAGACGTCGAGCGGGTCGTTGTCGCCCTTGGCCTTTGTGTCGGGGTGAGTGTGGTGAGGGTCCTCCCAAGTCTGGGGGAAAGCACCGTAGTTCCAGATGTATCCCTTGTGGGGGAAGCAGTTGCGAACGAATCGCAGCTTGCCCTTTTTGGTGTCCTGCTTGAAGGCGTTGAAGTTCTCCTCCTTGCTGATCTCGACCTTGGCGTTGGTCCAGCGGGGGATCTCGACAATCATGTTGAGGATGGTCTTGCTCTCATCCGCGAAGAGAGGAACATCGTGGAAGGGGGAGGCGGGAAGACCGGTCTTGGTGTTCTCGAGGAACACTCGGTAGTCGAGGGTGTTGGGGGCACCAACGGCGCGAGTCTTGTAGTCGGAGGCGGACGACATGGTATAAGGTGGAGATCGAGTGATTCCGTTGGACAACTGACGGGCGGTCTGAGAAAGTCGACGGATCGAAGCTGAGGCGCTGGCACGTACAGGCGATGACATATAACCCTTTCAAGGAGGAAGGAATATATGCAAAGCTTCAGGATGTGGTGATGGGAGTGAGAAGGAAGGAGAACAGATGTGAAGTGTTGGACAAAGTATGTGGTACGGCTTTCTTCTGAAGCAACACCTACGGTGTCACTGCTGCCTGCTGCCTGCCGACTATCGATCGGACACGCTGATAGGCCCAAGAGCGAATAAAGTGGCACACAGCGAAGACTCCACAAAAGAAGCGAGAGTACAGTAGACCCGGCATCTCTTTTCGCCCCCCAAAATCCCACCTTGTTTGAAAAGGCAGTTTGGCCGCATTGCCCCGTGCTTGGCTCGTTCTTCCACCTTCCAATTTCAAACCAGATTGTATTCATCCCGGTTGAATTTGTAGCTGATCACGTTTTCGTGATTCAAGTTTGCTGCTTTTGGAATTGCGCCACAAGCCCGATGCCCCGATACTCACTTCCCGATGAAGCTAATAGAGCTAGACATACCACTACGGTCTCTCCCTCTAACCATGCAGTGCCTCATGATCATTCTCTCCTTCAATGTCAATATGCTTAAAGCGCTTGCTCGAGATGGCTCTGAGGATTGACATTGTGTCTGGATTCAATACTGGTTCTTGGGGGCAAAGTACAAACTTGTAAAGACAGTGATGGAATGGTCACGACAGAGAAAGAACACAAAGCGACACATGGAGATAGTAACACGAGGGTGTATCAACCGTACAGCTGCCAATCAAACTGGACCTTACTTCCCCACACCTGTCCACATCCCGCATATTGGCCAGTCTGAAGCGAGATCGTGTCCAGCATCGACCCCTTCTGCCCCGCATATACCCCTAACCTCAATACCTTGGCCGCCTGCTGACTGGCACCTACCCTATCCCACCCGCCGTACCCACCTCCATTTGGATTGCCACTGCGCATGAAAGAGACCCATCTAGCCTGGACCTCCCTCAGTACCCTTACCGAGTCTCCATCGACCTTGTCCGGATCAGAAAAGATGAGCAGAATGTCGTCCTCGTGACACACCCTTCCCTGCGTACAGTAGTCGTTGCCCTGATTGGACGGGTAAGAGATCCCTTTTTCGAACAGTGCCACGTACACAGGGGCTTTTGGAGCATATCGAAGGGCGTTGAACCATGTAGGACAGGTAAACATGCCCTGGGTGAGGAGCGTTTCCAGATTCCGTCTGAGGCTGTCGGATGCGGCAGAGTACACTTGAACCTTCGCAGGTGTGGGGTAGGAAGAGGTGTTGCTGTTCATTCCGTACTGCGGGCAAGCTGCAAGTGTTGATGCTCTATTGGCGTTGAACATCTGTTCCAGCAATTGCTCACGGGTGAGTGTCACAGGGTAGGCTCTCAACTGGGCAGAAGTAGCACCAGTCGCAGTGGGCATGAGCATGCTCCCCACCACCGATCCAGCCTCGTTTTCGACATTGGTCCACACAACTGGCTTGCCACCCAACGAAGACCCTGCAGGATCGCCCTCGAAAGCAGACCCAGTAATTTCACCCACAAAAGGCCGCCAAACCTCGGCCGCAGCCACCGAGCCATCAATCCCTTGCCCCGCAGCAACCGTCGCACTGCTCGCCCTAAGCACATCCCCTACATCCATCCCCCTCAAGCACGCCAAATCGCTGCACCCAGTTTGAGACAGAGCATAGTCGCTAATTTCTCCACTAGTCTTCTTTGTCTGGGTTCCAAAGTTGGAGGGATCCGAGTGCAAGATGGCACGATGAAAAAGTGAGGTTGCTGTGGGGGAGTTTAGGAGCGCACGGATGAGGTGTGCACCGCTGCTCTGGCCGGCGAGAGTGATGCTGCCAGGGTCTCCGCCAAAAGCAGCAATGTGATCTTGGACGAATCGGAGAGCTAGAATAACATCTAGCAAACCTTGATTGCCTTGCACCTTGCCAGAGCTCGGAGTGCTTTCGTCGGTAAATTGGCTAGGCGAGAACCAGCCAAAGATCCCAAGCCGGTATTGGACTGTGATGACGATTATGTTGTTTTGAGATGCGAGATAGGAACCATCCAGACCGGGAGCGGTGGAGGAGCCGCTAATAAAGCTTCCTCCATGTACCCAAAATAGTACAGGTAAGTTTGCGCTCTTTTGATTGCCAGGGGTAGGACGGAAGATGTTGAGGTAGAGACAGTCTTCGCTGATTCCGTCTTGTTGGATACCGTAGCGTGAGTCGGGTTGCTGTATGCATGCTTTGGGAAGCTGAGAGGCGTCGTAGGTTCCAGCTTTTGACCCATTCGAGAAGGTAGTGATCGGTTGGGGAGAGGCGAATCGGAGCTGTCCCACGGGCGGGGCTGTGTAGGGAAGTGTAAATCTCTGTGCAGAATATGCCGTGTTCGCACCAAGGACTGAGCCGAGGGGAAGGCTGACCAGCAGCGGATTTGACCTAGGCGCAGTTGCAGGTGCAGCCTCGCACGAATAGAGACCAGTGATAAAGCTGCATACAAGACAGAGGAAAGGGCCGAGGAGAATCATGTTCGAAGGACGAGATGGGTGAGGATCTCTTCCCGTGAAATGTGCGCAGTCTTCAATGGGGACGATTGGGGAAGGAAGGATTACACTTATATGTGTCAAAGGTGCGCTTCGACCTACATTATGGGCGTTGGGCGGAATCCGAAATACAACTCTAGACAGGAGCAGAGGGGAGAACAAAGGGGATTGACAGTCATACTCCGCACGGCATCTCGACGACGCTTGACGATTTGCCACCACACGTCACGTCACGTCCATGGTCCCCCATCCGACTGCACGACAAAAGACGGCAATTCTCCGCGTTATGCCATCCATACACACTTCGCCGTCATAACCACTGAGCTACCACATCACCTGCATTGAGGTTGCTCTTGCTTTTGGTGGGTCAAAAACGCCAACTGCACTGCCCGAAAAGCCCCTTTGTCTTGTCGAAAGGGAAACTCAGTCCGCCGAGTCGGATTGCACACCACCGTTGCAAGAGTCCATTGTTACCCCCTCCCTGATGATACAACCACTTCTCCGAATCCCTGTACTATGCAGTATGTAGTGTAGAATCTCATCAACAGCCGCAATAATTTTTTGGTGGTGGGTCGAAAATATGGAACAAAGGGGTATCATGTGGTACATTTGTTTTCCGTACGCCTTTATGTCATGCATCTCCCTTTGTCACCCATCAATTAAGTTGCATCGGGACAAAGGGGCCTTGGAACAGACTTTGGCTTTGCACTCCGCCCCTGCCATCTTGTCAGCCAATTTTTATGATGGATGCGGTATACCAACTCCGCGATTCCAACTGCCGTGTTGGGTCGAAGCATGCCGTATCACATTAGGCTCAGAAGTAGAAGTTCGGGACGGTAGTTTTACATAAGAGAAGCTTCTGTTGGAGATTTCATGGTCCGACCCGACGGTAGTGCTGAAGGAATGTTCTTTGCCACAAATTCCTGTCTCAACTCTGAGAAGAAACTCGAAGCAGACCCTGATAGGTCCATCATGCTTCCATGTTGGCACAAGTCCATTAAAGGGGTGTGTAACAAGGTTGAAGCTCCGTCGGCTCGGCTTTCCATTCCCGATAGGCTTCTCAAGAACGACTGTCGGGCAAGTCCGGCATTTGTCTCGGCACAGTCATCAAGCAAGCACATCCAACCTAGGTGAGAAGAATACATTGCTCTTCCTCCAACCACTGTCTCGCAGAGCTAAGCTTACACCTCACCAAAATCTCCATGCCCGGTCTGTTTCGCATGCTCCAATGCCCCCTTTTCACCCTTCAGTCCAGTGCCACAGACTTTGCACTTGAGGCTGAAGCTACTCGTATCGGTGTAGTACCGTCTCCGTTTCAACTCTTCACACAGCTCCTTGGCTGTTTTCAGCACCGCGTCTTCCTCTGTAGGGATTCCCATTGCTGTGAGGTTAGGAAAGACCGTCGTCTCCTCACCATTTCCCAGAAGTGTCATCGCATCGTAGTGAATTCCAGAATAAACAAGTATACCGCGATTCTCGTATCCCACATCCTCGCCAAACCTGTGCACTCCACCACTAGCCACGTCTATACTGACGAGCTCCACGCCGTAGTGTTTGGCCAGAATTGCAAGTTCTATAGCCCCACCCCAAGTCTTTGAGTCCAGGATCTTGGCTATATAGCTCTCCCGTGGTTGACCCAGGACGATATCAGGATACTCGTCGGGGTTTTTTCGGATCGCAGATGCAACGATATGGCGCAAGTTTTTGCAGATGTCGGACCCCAAGCGGTGCTCAAAGAGGTAGCCTATGGAGGAGAAGAGACATGAATTGTCGTCCGGTACCACTTTCAACGAGAGCTTGCCCTGATTTGAAGGGAGGGGGATGGAGACGTCGCCATCGGCGACTTTCTGTAAAGAAGCGGCGGAGGAGGAGGGAGCGGGTTTGGCGGTAAGTCCATCGTCGAGGGTTCGAGCACCGAGTCCGGCGAAAGAGGCAATACGGGGGCCAGTAGAGGTGGAAATATTTGGTTTGGGACCACCCATCGCCCCGAACGATGATGTTGAAGGTGCGCCGTAGGGAGTGGTGGAAGGATCGGATGAGGATGTTGAAGTAGAAGTGGTGCCGGGTTTGCGTGCTACAATGACTTGCTCACCGTTCTTTATTCCTACGGTCGTATCACCAAGGAGCGTTTCTGGCGCAACAGAGTCGATAGAGAGCGCCTTGGGCGGATATCCTATCTTCAGCTCTTGATCTGAGGGTGAGATTCCACATTGCGATTGGATGAACATTTGCAGCTCAGCCAAGGTCGAAGAAGTCTCGTTGATGGGGTGCGAAGACGTTCCTTGAGGATGTCGTATTCTGATCATGATGAATGGCAATTGTCAGAGTGGGGCAATAGGGTTGATGGAGTGTTGAAGCTATGGAACTGCGTGGTGGATGTCGAACGACAAGTAAGTGAACGAGAAACGAGGACAAAGCTTGGTGTTGGTCTTTTTTGGGCACACTTCTCCACATAGATGCACATGCGGCTTGGCGTGGGCGTTGACGCGTCCTTGCAGTGGGGCTATTTTCTGCCCAATTATGTTGCGACAAAAAGGCTAACATCGGTGAGGGTTTTTTGGTCCGGTTTTGCGATAAATCTTCCCTTCTGACCCTGTTCATCATACTCAGTATAGAATTATTTGATCACGGCAATTCCCACACATGGTCACCGTCGTAATAGGCACAGTCTCTCATCAGGTCGAGAGATCCAGCCAACTGACGAAGAAAAGCATATCTTTAGCCTTTGATTCAACTCCTTCTATGTACAGAGCATTCTTTTCTTCGAGGCGCGAGCTTTATCCAGCTCAACGTCTTCAAGAGCCATCAGAAGCGCCTCTTCATTTCTATGCTATCTTAGTTGCGCATACCGACAACCATACCGTTCTTCATCGTCACCGATCCATGAAGTGTCAGATCGGACTTGCGCGAGCTCTTACCCACCCAAACCTTGTACTCTCCGTCCACGACGTTGAATTCCTGCTTGACGACGTCCCAAACCGAAAAGTCGCGCTTGGTCAGCTTGAAGGTAGCCTGCTTCGATTCACCGTTAGGCTGGAGGTCCATGACCTTGTCGAATCCACGGAGCTGCTTGATGGGTGCATTGGCGGCCTCAGGGTAGCCAAGGTAGAGCTGGGCGACTTCGTCACCTTTCATGCTGCCGGTGTTCTTCACTTCTGCTGTGACTTCAACAAGGTACTGGAAGAGGCTACCGGCTCCTCCGGGTTGCTTATCGGTCTTGGCCTGGAACATGCTAGGTGCGTAGCAGTTTTCGGCGGATTTCTGAAGGTTGAGGTTTGAATAGCTGTAGTTGGTGTACGAGATACCGTGACCGAAAGGGATCAATGGTTCGAGGTCCATCTTGTCCCATGCGCGGTAGTCGATGTAAAGTCCCTCAGTAAAGTCAACCTGAGGATCGCTGGCGGGGCTGCCAACGATCTTGGGGTAGTGCTCTGCGTCTTCGTCCTTGAGAATCGAGTAAGGCATCTTTCCGGAAGGGTTGACATCTCCGTACAGAACACGAGCAAGGGAGGATCCCGATTCCTGACCGGGCAAATGAGGCAGGACGAGAGCGGTGATGTTGGGGTGGTTGAACCAGTCACCCATGAGAACGGGACCGACGGTGTGCATAACAACGATAGTGTTGTTGCTCTGAGAAGCAACCAGCTTGATAAGCTCATCTCCATCGGCATCGAGCTTGAGCGAGTGTCGGTCGCTGTTCTCACCCGAACGAGCCTGGACAAAGACAAGAGAAGCATCGGCAAGACCAGCGTTCTGCTTGATGAGTTTCTGGTTCTGCTCATCACCGACGTCGTTGAGGTTGTTCAAGACCGCACCGTGGTTATCCTTGGCTACTTCGGAGATTCCGGCGAGAGGGTCGATAAGGTAAGGGAAGAAGCCGGCGCCCGAACCCCAGCCGACAGCCTGAGTGCCGTTCGAAGTAGCGTTGGCAGGGCAAAGCTGCGAGCCGAGACCGATCCACGACTGGCAGGCATTGATACCGTAGGGGTTGGGTCCAGCATCGCTACCGAACACGGCAACGCGAGCCTTCTTGGCGAGGGGAAGACCAAGACCGTACTCGGTGCTGCCCTGAGGACCGGCCTTATGGGATGCCTTGTTGAAGATAAGCGTAACAGCCTCCTCAGCGACCTCCTTGACGATCTTCCAGTGGTCACCCTGAACATCACGATGCTCGTTGACGATGGAGCCGTTGAAGATGGTGTTTTGGTAGCCGTCCTTGTAGCTGACGGTTGGGTAGCCCTTGTCCTGACCCCGAAGGTACCACTGCGCAAGCAGACGACTGATTCCGTCGTTGATACGTTCGATCTTTACCTCACCAGCGTTGAGCGCACGGACGAGATCAGCTCCACCCGGCGAATTCTTGTAACCTCCAGTCTTCATTCCTCCGGGCATAATAACATCTGAACCGCCGTTGTACGTGTTGGAGGTGTTGAAGGCGGCCGACCAGTCAGTGACTACGAAGCCCTGGAAGTTGAGCTCGTCCTTGAGGATGGTGTTGAGCAGCTTGGAGTTTTCGCAGCCCTGAGTCGAGTTGATCCTGTTGTAAACGCACATTATGCTGCCGCTTCCTGCTCGGACGGCGTTCATGAAAGGCCAGAGGTAGAGCTCGTGAAGTGTACGGTCGTCTAGGTTGGCACTGTACGTGTTCATGGTGTTGTTGTTGGGATTGAGGGTGTAAGGATCCGAAGCGGCGTAGAGCTGTCGGTAGGTCTCCTGCTCGTAGGCGAGGAAGTGCTTGGCGGTGGCGATGACACCGGCAGACTGAGTACCAGATACGGTGTAGTAGGCACCCTCACCGTGGAGGTAAGGATCGGGACCGAAGCCTTCCCAGTTACGACCCTGGAAGGGACTGCGACCGAGAGGACCACCAGTTACGGGGCCAAGGTGAACGTTGACACCCTTTGCCACGAACTCGGCGCCAAGAGCAGCAGCACGCTTGTACATAAGATCCCTATTCCAAGTCGCAGCAGTCGTGACACCGGAAGGGAAGACGGTGACAAAGTCGGAAGCACGGAATCCGGCAGGACCATCCTGGAAACAGAGCTCGGGAATCCCGAAACGGTCGACACGGCCAAGCGTACCTTCGCAGCGACCACCAGTGATACCAGCCGTCAGGTTGACCTTCTCCTCGAGGGTCAGCTGGCCAACGACACTGCGTGCCTTCTCGACAGCCCACTCCCAGCCACCGTTGCCAGTGACCGGATGGAAAGGGCTGTTAACATCAGCGAGCTCTGGACCACCGCGGTAGAAGGTGCCCGCGAGAGGTGCCTCGGCGAGAGCAGTGTTGGCTTCGGAGCTGATGTTCCAATTGACGGATTGAGTGGTGGTCTCGTTGGACGCTTCAGCTTGACGAGCGTGGAAAAGAAGATTGAGATGCTCGAGCGAAGCGGCCTGTGCACTGAGCAGGTTGGCCGCGTAGATGCTTAGCACCAATAGGGACTTGACGCCAGCCTTCATCTTGTATCACTTCTATTTTCTCTGACGGGATGATCGATTCAGTGTGCAGACTGCACCGAGTATCCGGCGGTACGAAGTGCGGAGTCTGATGTCACCTGCGGTACGTGACTGCGACTAGATGAAAGTTGTGGGCGCTTGTATCCCTTTGGTGTCGATGCGCCTAGTGCAGCAGTGTTCGACACAGATCTGAAACGTGGGAGCGGAAAGAAGTGTGGGGAGGAGAGGAGGGAAGGAAGAGAACTTGACGTTTGACAGTCCCGTGGGTTGGGCGGAGTTCTGAATGTACTTATACAAAGTCTTGGTCTTACGGCCTTGACCGGTCGAGGTCAGCGCACAAAGTCTGAGGCTGGTGCGGGGTAGAGCGAGACCCTAATTTAGTCAGTAGATTTGCTTGATTGACAGAAGTGGGCTGTAGAACTCTCGAAGAAGCAGATGTCAGAACATGTGATCCTCATCAGCACGAAGAGCGGTGGACGAGGTAGCGACTTTGGCTCGGATCGACGAGAAAGCGACCATCCGTGGCCCACAACGCTCGAGATCACCGGCTGGTCTTGGCGCCATTGCCACCGATTGGACTCGCTCGGGTCAATCAGAAAATCTGTTGGGAAAAATGGCAGCCGACTCGACCGGCACGGCAATGCAACACGAGGACATCGCTTAAACTAGACCTTCCTCTTTGAGCAAAAGGTCTACTGTCGACTTTGGAGGCCACTTCGAGCAGAAAAAGTAGCTCGAGGCAAGGTCAAGCTGTATAAAGCATGCTTCTGCGGTGACTGTTGACTCGAGAAGAGGGCAAGGCTTCTGTTTGGTGTGGAGGCATGCATGGTGTGGCTGCGCTCTCTTCTTCTTTCGGCAGAAAAATAGGCGCTTCGACCGGTAACCTTTGGGTGGATCACCGGTCAAAGCACTCTGCGGCGAGAATAGCAGGAGCTGCTGTGAAATTGAGAGATCATTGCGAAGCTCTCGAGCCGAGAGTCGCACGAAATGAAGAGTTACGGGAGATTGCCGAGAAGGGAGGAGGTCGAATATGTCGGAGGGAGGCAAGGGCAAGACGCCGGGTCGCTGCAACGCGTCGTTTTAGGGCTGCACAGCGTGGGCCGTTGTGTCAGTTGACGTTTGACACGATCAGAGGAACGACAAACCGGGGATATGTGCTGTCTAGCAGAATCGGAAGAGCGCTCCTAGCCGTTCGGTCGACGGCGTTTGACAGCTGAACAAGCAAGTGTAGCTCGTGCGAGCCGGAGAACAGAGGAGAACAGAGCAGCGGACGGAGTGTGCTGGGAATCGGAGATGACAGTTGTCCAGGCGGCAGAAGTGGGAATCTAATTTCCAAGCGGGATCAAACTCCAGGGAGCACGAATCGAGGCTTACGAGTGCGATCAACGGCGAAAGTAGCGAATCAGCGGGGCTCTTTGTTCCGACATGGTGTCAGGGCAGATCATCGAAGCAGGCTACGATGTCGCTGTCGCCGGCCATCACGGTCCCGATTGAGCTTTGTGGAGGAGGACACAAGGGATGACCGGCAACTTTGATGGAGCTGGGTGCTCGTGGTCGAGAAAGACGACGGAGGTCGAGATTTTTGTGCTTACGCAAGGGCAGTCAGAAGAACAACAGCGCAGACCGGCGATGTTGGCTCCGTAGTCGAGCATCGAGCGTGGTGCATGGGAGTGAAAGTGGATTGTTTCCGCGCAGGGATCCAAGCAGGCCACTGCGAATGCGTCCTTGTGCAGATAGATCGCGGGGAGGGCGGGGAGACAAAGAAAACCCTTTTTCTTGTTTGGTGTGCGGGGGCCTAGGGACTGTCGCAGCCGAGACCTGATTTTTCAAAAGCCTGCTGTTGAGCATGAGCATAGAGAAGGTGTCTGTCGAAGAAATCATTCAACTGATGTAGAAGCGTACTTGATACGCTCTGATGATGATCTGACCTGCTTTGTGCTGGACCAAAGCCAATTCCTTGTTGAAGTCGGATACTTTTGGTTTGTGAGATTGGGGTTAAGGTGGGGATGGTAGGTGCACCAGAGAGATTTGCGAGAGCGGAGTGCGAAATGGAAACTGTGTCCAGACGTCAATCTGTGTGTGTTGCGCAACATGTCCGGCTTGGTATTGTACTGTACTGTACCTAGCGTAAAGCAGAGCAAAACAGATAGCCGAGCACATGACAACAGACAAGATGCTAAGTCAGGGGCGAGTCAACATTGCCGGTCAGTTACCTCAAGCTTGTCAAATATGAATGCGCAAGTCGTGGGCGCGATTCTGTGTTTGGACCCATTAGATGTACAGCATTGTCAGCTTGAGTCTGTGCCTGAGGTCAGGTACGAAAAGCCATATCAGCGTGAGCCTGCTTTGCAAATGCCGTCGAGTCGTTAGCTGACTACAGTGTGTCTAGCAGCAGTCTTGGTGGTGACCGGTGAACCGGAGACACGTGTAAACTTGCGTTCTGAATGAGGATGGATGGGACAAGCCTTTCTCGGTCGAAAAGGCAGATGGCAGAGATCAAGGAACAGCGAAGAGCTGAGCCTGAGCTTGGATCTGAACCATTCCACGGCGCACCCGATCATCGTCAACGCAAGAGCCAAATGGAATCTTGGCTTTCGACTTTTGAAATCTTGTTCACCGGGACAGCGCTGTCAATCGCGGCTTTTGAAAGGCCCGACGTTGTCGACATTGTACTATATTAATATAGACCGCTGGCTCGATTTTGGTCATTGTCCAATCGGCGATTTTTGCTTGATATTACCGACTCGGCCTATACACACATACCCACAATACTTCTTGTCACCATCGACAGGTCGGCCAACCCGATGGATGACAGTATGATCCCATGACCACGGCCAATGGCACGCCAAATTGCCCGATCTGATGGTGCTGAGCTCCGCGTGTCTTTTGCTCTTTTTTTTCTTTCTCTTTTTGACAGGCCCACCCGATGCTGTTGACCCACAACTGCTGTTTGGTAGGGGGACTCAGATAGAGCATAGAAAGCAAGGCAAGAGGCCGCAGGAGCCGATGGATCACAAGCTTTTGTTCGTATTGGGGCGAATCCCGCGGCATGGACATCAACAATCGTGGCGGAACTAGGCGAGTGAAAGAGAGAGCGGCAGAAACGACAGAAAAGGTCAAGCTGCGCCTCGTGGATTCGTGCAGCAGTCGGCGTCGTATTCGTCGTCGAAAAGCGGAGCACCGCACAAGCCGTACGAAGCAGGGGCCAGGAGATCACGGGGTTAAGACACGCACAGTTCGAAAAGAGAGAAAAGGGTGCTTCTCGGCTAGCCGCCGCATTTCTCTCCACGCTGCCAGCAAGCGGCCCGCTTTCTCTCGCTTAGCACCAATAGATCCAGCCACAAGGGTTGCCGCTTTCAAGTTGCCCGGCGACCTTTTGTCAGGAGCATTGCCCTTCTTAGTTCACCTTTTCGATATACTGTATGGTCTTCCTTTGGCCCTCTTTCGATTTATCTCGTAAATCCGGCTGTCTACTATTCACTGTATTTCTTGTGTACTGTAAATGTATGCATTCTACTGTACAGTACGTTGAATTACAGCAAAGAGAAAAAAGGAGGGGAAAAAAATCTTGAGGGATTTCCGGGGTTGGATGCAGGCGGAGTGTCAAAATCAATCTGCCCTTTTTTCGACGAGCCTCCCCGGTCAGTCGACCCCGCTGACTCGCTGACCCTCTGACCCTCTGATCTTGGCTTGCCTGTACAGTATTGCCGGTCAACTCGTCTTGCATCCTCATTTCCTGTGTCCGTTCGCCTTGGCAAAAGCAAAGCTGCCGTCGTGGCTGATGAGTCAAGTCATCCGAGATGAGGTCGTCTGAGCCTTTACCCTTTCTTTGTCGTGGGGTCTCCACAAAGCTTGTTGTCAAGGAACAGATCTGCTCGATTTGCCTTGTTACCCCGGCTGCCCTTTTCTCCACTGTAGCTGTGTGCCTGTTTTGATTGAAGCGCGTGGAATTGGACCGTGTGTCTGCGCAGAATCATCAAGGGTTCTTGTGCGCGCTCGCCTATCAATTCTTGGGCTGTCGTCCACTGCACCCGCTGTCGCACTGCACACAACCAGGTGGGACAAGACCAAGAACGACAAAGCCATCAAGGCGAAGGGTGCAGGTGCAAGCCAAAGAAATGAAAAGCAGAGAAAGTGGGCGCAAATTGGCAACAGAGTGTCTGTCGGCCCTTCTTTCTCCATCCTCGTCTCGATTCCTTCCAATCTCCTGTCCAGGTGCTGTCTGACTTCTTCGGCTGCTCTTTTTTAGCCAGGTACCCATGCTCATCCACAGTCCGAGCGCAGCAGCTGTCGACCCCGCAAAAGCAAGCACGCTCCAGGCCTCGTGCGTGCCAATTCATAGCATTTTTTTAGCGCCCAACCGCAATTCGACAGGCGACACCTCCCGCTAAAAAGACAAAAAGGTAGAAATAGTAGCCCTCCTCGTCCTTTCAGCAGCGCCCCTTCTCCCCAACCCTCCCTCCTTCCACCCATCAAGTCTTCTTCTCACCATGCCAGTCGCCGCTTCCACCGGTGAGCAGAACCATGTCGCGCAGGCCTTGGCCGAGCACCGTCTCTCGATGGTCGGTGCCACGGGCGCTAAGGGTCTCATCAAGAACGCTCGCACCTTTTCCATCGCCGTCTTTGCCTCCATGGGTGGTCTCATCTATGGTTATAACCAAGGTATCTTTGGTCAGATCTTGAGCATGCACTCGTTCTCTGAGGCCAGTGGTGTCACTGGTATTCAGAACCCTACTCTTTCCGGTTTCCTCACCGCTATCCTCGAACTCGGCGCTTGGATTGGCGTGCTCGCAAACGGTTACGTCTCTGACGCCGTCGGCCGCAGGAAGTGCGTTATCTTTGCTGTCTTTTGGTTCCTCATCGGCGTCATCATCCAGGCTTCCACCCACGGCGGCTCTTACGACTATATTCTCGCCGGACGAATGGTGACCGGTGTTGGAATAGGTTCGCTGTCCATGATCGTGCCATTGTACAATGCAGAACTCGCCCCCCCTGAGATTCGAGGTTCTCTCGTCGCTCTTCAGCAGCTTGCCATTGGTATGTTTTCAAACTGGTCCCCTCTTCCCCTTTTTCATACTTGCAATCAGTCGCTGACAAGTTCAACTTCATAAAAACTTTTCATGCCAGTTTTCGGTATCATGATCTCGTACTGGTTCGCTTACGGCACCAACTTCATCGGTGGAACCGGCGTTGGACAGAGCCGCGCTGCTTGGTTGATCCCCACCACCGTCCAGATCCTTCCTGCACTCATCCTCGGCATCGGTATCCTCTGGCTCCCCGAGTCTCCCCGTTGGCTCATCAACGAGGGACGTGAACAGGAATCCCTCTCCGTCATCGCTGGTCTTCGACGTCTTCCCGAGTCCGACCTCCTCGTCCAGCTCGAGTTCCTCGAGGTCAAGGCCCAGAAGCTCTTCGAGGATCGCATCTCGGCTCACGACTACCCCAATCTTCAGGACAATTCGCGAAGCAGCAAGTTCAAACTCGGCCTCGCCCAGTACAAGTCGCTCTTCACCAACCCTTCCAACCTCCGTAGGACTCTTGTTGCCGTCCTTATAATGCTTTTCCAGCAATGGACGGGAGTCAACTTCATTTTATACTATGCCCCGTTCATCTTCAAGCAAATCGGTCTCGAAGGCAACTCGATCTCGCTTCTTGCATCTGGTGTCGTCGGTATCGTCATGTTCCTTGCCACCATCCCCGCCGTTCTCTACATCGACAACTGGGGCCGTAAGCCTACCTTGATCGCCGGCGCCGTCATCATGGGCACTTGCCACATCGTCGTCGCCATCATCATCGCCACCTGCGGTCACAACTGGCCTGCTCACCGCGCCGCTGGCTGGGTCGCCTGCGTCTTTGTCTGGATCTTTGCCATGGCGTTCGGCTTTAGCTGGGGCCCTTGCGGATGGATTATCGTGGCAGAGGTGTTCCCCCTCGGTCTCCGTGCCAAGGGTGTCTCGATTGGTGCCTCATCCAACTGGCTCAACAACTTTGCTGTCGGCATGTCGACTCCCGACTTTATCACTGCAGCTCCTTACGGCGTCTTCATTTTCCTTGGAGTCATGTGTATCCTTGGTGTTGGTTACGTTTGGTTCTTTGTCCCCGAGACCAAGCAGAAGTCTCTCGACGAGCTCGACGCTCTCTTTGGCGACAATTCGGGCAGGTCGCAGTGGGAGGCTGGTATTATGCTCCAGGCCCAGCGCGATGTTGGTCTTCTTCGCCTCGCCGGTATCGAGGATGGCAAAGGTGCTCTTCACAGCGACACTGGCTCTGACCACCTCGACGAGAAGCACTCTGACAACCACTCGGACACCGATGCCAAGAAGGAGGGTCACACCGTCACCTCGACTGTTTAAGCATCCTGTTGCAATCTCTCCTCTTGCGTGCACACAAACGCAAGACCGCCAGTTCAAGATACCTGCTACCCACGCATCACTTCTCTTCCCGTTTCTCGATGGTTAGGCTTGTCTTTCACAGAGGAATCGTGTTTCCCTTTATCGCTCTTGCTCTCTTTTGTAACCCTTGTACTCTGCATTCGAAAATGCATTCGATCCATCTCTTTTGACTGATGTCGGCAGCCCCACGCGTTATCTTTTTTTCGGCACCTTTCTTCCTGTCAGACAATGCAGTATGTTTCGAACTACAAGCCCTTTGTCCTACGGCCCAAACCCCGCCTGACTATTGTTAATCGCCTCGCCGCTAAACTACACTGTCTAACGACACTTTGTACACTACCCTGCGGCGTTCCCACTACGCTTTCCTTCCTTTTGATTCACACCTCCCTAGCCTAGGAACGGTGCAACGGACCACGGTATGCTTCTTCCTTTTGATTGATTGCCACCTTCGCCCCTTGCGACTGTCACTCGACTCCACAGCATGCCGCCGTAATGATTCCCTCTAACGTTGCCCCCTTCTCGGCCTTATATAAACTTGTTCCGGGGCCTCCCCCCTGGTCTTGTTCCCTTGCCCCACCGTCCTGGCTCTCCACTGCCCTAGTCCTCCTCTCTCTCTTCTCTCGGTCTTTTCAACTTCATCGCCCTTACCTTGGCATGACTCTGTTTGCTCCAGGCATGTCAGCTAACGCCTCACATTCCAACTCACCCATTGGCAAGTCTACTTGCCCTGTAGCAGGTATTGGGGTTGGGGGGAACATTCTCCTCCTCAGAGAGGACACCAAGAGGAAGGCCGATGCAATCGGCAAGCTGAGAATCAGCCTGTAGCGCCCTGCCCACAAAGTTGCTACCAGAAGCTGCCTGTTCCACTATCATAATGCCTTCAAAATGATAGCCTGCAAACGTGTCATAGATCTCTGCCATCTCTGGGCTCATGTCTCAAACATGGGGGCATATATCCAACAGGATGCAACTGGGGCAAATGGAAAGGTTGCTATGCTCAAAGAAGGATTGTGTGATGAAAATGCACTGCTCGCAGCAGCACAAGTCCTGGAGACAGGCATAGACATCTGGGTTGTGTTCTGACAAGGGAAGGCAAATGGCATCCATGATGAGCATTACCACTTGTGCTAGGATTGTAAAGAAGTGACCTTGACCTCCCAGAAGGGACTGAAAGGTGAATCAAGTGGCCCACTTGATGTTCACAGTGTAGTCCCGCTTCATATCAGCAGTGTTGATGAGGTCAAGCAGGACAGAACCATGAAAAGATTGTTATGAAGGCCCTAGGGGTCTGGATACCATGGAGTGATCTTACGGCCTAGGACAAGGATGGAGCTTGCATGAGCGGTTCACACAGCCACTATAGGTGGAGAAGGGTCTACTGGTATTGAACTACACTCCCGTAAAGGTGAGGTAACTATATAATACATTCAACGATGTTACAGAGGAAGTTGCGATGACAAGGGACAGGGGTATGGGACCCAGCGCCCTGCCCAGCACGGGGCGCGCAGGGCCGCTGGGTGCAGATGTGGGTTGGGCCTAACAAAGATATGCACACACAACCTTAAATACCAGATAACTAATTTGGGTGTTCTTCTGCTGACTTTTGTTTGCTCTTGTTTGAGCTCTTGATACTGGGTTTCTTGGTGGTCTTGCTCCATGTCTGTGCATCACCACCTTTCTCAGCATTATGTCAGCGGTCGTGCGCCTGAGAATCCCGGAATTGTTGAATCGATGCCTTCTGGCAATTTTCCACTAATTAATCGGCGAGCGCCGTCCTTCGGGCGACTCTCGACTGACCGCTGTGGACACTCCGTCCAGAGGCAGAGCGGCACAAACCTAGACCTGGCGAATCGTACGAGAGGTTGTACAAGGACTCGGGGAATGCAGGTTGACGCCTGCCGTTGCGCGAGTGTCCGTAGCGCTCCGACAGTCGTCGTATGGTACTGATGGAGGTGTCAGGACCGCAGTGGAGGTGCTGCCTACGGTTGAGGTGCCGTAGCGTCGATGTAGGTGTTGACGGCGTCTTTGATGTGATACCACACACACACGAGGTAGTAGCAATGCCTGGATTGCTACGAAGACGGCTGATATAAGGACAGTGTTATACTGACAACTGAATGACTGTGATAAGATAAGTAGTTAGATAGTAGAGTGGATGGGGCTCCGCCCCATCGCACGCCTGAGCCGTGTGAGTATATATGGCCTCACCCTCACCAGGAGGACGGCTGTAGAGCTCGACGTGGCCACATGCCATATCAGCCTGTGTACGTCGGCTCTGGGTGGCACCCGTGGGGAGCCACCCACTTCATTCCCCCCTCATCTACGCGTCCTTCATATCTCCCCCCAAGCGTCTTGCTCGCCATCCCTGATGGCGACAAGCCCTTGGCCATCCCTCCCCTGTACGTCATTGGCCGCACCTCTCCCGTTCGTCCCTGGCGGCACCTTTTTGCGCACAGCGCGTGCGGATCGCCGAGTGGATGCCACTTGCCGATTTCCCTCCAGAAAGTCGTCCAGTGAACTCCACCTGCCGGCCGAGTACTTATGCGCCTGTGCGCCATTTCTGCGCACAGCCGCTGCTGAGCTCCTCCGGCCTCCACTCGTGCCTGACCCTGGTCAGCCCACGTGAGGCCTGTAACACATTAGCCTGTTGCCTGATTTTGGGATTTCTGCCGTGAACACTTCAGCTTAGTGCTTACATCAATGAGCAGGTTGATATGGAGATGTTCTGCATCAGATCCCTTGGTAAGGATCCAAGGAAGGATGCTGTCCAGCTTGCTGGTATCCATTGATGCTGGATTTGTTGCAATTGCATGAAATCTAAAAACAAGCACTTTGACTGCTCAGGTGCCTAAATTGCATTGTTCAATCACATCATCCATGCTCACACACTCCTCAAACAGAGGTGAAGAAGCTTATGGTTGCAGAAGGCAATGGATGTGGCTGGTATTGGTAGTGTCTATGCTCAGTAGAAGCATCAGGCATCATCAAGTTTGATTCCATGAAGTTGTGAGCTCTCAAAATGAACAGCAAAATTGCACAAGAGCCTGAAATGCAGTTGGATTCAAAAAAACGCACCTGCGTCAAAACTACATATGCATCAGAACTTCTGTAGTTACGTTACCTTAATGTCTCACGTGGCTGTCATTGAAGTTTAATGTTGTTCCATTCACCAAGGGCCATGCTCACAATCATGCCAAGTACTATCATCAGGCTGAACTTCAAGGTTAGAGAACACACAACTAATACATGAATGACATTAGTAGCTGATTGTTGTGTAGAGTGCTATTTGACTCCTTCTTCATCTCTCCGAGCTCTCTCACTCTACTCTGCATTTACTGATGGGGGACAGAAGTTAAACATTCCTCCTGAGTGGCGAAGGGGCGTATTTGCTGTCAATGGCGCTGGCCTTGGGAGTGTCGTGTGCTGTTGGGCTAGCCAAGTGGGAGTGATTGGCAAAGTAGTTTTGTGCAATGGGAGGGTCTGGAAGTGTATACGGGCTAGGTGGCTACAACAAAAGCCATCCTCAAAGCCAGCCAGATGGGGGTGGGCCTGAGGGTGGCTTCAAGTGTGGCTTAAAGTGTGGCTTTGCCAATGGGGGTTTTCTTTTTTTTTGAGGGTGTGGATAGTCACAAAGCTGATGAAAGCTGCTGCCATTGCCAACTTCTTGCCACTCCTACGCTGTACAATATGATTGTAACATGCTATCAGCAAACTGAAAGTTACAGCGTGTTGTGTGCAACAAGGTACATGAAGAGGGATGTAGACAATCACCTTATTGTGCGAGTTACACAGGAGGCAGCAATGAGAGAGTGTGTACTGACGGCATGCCCCATGGACTCCATGCCATGTCAAGTTGTTGCAGGAGCAGCTGCCATGCAAGGAATGGTAGATCTTACACTGTGTCACACTGCAGGTGAATTAGCAGTTCCCTGCTTACAATGCTGCCACTGCTCACTTCTCTTATAGTTCTTCCCAACCAAGGGATCCTTCTAGCAGAGGTCTGACTGTATCATATCTGCACAAACACATTCTTGGACCCTGCCTTTGCAAAGTTGGGGATGTTGTCTGGATTAGTGAGTTTTTGGTCGTCCATCGTCTGGGTGACCTTGAGCTCGCTTATGCATGAATTGGAGCTCTGATTGTGTTGCATGAAAAAAGTGTGTCCCCTAGACGGTCGTATGGGTGACCAGCTCCGTACTAGGTCACCCATACGACCAAGTCACGTGTTTCTCAGCCTGTAGTTTGGATCCGAGCAATCAATGTTTATTGTGTTGAAGCAGAATCTCAAGAAGTGTGTGTTTCGTCGCCTTTGAAAGTATGGTGTGAGTACTACCATCATATTTATTACCCCGCAAAACCTTAACCATTGTTTATCCGGCCATCCCGTCCGTCAACGGAGCTTCGAGACTCGAGACGCAAGCATGCAGGCCGAGAATTCGGTTCATGCATATCGAAAACGCCGGAGGCGAATACTTGCAGTGCTTTCCGTGCTCGGACGGAGAGCACCTACACGGCTCGCGGCCCAGCACTACCATCATATCCAAGCACAGCTTGATGATGTTCACTTCAAGTCTACATTCGGGCTCACAATCAGCGAATTTGAAGCTATACATCATGCTTTGAGATTGCCTGATCCAGTGAGAACATCTGTGAATGATGTGAGTGATAGCAAGACGGCATTGCTCATGCTGTTGGCCTGGCTTCGAGGCAGTCGACTACGGTCGCTTGAAGGCCAATTTGGATGGTCTCACAGTCGAAGCAGCCGTATCATTCATCAAGTCAGCGAGTTCATACACAGACGGTGGTGTCACTTGCTCGATGTTACGAGCGCTCGTCATCGTTTGCTCAGTCCGCGGCGCCTGGATTACTACGCGGCGGCCATCGAGAGGAAGACTCGCTTGCCACAGTTCTGGGGTGCCATTGATGGTACTGTACGTCCTATTGCAATGCCAATCAATGAACAACGAGAAGCATATAATGGTCACAAGCGTGTGCATGCTCTCAAGTATCAGTTCATTGCCACGCCCGATGGTTTGCTGTTTGTGTCGGCGCCATTTGATGGACGCCGGCATGATGCTCATATGGTAATTGAGACTCACCTCGTGGCCTGGGCCGCAGAGAACGCAAAGGGCGAGGATGGCGAGCAGAGGTATCTCTACGGGGACCAAGCATACGGCGTCTCGCCGGCGATTATATCGCCGTTCAAGGGCAATCTCATAACCAGGAACCAGGAACTCACGAACCACGTGCTCGGTAAGTACCGAACGACGGTAGAATGGGGTATCGGAATGGTTTCAATGCAATGGCCGAGGTTTCGAGACAAGCAATATCAGCGGACTGGTCTCACACCGTGTGGAAGGGACTGGATGGTAGCAACGCTGCTTTGGAATGCAAAGACATGCTTGATTGGCAATCAGATAAGCATTTCAATGGGATGTAATCCTCCGACGCTCGAGGAGTACTTCTCCTCGCCACGTGTGGTCGTCTCTACGGCCTTGACAAATCCCGCGGAAAACAGCTCAGGTATCAATTCTCCGGAACATGCAGACAACAACGACGAGGTCACGGTCAATGAAGTTCTTTGATTGCAATGAATGTATATACATGAATAAAACTAGTTATGAAAGCCACCGTATCTGCCTGTGCGTGACTGTGAAGGCGCTCGAGAGCTACGGCGCCGAGAAGGAGATGCACGAGTGGGAGTGATGGAGGCGGAAGTATCAATCGAGACAGCGCGATGACGTTGAGGCGTCCGAGGTTCCTCGTCAATGGTAGGGATGAGCTGATGTCTTGCTCCGGCCGAAGGTTGCTGTCCTGTATGTGCCGTGAGTAAGCTTACCATACGATTGATGTTGTTCTCCATGCTATCAAAGCGAGTCTTCAAGTCTCGGATGTCTGTAGTCACGGCATTGATGAGCGATGAGCCAATGCCAACCATGTCTTGCTGAATACGGAGAGACTCGGACCGGTATCGCTCGTCTGCACGTCGTTGCTCCTCGTCGTTCTCAATCATCATTGCCAGTGCCTCGTGAGTTGCATTCCGAGCCCGCTTGCGAGCGGGCGTACCAGCTACGGAATCAAGAGAAGTATCACTCTCTTCATCAACAGGCTGTGAAGATGATGGCATTTCTTGTGATGATAACGCCCGCTGAGTACGGCTCGACATTGACTGTGAGGCCGCCGTGCCATGGATACGGCCAGTGAGCTCCGAAAGTCGCCGTCGATGTTGTTCAGCAGTCTCACGGGCGATGCATCCGTACGACGAGGCGACATCCGACTGTATAACGTCGTCGACAAGGCGCTCCATTTCCGAACGGAGCTCGACAATGCCGGAAGAGCTAGCAAGCTCGCGATCCTCATGTTTCCGGTTCGAATATATCTGCTTCCACTTCTCCTTGATGCCTTGCATTGATCGCTTACGTTGCCCGAGGCCAACAAAGACAACGTTGACCTCCTCGAGTACACGTTTCCATGCTGCCCCCTTGTCCATGTTCGTTCTGTGCTTGTATGGGTTGTGATTGTGCACAGCAAGAATGAGCACTTCAACATCGTCCGGCGTCCAATGGTTCTTGTTGCCTCTTGAGCTTGACATTGACACAGGCACAGACATCACAGACTGAGATGATCGCGACGGAGCAACAGACTGTGATTGCGATGCTTGTGGTACATATCGTAGCTCTTGTGAATTGCTAGGAGATTCGGGAGGTAGTGACGGCCGTTGCATCATCTGTTGGCGAAAGACCTGGCTCATATCGACGATGTCGGGCATTTCGTCCATTTCCGTGCTCTCAAGAGCCAGAAAAGATGGCCTGAGAGACTCTGGAAGGCGAGCGAGGGCTGGATCAAGCTGAGGATTGGTGTTCATGGTAGTACGAGGCCGTTCCGGTGCCGAACGGAGTCGAGGTGTGTATATGAAGTCAGGAACACCGGTCGATGCACGCCGAGCAAACAACTTCATTTCATAAACGCCGACGGTGCCTGATCGCGACGAGCACTACTACCATCACGTTGATCTGTGTATCATTGATATCGGCCCCATAATTTCCCGATTTAATTTTGAGAAATGCTTAATAATCACACAGACGCGTCACATGCATCACGTGCTTTGAAAATTATTTAATTCAAAGCTGAGCTCAAACGTGCGCAACCCAAACGATGCTCTTAACCACCATCTCTACCTCGTCGTCTGGGTTGTCAGCTTCAACCCAGACCACCACCCATACGACGGACGACCGAAACCTCCCTATTGAGATTGGACAATTGGGCATGCTGTTGCTGTTCAAAGAGCATACAGGCTGAGTCACATTGAACATTGGCCAATATCCTGGCTGTGGCAGTGGCCATATTTGAGATCCCCAATTTGCTAAATTAGTCAGCATGACAGCTCGCAACAGCGTGTTTCTAAGGGTCCTTCGCGCAAGTGGAGTTGACCTGCGACATCTTCCGAACGAACCAAACCTTGCTGTTCTCCACCACCATCAGCACCGGTAGCATCCACGCCTTTGATACGACACTAGCTGCCATGGCGCGAAAGAAGAGAAAGGCTCCGCAGCTTGAGGCCTGGTGTTGGTACTGCGAGTAAGTTGGATGTCTCATTCTTCCACCATTGACAATGCTTCCGCTGATCATAAAGCCTGCTCCATCCTTGACTTTGCCTTGCAAACGACAACAGTCGCGAGTTCGAAGACGAGAAGGGTAAGTAGGCCTCGCTCTGACTAGCGTCGTCTCTGGGCCTGCGAGTACTGACTTTCAACTTCGTCGACGATCGTTGAACAGTTCTTTTGCAGCATCAGAAATCCAAGCATTACAGATGTCCGCAGTGCCCTAGACGGCTCAACACCGCAGGAGGTTTAGCGGTTCATCTTACTCAAGTCCACAAGGCGGAACCAGATAAGTGAGTCGTGCTTGAAACATGTCGCCTCCTGCCCAGACGACACATATTAACTGACCAGATCCGTCTTGGACACTACAGAATCGAAAACACGTTGCCAGGCAGAGACTCGTTCGAGATCGAGATCTATGGAATGGCGGGAATCCCCGAGAGAGATCTGGAAGAATGGAAGGAGAGACGCGCAGCACAAAAGGCGGATGGCAACGTTCCAACGCAAAACAAGCGACCTCGGATCGAGAAGCTGGTGCTATCAAAGGAACAGCTCCGAATCCAGCTAGAAGCACACAAGGCTCTTATGAGCGGCAAGGCACCGGTTCCTGGACTTGTGCCAGGGCCTTTCGGTGCGGCGGGACCATATTCAGTGCCTCCACCCGCGCTTCTGCCAGGCTTCGGCGTGCCACCGCCCAATTTTGCAAGACCACCACCGACCCAACCGCCACCCGGATACGGTGGTGCAGCCTCCGCGCATGCGTCACAAACGAGAGAAGACGGCCGGGAACCGCACAAAGTCAGGGCCGCGGATCTTTTCTGAGTGCCTCGTCATAGTCGGTGAAGCAATATAAAATAACTTATGCTCCAGGCCTTGACCTTGCTGAGGGATGAAGGCTTGAACTGTGCGGCTCACAACGATCAAAGCAACTTGCATGCGAAGATTCAGGCGCAGCGAAGAAGGTATGAGCAAAGCACCTAGACAACGTGCAAAGGAACGACAGACTAGGACACAAGCTCGTGGGGCTAGAAATGATTGCGAACAGGGGTAGGATTGCATGGGGTATTCAGTCTCTAAGCAACCTTGCTTTGTCGCGGAAGGACGATGATGCTGAAGAGGAAGCTGCATCTGCTATGGCACTCCAACCGGACGAGCCTTTTGACAAGCTCTTCATGGGCCCGCGGGAATATGAGAGTGTGCTGAGGATGACGAGTGCGACGCCGGCAGCAAGGGGGGCCGTGAATGGGAAATTGAAGAAGGCGACGCTGAAGCCAAAACTGAGAACGATGCTGAAGCTGACGGCAAAGCCTTTCAAGATGTTGTCGGCGTGCTTGATGACCATGGCGACTGCGAGACCACCGGTGACCTGCAACACGACCGTGGCCCAAGCACTTGCGCCAAAGTGGAGGAAAGGGGCGACTGGGCCATGACGAGCCATCTCGACTAGGACGGGAAGGGCGGCAGGAAGTAGAGACCAGCCGGAAAGCTGCACGTTCCTGGCCCATAGATTGGCATCGGACGTCTTGAGCACCATCTCAAAATAGACACCTGCGAGACCGGAGGTGAAGCAAGCAGCAATGACTGCGAGGAAACCTTGGATGGGTTGCATGGGCTTGTCTGCTCGTGCGCTTTCTTCCATGCTCATGGAGATGCGTGAACCATCAAAGGAAGGCGAAGAGGGTGGAAGATGGTCGTAATCTTTGGCATCGGAGCCAGAGAGGAAAGAGCCGATGCTTGGGAGACGCTCTGGTGGCGGAGCGCGATGCGAGTCAAAGGGGGGAGGCGGTGGCGGAGGTGGCAGGTCGGCGACGGGACCGGCGGATACGTGGCCGTAGCCATGGGTACGGACCTCGAATGGAACGAGACCCGAGACGGACTTGCTCTGAATCTGGACAACAGCAACGCCTACTGCCAACAATCCGAGCGATAGCCATTGCCACAATCCAATCTTTTTGCGAAGGAGGACGATGCTGAAAAAAGCGGTTGTAAGGATCTTCATCTGGTAGGCGCAGATGAAGACGGGCGGTTCCAGATTTGAGACAGCGACGTATTGCAAATTGTTCTGTAGAACATAGAGGAAAGCAGGAATGGAGAGCTTCCAGTAGTCTTCTGCTGCGACCTCGTCGATGACCTGCCTGAGTTTGGATTGTGTGAAGCGTGAAGGTTTATGGTCGTTTCGATGTGAGGATGGTGACAATGTGCGTGGTTGCAAGGCGTCATGTTCGGGATTGGAGCGCTTGCTCTTGGGATATGGTGACCTGCGGGAGCCCGATGGAAGTGGAAGCGAGTCGTTCGAGGTGTCTGTGGAAATGACGGCGATGATGAAGGATATAAGACACTTGAGCAGTTCTGTGAGGAGGACGGCCGTGGGAAAGAAGTACGACTCGCCGACTGGTGCCGATACACGGCTATGGTGCATGACAACACCGAGCAGCGTATTTTGAATCGTAAGAACGGCGAGCGAGACCTGCTTGAGAGGCAGACCGAATGCAGTGCTGACCATGTCGGGAAGAGTGCGATTCTTGCACTAGAGCGTGCAAAAGCCAACAGAGGTCGGGGAGGGGAGTTGATCGCTGGCGTGATTAGAGTTAAGTCATGTGTGCAAAGTGATGTGTAGGAACCAAAGGTGATGCGGTCGGAGGAGTGCCAAAATCACTCCGCGACGTCGGTGGATGCCGATATGAAGTGGGGCGGTGGTGACGCTAAGCCCAGAACGTGGCGGTAGCGCCAAAGGTACCACGAGAGAGAGCGAGCCAATGCTTCCAGAGCGTGTGAAAATTGGACCAACGCTACAATGCCAGTAGGGCAAGATGGTGGTGGTGAATGCGTCGGAAAAGTAACAGAAGGATCAAAGCGCTGATTGCTGGTCGGTCAAAGAGGAAGAAGCTAAAGTGACACTTGTTGCTTGGAAGGATCCAAAAAAAATGCGCGTTCGTTGAAATGCACACATGATGAGTGGCGCGCGCACGCACACACAGCCTCTTCTCTCCTCATGCCGAGCATGCAACACTCTGCAGTCTATTCTCTGTACTGTACTGTACTGTACTGTATCGCACTGCGCACTGCTCTCTGACAAGATCCAAATTCAAAAAAATCCTCCGACAAGGGAAAATTGAATTTTTCTTGTTCAACGACGCGAAAGTGCTGGTCAAGCGTGGATCCCATCACACAGCCAAAAATAACGCTCTCTCGCAGGGTCCATGCTGGCTTGCTCGCTTGCTTGCTATAGTAGCTGAGTGTGATGTGATGATGATGATGATGGTCACGTCCCACATTTTTTGGCTGCTTGGCCTCCACTTTTTCCGTTTTGCGGAGCCCAATTCTGCACACCGCATTTGCTCACAGCAAACACACACAGACTCGATTGAGGAGGCACACTGGCGTCATTCACCTCTGACCTCTAATATCCTCTCGTTTTCCCCACGTCCAGTGTTGTGAGATAGGGTCAAGATCAGAACCTTTTGCGCATCCATCTTCGCTTTCCCTCGCTACACCATCCCCCAGGTCGATCTCGAACCTCAAGTTGCAAGCAGCGAGATCGCTAGCCAGCCTGCAAACGCGACAAGCAGTTCGGAGGCGCCATCGCGACTGAATTGTTTCCTTATAGATCGATCGGAGCATCCGACTTGTCCATCCAAGCGTCGGTATCGGATAGACCCGAAGACTTTCCACGATGGCTCCCAAATCCACCAATTCGAGGTCTTCTGCAGCCGATCATGGCCACGATAGCGAGCGACAGCCGCTGCTTGCACCATCTTCGGCCGGTTCAGACTATCGCTCCATCCCTACGTCGGCACCTCCGGCACCACGATCGAGGCGTTCACCGTATCTTACCTTCTTTCTGCGCTTCTACTTTGCCATCGGCGTACTTCTCTTGCTCCCGGTCACCATTCTGGCCCTTCTCCTCGTGATCAACTACTTTGAGCCAATCCCTTTGCTCCTCCCACCTCATCGCTCTCCTGCGCTTCTCCCCCTCTGGTTCTGCCTCATCTCAGTCTCCATGCTAGGACCTGGGCTGCTCTTCTTCGAGCTCGCCTCCCATGCTACCAACTTCTTCCACCTCTTCGTTCTCTGCTGCACCATCGCAGATGTGGTGCTACTCCTTGCAGTCCCCGAGTTCCGCATGACCCACTCATATCTTGGATTCGCCTCCGTTGGACTCTGCCTCCTCTCGACTCTGTGGGCTTTCTTCTCTTCGCATCATCTTCAAAAGCAAAGGATCCCCTTCACCCTCAACCCCGATGTTGGCGCGCCCATTGTTACCGAGATCCCACTCTCGCGTGCCCAGGCAAAGTGGAGCCGGCGCTTCAAGCTCGTCTGGGCCGTCTTTGGCTGCCTTGCCGTAGCCCTCGCCGCTGCGCTCATCACCTTCGATCTGGTCCTCGATGCCGCCGACTCTGGTTTCAGGCCTCTGGGCAACCTTACCATGGTTCATCCTACCTCGCTCACTAAGCAGCCCGTCTATCCACAGGATCCAGCTGACGTCAATCCATATCCAGTCTCGTTCCGCCTCCACCTCGCTTGCGAATCCGCCCCCGCCCTGCCAGGCTCTGACAACTTCAAGGCTCATAACGCGTCCAACATTGCTCCCACTGCTCTAATCATGTCGGAGCGCGGTGTATCTGGTGTCGTGGCAGCACAGTTCCTCCGCGAAATGGTCGCTCGCTCTGGCTCACGTCTCGGAGGTGGAGATGATGGCCATCTCGCTCTCACACGCGTCTGTTTCTGGGATCGCATCGGATACGGACACTCCGACTTTGTCTACCAGCCCGTATCGGTTCGTCTCCAGACGGAAGCACTCTACCACGCTCTGCGCAAGCACGACCAAGTCGATCTTGACACCATTTCCAAGCATGGAAAGAAGAAGAAAGACGGCAAAACTCTTGGCAAGTTGATGCTTGTTTCCACCGGATACGGCAACCTCTTTGCCCAAGACTTTGCCATTCAGCATCCAGAGCTCATCCACTCCTTCCTTCAAATCGATGCCGAGACTCCCTATTCATGGTACACCGACAAGGTCACGCTAGACACGGGAGCACGCGCCGGCTATCTTGCCCGCCGCCATGGTGCCTTTGGCTCACTTTTCTACGACCTCCTTCCTGCGCTTGCTGAGCCATCTGGCATCACACGTATCATCGGCCTGCTCAAAGGCAAATCCGTTGTCGATCGCATCTTGGCTCCTGGACAGCGAGGACGCGCTGCTCGTCAAAACGATTTAGGCGGTGGAGGCTGGCGGATCAATGGTGCTGGAGGTTCCAACCCCAGGCTGCTCATGTCTTCCTGGCTTGAGCGTCTCGACGCCAACCTCGGCACCTTGAGTCCCAACTTTGTCGGTCTCAACCAATCGATAACGGAGTACCAGTCTCTGCTGTCCAAACGTCCCGTTGCGGTGCTTTCCAGCTTCTGGAGAATTCATGCCGATATCGGCGGATGGGGCCAGGAGCAGCGCGAGACCCTGGTAGCACCGGCAAAGAACAGCTCAAGTCTTGTCGGTTGGTGGCGCATTGGCGATCGAAAGAAGAGGACAGGTGGAGGTGACGAAGGTGGTCCCGCTGGAATCTGCTCCACCAAGATGGGCGTCATCTTTTGCGAAGAGGCTGTTCGCAAGCTGATCGCTGCTGGCCAAATGTGGAATTCGACTGCTGTCGCCTCTCCTTCGCTCTGATACAATCGATCCCGTCCAAAAAATTTTCACATATCGTCCAATGTACATTAACCACGATGCTGTCCCATCACCTTGTAAGTCTACAGCCATCTCTTTACTCACGGAATTGCACTCTTGAGCTTCCACCATGGCCATTGTCACGCTCTACAATCCGGGAGCAAACAGGCGATCACGCCAAGCCTTGCCAACCAATGAGAAAGGATGCCGCAAGCCCACGGCTGGGGGAACATCATATTGACAAGGGAAAAACACACGAATGAACAAACAAGCTGTAAATTACAGAGGTCAAGACAAGAAAGCTCACCTTGACTCGAAATTGCCTGTGCGCGTCTGGAACAGCCGACATGCCCAACGTCTCGCTTCCAAAGAATGTGCGGTAGGGTATTCAGGAAGAAAGACAAGCTTTGGGACACGTGAGCTGGTTGCGCCGACAGGAAAAGGTGCTGGCGAAAGGCAGCGTGAAGGTAGGCCCTTCTTTTGGGTGAAAGATGAGGATGAAAGACAGAAGAAGAAGAAGAAGTGCTGTCGAGACCCAAAAACTTTGAGCCGGCATCTAGTATTCGATACTTTAGGCGTCGAGCTTGGTCTCTTCGACCTTGGCGGCCACCTCGTCCACCTGAGCATCCTTGTCATCCTTGGAGGCAGCCGGGCTCTGCTCGCCGCCAACGAGCGCGCCGGATGGCTTGCGTCCCTGACCCCAGGCACCTGTGGGTGGCGCAGCACGGGGTGCCTTGGCAGCTGCAGGCGCAGCGGCCTCTGCAACTGGCGACTCGGCTTCAGAGGCGTCAACCTGGGCCTTGTCGGTAGTGGCAGCTGCCTCGGACTTTTCCTTCTTCTCCTTGTCTGCCTTTGCCTTCTCCTTCTTGGCCTTGAGCTCCTCTTGCCTCTCCTTCTCCCTCTGTGAAAGCTTCTCCTCGATCTGTCGCTCGCGTTCGGATGCATCGATGGGCTTGGCGTTGCCGAATGGGCTGGGCTTGGAGCTGGCGTTGGACGTGGCAGCAGCGGCAGCGGACTCGGCGGAACGAGGCTTCAAGTCGAGCTTCTTGCGCTCAGCAGGTGCAGCAGCCGAAGGCGCGGGGCTGGAGGAGCCCGAAGCGGGCTTCTTGGCAGATCGCCAGTTGTCGGTGGATTCAGAAGTTGGGGCAGCGCCGGCGGGCTGACCGCTGCCGCGTCGCTCAGCGGCACCGAAGCCAAAGCCCTTCTTGGCGTTACCAGGGCTCTCGGGGGGAGTCTGGTCGGGGGTGAACTTGGAGCCGAAGCCCATTCGCTCTTGAGAGGCGAAACGCTCGTCGACTTCGTTGGCATCGTTACGGTTGCGGAAGGAAGCACGTCGGGAGTCCGAGTCAGCCATACCGGAGGGACGACGCGAGTTGGCGGGGGAACGGCCCTCGACGGGCTTGCCGGTCCTCCACTGGGTGGCAAGGTCGCCCTGGCTTGGCTCAATAGGGGCAGCATCGCGAGGGGGGCGGTTGGAGGGAGGTGCGGACTGGAACTTGGCACCGAAGCCGCTTCGAACGCCGCCGCTTACGTCCATCTGATCAAAGCCAGAACCCTCGGTGCGGGGAACACCGGAGCGCTCAGGGCGAGGGGCAAAGCCGCCACGGGGCTCTGCGGGAGGAAGAGGGCCAGCGCGGCGCCACTGAGAGGCGTCGTCAGCCTGGCTGCTGTGGACGGGCCGGTCAGCGCCAAAGGCGCTCTTGGGAGGCTCAGCGACCGAGATACGGACGGTCCTGCTGGCAAGCTGGGAGCCGCTTCGGTCGAGGGCAGATCTGAGGTCGTCCTGGGTCTGGAATTCAACGTAACCGAAACCCTTGGGCTTGCCGTCGTGGCCAGTGACGATGCGGACGCTTACGGTCTTGGCGGGAGCGAAGAACTCCTCGAGGTCGGCTTCCATGACGTCAAAAGAGAGGTTACCAACGAAAGCAGTGAAGGGAGGCTTGTCGGGGAGGGGAAGCTCCTCACGAGGAGGGTAGCTTCGCTCGGGGCGCTCGAAGCCACGGTCGCGGTCAACACGGTCGGGGACGGTGGAAAGGTAATCGGCGCCCCTGCGGTAGCTGGATTCACGGGGAGCCGAGGAGATGGGCAGGTCGTCCATCTCGTCGGCCCACGAGGTCTTGCCGGTGGACTCGTCGGCCAAGAAGTCATTGAGCGTCATTTTCTGTCCCTTTTTAGGCGCTGCAAGTTTTGCGGAGTAGTCAATGGTCAAGGAAGGGTCAACTGCCAGCTCAGGATGGCATGATAGCGGACGTAGCCTAGAAAAGAGAACAAGCACCGTCTGGTGCTCATTTGCGGGGGGCTGAGGCTGCTGTCTGGATACTCACGCATGATGGGCGATTTGTCCGGGCGGAAGTTGACGACTAGATGCTAGAATGGGAGGGTGGCGTGGATCCTTGCGAGGCGAGCAGGATCGAAATATACTACCTTTTTGTGCTAAAGGTAGCGAAGAATGGTGATGTAGATGGTGGTGGTGGTGGTGCTGGTGGTGATGACGATGATGATGAGGCTTGTGACACCAGCAGCAAAGTGTAGACTCTCTGCTCTCGAGGATTGAGCGCGGAAATGAAATTGATTCGGATCACGGCTGCTTTTTCTGTACTACTTCTGTACAGTATTGCTGTGCTGTGTGACTGGCGAGGCGACAGACGAAAGGCGGATTTTGGTGCTCTGAGAGGGTGCCGTGCCCTTTGTGTACTGTAGCACTAGGAAAGACCGACCAAGAGGAAAGAAAAAAAAAAAGAAAAAAAAAGAAAAAAAAAAGAAAAAAAAAAGAAAAAAAAAAAGGCATCTTCAGAAGATTCCTCGCTCATGTTCATCGCGGCCATTGCTAGTGTTGCTGTCACACTGCTCAACTGCCGCCGAAAATTTGTAACACCACGTCCTCTTTCTTCTCTCTTGTGTGTTCACCTCCCGCAAAAAAATGTTGAAATCGATTTTCTTCTTGCGGGGCTAAGAATTCGCATTTCGCATTTCCCACTTTGCACCCGATTCAAAATCAGATTCAAATGGCAGGAGACACGATGTTTTGCAAAAGAAGTTGTGTTAGAGAAACCACGGCCTAACAAGATGAAATTGGTCCCCTACCAAGTGTCGCGGTCCTTTCCACGTAGCAACCTGCATGCAATCTTCGAAAGCTTTCATTTCTCGAGCGGACCCTTTACGTGCAACTGAGCCTGATTAGCACAAGCACTCTTTTGCGATGCCCCACTGACTCTCTCTTTTGCTCATACCACCACCATCGTCGCGCAAACACACAGCCGTATTCAAGCGCATCAAAGCAGGATGACCAAGTCAGAGACCGACAACAAGCCCAAGGCGGACCGCATCGTCGTCGACAACTCGAATCTTTCCGAACTCAAGGCTACCTGCGATGAAGCAGTCGAGCGAGTAAGTAAGAGTCACTCATCACGAGCTTATCGAAATCTGGCTAGCTGACACTTTCTGCATCATCACGTTGCCGTGCCTACTTGCAGATCCTCTCGCGTCATCCTCAGGATGGCTCGTCAGCCAAGTCGCAGGGCTTTGCTCCTTTCAAAGTCAGTCACTTCCACACTGATCTGCGCCTCGTGCTTGGCTATACAGCCTCGGCCATCATGATTTGCACATCCATCTGGGCATACTTTATCGAAAAGGAATGGAACCGCAACAAGCAAGCGTGCGCTATCGCAGTGGTAGCCTACATCATCCTGTCCGCCATTCAGATGGCCGACTCGTACTTGCAAGCCAACACCATCTTTACGGGCACTCGCAAGATGCTCTCCAATCGCATCGAGACAGAGCACCTCACCATCGCATCTCCTCCACTCCCCAAAGCTACCAAGAAGGGCTCAAAAGCTCCCAACGGCAAACCCATCTTGACGCCCCCTGCCTACACGCTTCAGTTTGAGTACACACGCAAAAGCAACAAAGGCAAATCGCTTCTTGGACGAAAGAGTGATTCTCTGCCACTTGGTCATCTAGGTAAGCATTCGTCAACGATTACCACCATTCTTCTGCAAGATACAGCAGCTTTCCGCTCACACACAGTACTTGCTCTGCTCTGCACACTCGTTGCTCTCCCATCACGAACAGGCGAATGGTTTACTGAGGAAGGAGAGTTCGTCGAAGACATCTTTGAACAGAGGTTGCTTTCAGGCCTTCACAAGGCCTTTGGCCAGTAGACATGAAATTCTGTCGACACAGTTTTCGCATCTTCAGTCCGCTCTGCATATTCATCCTGACTTCCGATACCCGCACGTCCGCACATCCGCACGTCCTCTCAATACTATCGACAGTTTCACATTCTCTTGGTTGCGTTTTGCAGCGGCGCTGCTGTGTATTTCACACGGTTGCAGTCTTGTGTAACGGATCTTCGGATCTCTTTCTACTACAGTCTGTGTGAAGAATTTTGCTAGCATCGTTGGGCATCACCATCAGAAGCAAGCGTTGGTGCTAAGAAATGTGCAAATGGTCTTGTCAGGGTGGCTCGATCGCCAACACGTCCTTTTTCTCTTTGCGAAGAAGAGCAACAGCAACCAAGAAGAAGAACAAGCCGGCGCTTCCCTTTTTTTTGTGTTGCTTTTCTCGGTAGTTTTCTCTTCTTGGGCGCGTTTGCCGTGGACGTGTGACAGGAAAGAGCTTAATTTGGCTCCATTTTTGTGCTTGGTTGCACCGAGCGCTCGCTCCGATGTTCTTCCTGCCACTGCTTTTTGATCGTCCTTCCTACCTTCCATCACCACCGACTGACTGAGCCTCTTATCGCCTCACCTCGATAAGAGAAGCTCGTCTTCAACAAAACCAAAATGGCGTCACCTCATGTCCCCAAGGGTCAGGGACTCCGTTTCCAGAAGCAAGGCGACGCCAGCTTCGCCAAGGCCACCGCTGCCAAGGATGCTGCTGCCAAGGATGCCCTCCTCTCTCGCCGCAATGCCCTCTTCCAGGACTACGCTAGGGCACACCAGAAGCCAGCCTGGTCGCCTTCCATCTCGGCCGCCTTCCGCTTCCTCATCATCATTCGTGTCTCTTCTGCCATGTACTCAGTCATCAAGGATTGCGACGAGTCGTTTGGATACTGGGAGCCTCTCCACCTTCTCGTCTTTCCTCGCGGCAAGCACCACGCATCGGTACCCTTCCAGACCTGGGAATATTCACCCGAGTTTGCCATCCGATCTTGGGCTTTCATCGCTCAATACGTGCCACTCACAAAGACACTCGCCTACTTGGGTGTTGGCAAGCGTCAGGTCTTCTTCGCTGTTCGACTGCTGCTCGCCTTCATCTCCTCTTTCGTAGACGCCAGGTTCTACAAGGCCATTGCTGATGTCTTCAGCGCCCGAGTCGGACGCTACTGTCTCATGGCTCTTGCTGCCACTGCTGGAATCTACGAGGCCTCGACCGCTTTCTTGCCTTCCACCTTTGTCATGCACGCCACCACCCTCGCCTTCTCTGCCTCCCTCTACCCTGCACGACTGCCTTCCACCGACTCTTCGGTGCTCTCGGACCCGTCTCAGCGACCTTTTAGGTCCGAGCGTCTCATTGTTGCCACGCTCTCCTTCGCTGCAGGCGCCATCCTCGGTTGGCCTTTTGCCATCATCTTGGCGCTGCCCTTTGTCCTCGAGCAGCTCTTCCTCCGTGGAGACGACGTCATCGCAAACGGCAAATACTCGCACTGGACTGTAGCTAGGTGGTCAACTGCGATCGGTGCTGCCGTTCTCTCGGTCATCCTCACTCTTCCCGTTCTTGCTATCGATACTCTTGCCTACGGCAAGCTCTCATTTGCGCCACTCAACACTGTTCTCTACAACCTCTTCTCCCGAAGCAGAGGTGCCGGCCCTGAGCTGTACGGAACCGAACCTTTTACGTTCTACTTTTCCAACCTCTTCCTCAACTTCAACGTCTTTTTCCCCCTCGCGCTGCTCTCTCTGCCCTTGCTGCTTGTCAGCGTTCGCTTCGACCCTAGACGCTTCCAGCGACCAGCTCTTGAAAACAAGAAAGGTCATACATCCACCGAAAAGCCCTCGAGCCTCTTCTCGCTCGCTCTTCTCCGCATCGCTCCCTTCTATCTCTGGCTTGTTGTCCTCAGCGTCCAGGCGCACAAGGAGGAACGCTTCATGTACCCAGCTTACACGCTCCTTTGCTTGAACGCCGCCGTGTCGCTCTACCTCATACGCTCGCTGGCCGAGGTCACTTTTGTCAAGATCACCAAGTCTCCCTACCGCGCATCCAAGTCGAGCCTCTTTACCACCATCACTTCCTCGATCCTTGCCGTTGGTGTTCTGCTCGGCGTCTTGCGATCCGTAGGCCAGCTCAACAACTACCACTCTCCCTTCGATGTCCTCTTCCATTTTGAGGGATACGAGCTTCCTCGTGTGGTGGCCAGCAAATTTCCCGAGACTCTCAGCCCCGCTATTCAACAGCGCATTGCTCGTGGTCTGTCTCCCGTCGCGACTGAGCAAGAGAAGGACTACAACGACCGCGGCTACGGGGCCGAGAACAAGGGTAACAGTGTCGATCTCACCATCGATCTCTCCCCGCTCACGACGCTCGACAAGCCCATCAGGCTGTGCTATGGTAAAGAATGGCACCGTTTCCCCACCCACTTCCTCGTCCCTGCCGGCGTCGAGGTCGAGTGGATCAAGAGCGAGTTCAGCGGCATCCTTCCCAAGCACTTTGATGTTGACGCCGCCTCGCCCGTGCAGCCCTCTGACGTTGTCGCCCACACCCTCGATGCCACCCTTGGCTGGACCTGGCCGTGGTCCACCGTCACCCGCCGCGTCCAGCCCGGATTCAACGACCTCAACAAAGAAGAGCCGGACCGCTACGTCGATGTCTCGACCTGCGACTACCTTGTTGACCTCGACCTTCCTCACCGTAGCCTCGTCTCCAGTGGCAAAGAATCACTCTACGAACCGCGTTATGCGACAAAGACGGAGGAGTGGGATCGCGTCTTCTGCGGAGCATTCCTGGATGCCGAGTTCAGCCGTCCCGCCGCTGATCCTCGCGACTCGATTCTGAAAAAGGTCGTGCAGAAGGCAGCGGCGGCAATGCATCGCGCTTTCTGGCTGCCAAAGTCGTGGCCCGGTAACGCCAACATGTACGGCGACTACTGCTTGCTTCGCAGCCGTAACAGCCAATTCAGCCCTGCTTCTTAGCGCCTATAGAGTGGCTGCTTCTTATCCAATCTGCAATGTAAATAACTTAGTCATGATCATTCAAAAAAAAAATTCATCTTTGATAAAAGGGATCATCACTGTTCGACCCAGCGAAGTTCGACAGATTTGATGCTTGCAAAAGCAGCACACACAGATGAAAGCACCGTCGAAGCCTTCGGTGACTCACATCAGCATGCCACAAACATCACACAAAAAAAACAGCAACAGGATCCAGCTTCCTGGGAGACAGGCAGGCTTGGTTTGAACGAGATTGCATTTTGTGCAAGCAACGACCATAAATCGGGAGGTGAAGTTTTTTTTTCAGAGCATCTTTCTCAGCCTCTCGTCTGGATCGTGTTCGAAAGCCAATCGGACCTCGTCTTCCTGGCACGCCAGCATGAGTCTTGCGAAACCGCCTGCTCTTCCCGTACCCGCGCCTTGACCTACACAAATGATGAGCCCTAAGGAGGAGAGGATTGCCAGGGGAGCGTCGAGTGAGGTTTCTTCTGCCCCCACTGTTGCCGAGGTGTTACTGATCTGTCCAAAAGTGGTACTTGTACTGATGCCGTACATTCTGCAGATGGCTTTATGGTGACTTGAAACGTCTCCGAGTTCTGCTTCTGCCAGACCGGAGCGGCGAAGGCAAGATAAGAGGCTAAGAAGCAAAATCTTTGCGTGTAGAGGTAGCGATAAGATGTGCGAGACTTTGCCGGATTTCACCATCGAGTCGAGGACCGATTTCATGTCCAGGATTGTCACCGGTTTGGGGGTTGCACAAGGAACGGGTGAAGTCTTGGCCTTCAGCTCAACAAGCTCGATGGAACGCCTACAGACGTCGAGCATGCGTCGTGCGTCACCAGAGACATTCGATACACGTTTGGAGACGTAGGTGATGGCGTCGTGACTGAGGACATTGGCGCACCCTGTTGCCTTTTCTGGCTCTGCGTCTTGGGAGGATGACTCGAGTGGGTCGGTGATGCCAAGACGAGATTTGACGATTTCGACAAGCTGTCTGTCGGTGTAGGGCATAAAGGTGATCCTGGTCATACCGAGTCGACTTGCTACTTTGGCGTTGAGCGTTCGTTCGGGCAAGTCCATCGTGTTTGCCACTGCAATGACCACGAGACGGGAGCCACGGGTGTTGGGCCAGTTGAACATGTTATACATCACATCCTGCCTCGCTGTCACCAACTGATCCAATTCGTCCATCAACACGACTGTTGCCGCTCTTCCAGGTCCCGCGCCCACACCCGCCCCTCCCGCAGCACCAGACATCTTTGTCGCTCCCACCCTAGCAAAATGCGAGCTCAACAACCCCAACGCGGTCTTGGGCGATGTCCGCTGTCCTCCCGAAACGGCAGACCAAAGCAAGGTGTACGCCTGCGAGGCATCGGCGAGCTTCATCCCGTTGATCTCGACAAAGCTGAACGGATTCATCTCGTTGCGCTCTGCTCTGGCGGTAAGTGCTCGAATCACCTCGCGGACGGTGGCGGTTTTGCCGGTACCGGGAACACCGGAAACGTAGACACAGCCGCCAATGCCTTCTTCAACGGCATCTTCCACGCAGGCCATAATCTCTTCGTATTGGTCTTCGCGGCAGGGGAGGTGGTCGGGGGTGGCACCTACGTGGAGAAGGCGTTTGGCACGATCGTGTGGGGATAGCGTCTGCGCTTCTTCGCTGGGGAGAAGGGAGAGTTTCGGCGGTCGTGCGGGTAAAGTCGGGTGGGGGAGACTGCGTGCTTTCAACCCCATCAAGCGCGCTTTGGATCGAGGTGTAGCCTGGGCTTTTGCCGGACTGGCTAGGCCCAATGCTGCTCTCTGCGGGGTGGTGAGCACGCGGCGCTTTGTAGGCGTCATTGGCGTTGCGTCCTTTGGCAGCTTGACCCGTTTCCGAGGTGTGAGGTTGAACGTCTTGCCAAAATCATCATCGTCGTCATCGTCCACATCGGAAGGCGGGGCGCTGAACTGCGATCCCTCGTTGTCAGACGATTCAGGTGTCTCCAAATGTCGAGCTTTGACGAGCAGGTTGTCTTCCACTTCGAACTCGTCGCCGCTCTGGAACGAGTCGTCCGAGGCAATGTCAGAGTCTGAGGAGAAGCCGTTGGCTTTTTTGCGGTTGTACTTGCGCCTTGGGGGGGCAACGCCAGCGGAGAGCGAATCTTGTTTGCGTGGGCGACCGGGACGACGTTTGGGTGCGTCGAGGTCGATGGCAGATGGCGTGCCCGTTGAGCGAGCGCGTGTGGATTTGGTAGGGAGGTCGGAGGTAGAGGCGACCGAGGATGGTGTGGTTGCACGTGCTGCTGTTCTGGGAGTAGAGGTTGGAGGATCTGCAGCCGAGGATTGGGCATCTCTCTGGACTTCTTCCACCAGATCCTTGACGCCTTGACCCTGCGACGTAGCTACGTCTGAAGAATCATCCTTGAGATCCCATCCAGCGCCTTGCTTTCCTTTCTCGACAAGCTTTGCCCAATCTATCCTCCAAAACAGCTCCCTGTTGGGATCCACCGCGCGCTCGCAAAACAGATGCGTAGGGAACGACTTATTCTTGTATAATGTGGTGGTCTTGCCTGTCTTCTTCTTGGCGTTCCCGTTCGCTGCGTTCACCGCTGCATTGTCTGCCGCATTCGCTGAAAGCGCCGAGAGCGCCAAAGACTCCTTGATCGCCTTGGAGCACTCTGGCTGGCTCGAATGGATGTGCACCTTTGCGATGATTTCGTCTGCATCAAACGAGTAGTCGTGCAGCGAGGGGCCTGCCTCGAATGTGTCGCCGTCCTTGCCAGATTTGGCGCTGGTCTTGGTGCGGCGTTTGGTGAGAGAGGTGGCTTTGTGGGTGTAGTAGATCTCGTGACGGCTGGTGATGCCAGACATGCGCTTCTTGGCCATAGTTGACATCCATTCTGGCCAATGAAGGAGACGGCAGACTCCAAAAATTTTGCCCTCTTCTGTTGCGTCCGTCCAGAGATGAGTCAAGACGCCAGCAAGTGGAGCTTGGTAAGAGGAGGGAAGGTAAACGACATCTCCAATGCGAAACTCTTCTGGCTCGAGAGTCTGTTTTGAGGATGATTGTGAGGCTCTGCGAGTGCGTGGGTCTCGATTCTCATCGTCGTCGTCCGAGGAGAGCTCTTCGCCTTCCGAGTCGGGTACAGAGTCGATTGGGCGTGGAAGTCGAGTGAATGCGCGAAAGTGGCTTGTCGAGGTGCCCGCTTCTGAAGTAGCCAGCGGTTCTTGTGGCTCAAACGAGTATGTCGGTGCGATATTGGGCGGCATGATGGAAGTAGAGATATGGCTGTGATGTATGATGAGGATGAAGATATAGATAGATGGATGATGTCGCTCAGTTGTTTGAAACCAACACTCTCTCTTTTAGAATCATTAACGCGTGGCGTAAATTACGGCCCCAAAAAGCGAAAGAGACGCGACATCTGAATCGCACGAGAAGGCGCACGTACCACAAGCGCTTTTCGAGTCAAGAAAGTGTCCGACTCTCTCCTCTTGCTATCGACCTTGATGTCAACGTTCCAGTATGTTGGACAGCTCCTACCCGTCGCATCATCTTTGATATCCACAAAATCACAACCAACACTCTAACTAGTGGTCACAACACAGCATCGTATATCCAAGCATCACCAGCGTTGACCTCCACACCTTGGGCCGAACCCGGCTGCTTTCAAGATGATTGCCCTCCGGTCCGGAGCGAGAGTCCTTTGTCGCTCCAATGCCACCATCATTAGCATTTCACAACACCTCCGTACCATCGCCTCTACCTCCTACACTGGCGAGAAGCGCTACTATCCACCACCAGAGCCCTTTGTCAGCTCTGCCAGCGATACCGTCTCCATCGAGCCCTCTCCCTTTTCCACCTTCGGTGCCTCGCCCGATCTTCTCACCCACTACCTCTCTCTTCAGCCCGCCCCTCTGACGCTTCGCCAACTCATGGCGCAAGGTGGAAAACCAGCGCAAGCATTGACCCCGGAACAGCTGCTCTTATCTGCGCAGCATACACACCGCGAATTACCCATTCGACTAGCACGCAGAGTAGGCGGCTTTCGAGCACTCCCCTTCATCGTCGGCAGCAACCCATTCATCTCTAGAATAGCCCGACTGTACGCATCGAGCTTCGAGACGCTAGTCAAATTTGGCCAGATCCAGACGCAGGAGGACAACCAGCGATTCACTGCCGTCATTGAGGATCTCGTCTCTGCACACGCCCAGAACATCCCTACACTGGCAAGGGGATTTCAAGAGTCGAGAAAGTATATGGACGCCCGCCAAATTTCGGCCTTCTTGGATGCTGCGATTCATTCGAGAATTGCAATCCGCATGATTGCCGAACAGCATCTGGCGCTTAGTGCCACTTCGAACGAACTGAGTCATGTGCGACCGAGGACGACCAACAACATTGTTGCTGATGTGGGTCAAGATGCGGATCAAGACTCGGATCATTTGCATCACCTCGATCCCGACCTGCCAGCGGAAGGAACCAGCAACCAAGGGCATAACGAATACGGTTCACCTACAGCAGTCGGGATCATCGAGACCCAGTTGAGCCCGGCTCGCATGACCCGTATGTGCGCTGCGTTCGTCCGCGATCTCTGCGAAGGCACCTTGGGAGCCGCACCCGAGCTCATTCTTGAAGGTGATCTCGATGTGACTTATACAGGCGTCCCCGTCCATTTGGAATATGTCATGACAGAGTTGCTCAAGAACTCGTACCGCGCCACCACGGAAAACTTTTTCAAATCCCAATCTGCCGGTAGCAATTCGCTCAGCAACATGCCACCGGTGATCGTGACCATTGCCCAATCTGCCAACCACGTTTCTCTACGAATTCGAGATCAAGGTGGCGGAATATCGCCGCAAAACTTGCCGCATGTGTTTAGTTATGCCTTCACGACTGCGGGGAGCGGATCGGAGCTAGAAGATGCAGAAGAAACCGGTGGTGGACCTTATGCTATGCAGGCTGTAGGTGGCACGGGCGGAGACGCTTTGGCAGAGATGGGCAAGATGGGATTGGCGTCTGGGTTGGGTACCTTGGCAGGTTTGGGTTATGGTCTGCCAATGGCAAGGATCTATGCAGAGTATTGGAAGAATGGATCTGCGTTGGATTTGGTCTCGTTGTACGGACATGGATGTGATACTTTTGTCAAGCTGCCTCGGCATATCGAGCTGTCCAATACCGTCATTTGAGAGAGGAGTCAAAAGAAGGGAGAGAATGATAGCTTTGTATTTGTACCGCACTCACTAGCATCGTTTGCAATTCTATGCCGAGTCGCACGTACTCGCGCTCGAACTTCAGTTGAACTTGTTTCGAAAGACAGTTGTGAGCTCTTGTCCCACACCTAGGGCAGACAGACAGATAGGCGGCACAATGACACCATTTCTTCCACTCGATTTTGGAGGCAACCGGACGATTCCATTCGAAACGAAGCGTCAGGTGTAAAGATGAGGGAGGGTAGATTAGGTTACATCAAACCGGGAAATTAAAGTAGGAGAGCGAGCGAGAGAGAGAGAGAGAGAGAGAGCGAGAGAGAGATTCAAGAGCTCGTAAAAAGTATTTGCCCCCACGATTTGGGTGGGCTATACAGGTACGAACGAACACTTGCAGAAAATGAATCGAGTAATAACAACAACAAATTTGGAGAGCAACATTATCTAATCCTTCTTGCCGAGAGGAATGACGGGCAAAGTGAAGAAGCTATTGTAAGGGCTAAGGAATGAAGCGATTCCAAGGTAGTAACCTGCGAAGCCGGTAGCGATGCCAAAAGCTCCACCTGCGGTTTGGAGGGCTTTGATGCCTGTGTAAGCGTGAGCGCCAAGCATGATGAATGTGACCCAGAGGAGGAAGATGAGTACGAAGAGAGAGACTGAACCTCGGAGGGATGCGATCTGTTCCAAAGAAGCGCAAAAAAGGAAGAAAAAAAAAAAAAGAAACGAAGAGGGTTGTCAGTGATCTGTGAAGCGGAGGAAAACAAAAAGGTGCAACAACTTACAAGGTAAATGGTGGTGATACCGAACCAAATCCAGAGGTAGAGACCAATGGCCGACTCTGCCTCAGCGGCGTACGGCGAACCCTTTGCATAGATTCCTGGTTGACCATTGTAGGTGCCCATGAAGCCGAAGAATGGAATCTGTAGAGCAGAGCACACCCAAGTTACAAATAAAGTCAGCAAGTGTTTCAACCATGCTTATCAGAAGCAGAGATGAAAAAAAACTTACCAAGATAACCGAGTAACCCCACCAAAACATGCCGAAGGAGCAGAAAACAGTAGCACCAAACGTGTTTCCACTGGCAAACTCCCAGAGACCGGCAAGGAACTGGGCGAGACCACCATAGGAGAGAGCGAAACCGATGACGGCGTTGGGAATTGCGATGCCCTGAATCTGAATGTTGTAGAGCGAGAGGAGCAAGGTTGTGGTGGAGAAGCCGAAAACTATCATTGCAACGAAGGAGGGTTTTTAGTTGGGAATAAGAGAATGTCAATTAGGATTCAAACCAAAAAAAAGAATGATTCAAGAGAGAAGGAAGGAAAGACAACTCACCACCGAGGGGAAGAGGATTAGCGATTCTCCTGTGGTTGTTTGCGATAGCGATGAGGTCGTCATCTGCAAAGTGGCCACCTGGGGTCAGAGTTCGGCTGAGCTGTTTACCAGTTCCTCCACCGTTGTAGAGGGGAGCCTGATGAGGGAGGGAGGATTTCTCGTTTTCAAAGCTGTGGTGACCGTTGGAGTGACCGTTGGAGTAACCGTTGGCGTTACCGTTGGTGTGCGTGTCGACGGCGGTGGGAGCACCGTTGGTGTCGGCAGCTGTCATCATGTGGCTGTTTGGGTTTGCGACTTGGGACATGGTTTGTTGCGGCGATTAGGATGAAGGAGGGATAGGTAATGGTGGTGGTGAGGAGGAGGAATAGTAGTGCTGGTGATGTAGATCAAAAAGGAGAGCGACAAAAGGGATGTGGCGTAAAGACGAGTGGGTGTGTTTGTGTGTATCTTGTCTCTGCTACAGATACAAGAGCGATGGTATCTACTGTGCTTCCTCTGTGCAATGTCGAGCAAGACGATCCATTGCTCGAGCAAGAAAGAGAGGAAAAAAAAAACTAAAAAAAAAAAAAAAAAAAAACTACTGTAGTTCAAGCTTTGGTTTGACTTGGGTGTTTGTGTTGATTCCTCTCTTGCCCCCGTTGCAGATGCGGCCAAAGCGGCCGAGGATTCTTTGCGGGGAAAGCACGCGGTGGTGGTGGTGGTCAATGCATTGGGGGACCCATGCTACCCCACATCTAGCCTAAGCGATGTATGCGTACTGTACAGTACTGTACAGTACGTGGTGCAAGAGGAGAGACATATTGCATCGGCTAATCCAGGGAAAGAGCGAGACGGAAGCGGGGCAAGAATGACACACTTTGTCAGCTCAAGCGATTGAATCTCGGATCGTGCAGAGAGAGAAGACCAGGAAAAAAAAAACAACAACAACAAAATGCCACGTACGACGTCCAAGCAAACAGTAAGCACCATCAACGAGGCTTTGGCTGGGGCGAAAATCCAGGGTTCAAAGCAATTCGTACACACTATCGTGTGAAGCGAGCAATAAGAGATAGAGTCTAATGTTTTAGAATGTTTTTGTCTGTGCTAAAAGATCTGAGAGAGATGTCTCGTTGGGAAGGATACAGGTAGAGTCAATGGGTATAGAGTACTGTACAGTATCAAGATTGGGCGATGATTTTGTTGTTGTTGCTGCAGGTGGTAGTTGTTGGTGTTTGGCTGATGTACCGCCTGTCTGGAGCAGAGCCGCGGAGAAAAAAAAAAGGATAGAAGGCGGAAAAGCAGAGGAAAAAGCGCGGGTGCGGCTGGTCGGAGTGAGTTGCAGTACATGATGCATGCATGGTGACAAGATTAATTTTTTTAAATTTGAAAAATGCGGGGTAACATTTTCTGTTCAGAGTTGTGACGGAATTGTCGGAAACTCGGTTTGTGTCCATCTTGGCAAAAGATCAACCGAACAATATATCGATTAATTTTTTTTTTTTTTTTTGCTTTTGCTTGAGTTGTGTGTCCCTGAAGCGTGTTCTACAGTACATTCCATTCCATACCCTTTACTTTTGCCTCCGACGGCATCTGCATGCTCTCCGATATTCGCGCCTTTTTTCTCTCTTCCATGTTGGGGTAATAGTAACATTTCGACACAGATGGCGAGCAAAGCACATCACTCAATTGCCCAACAACAACTTTGAGCTCGGAATGCTAATTAGCAGCCTTCTCGGAAGACGTTTCTCGGTTGTTTCCGAGTCATGTTATTGAAGGATGCGAGTTGGACCATGTGACCTTGCAGATTGCGACCAAGAGATTCTTTGTCCATCGAGTCGACTCGATTGCAATATTAATCAACAATCAATTGCCAAAAGCTGTATCTAGCCAGAGTGACTTGGAGCAAAAGATCCAAATGATCAACAAAACCCAACTTTACTCGCCCAAAAGGGAGGCTTTTTGCTCTGCCGAGATGATTTTTTGCAAAGCAAATGCACAGTGACTCAACGCCGCCTCTGGTCCGCGGCCGATTTTTTGTTCAGACAGCCGAAAGCAAAAAAAAAGCAAAAGCCATCCCTTGTACAAGAGATACAATAACGCCGCTGACTGCATCAATGTGTGCATTATGCCATTGCCACTGCAGTTGATCCGCCTTTGTCTGTTTAACCGCTAGCACGCACAACACACGCGCGCGCGTTCCATTCTCCTCAATGACATGCCATCCTCCGCGCGGTTTGTTCGCATCCAAATACTCGTACTTGATATCTTCCCCGCTTTTAGTGATGGTAGATATCTTGTTGACCCGCATGCACATTGGATTGGGTTGGATTGCCAGCCAAAACCAGATCTACGCTAGTCGAAACCAAAACAAAAATTGTCTCCATGTGCGTTAGTGGGGATGCGGGTTCATGCCGTACCTTGCGTTGATAGTGTGCCAGTTGGCGTGCTTGCCATCCTCTCCCCCTCGCCCGTTTAGACTAGACAAATCGCTCTTGCAAGCGAGCCAGTGCGGGGCCAATTTGGTTCTCCCGAACGAGGTCCAACTTCAGGTTCTGTGTTTGTAGCCTCGCCTCGCACAGACACTATTGCAGCATCTCGTCTTTTTTTGGCCACACAAACAGCTTCCCCGCATTCTCGTTACTGCGTTGCATAGCTAACTTGGTCAAAGTCGTTCAACATCAACAACAAACCTTTGCTCACAGTGTAATCTACCCCTTTCCCTCTCTATCTCGCCATCATTTTCTCCATCTCCTCTTCTCGATCCATCCCACCACCATTTCCATTACCATCACCATCACCACCGTCCTAGACATTCAATCCCCCCGTAGACACTTCTGACAACATGACCCACCCCAACTACAAGCACCCTAACCTCAAGCAGCAGTGGGGTCTTAGCGAGGATCCCAACGGTAGCGACCATGTCGTCACCTCGCAAGGTCACAAGCTAACCCGAACCGTCACTGCCGGTGGACACGAGGTCGACTCGTCCCAACCTGGTTTCCCTGTATACCATCGAAGGATCGCAAAGTGAGTATCAAAATTCTTACAGACAAGTTCGGCACTCAAGTTGGAATCATGTCGACAGATGTATGGCCAAAAGACACTGTATTCAGAGGCTGACTGGAGTGACTCTTCCTGTTTTCATCTCTGATGTTGCGTGTGCAACAGCCCCTTCCCCTTGGTTTGCATCGCTACGGGAGCATCGGTGCTTATGCTTGGATTCATCCTGACCGGTAATCGTGGTATTACCAACCCTGCCATCTGTAAGTTCAACTTTTCGCTCATTGAGCTCTTCTCCGTGACAGACGTACTGACCTTTAAATACACTCTTCGCTCGATTTCCCTTTCCTGACGCTATACAGTCATGGCAATGGGTCTTCCCCTTGGAATGATCGGCAACTTTGCCGCATGCATGTTTGCCTTTGCCGAAGGATCCACCTACCTCGCCACGATTGGTGGCACTCTCGCTGGACTTCTCGGAGGAGCAGGAATGCTGTTTTTGCCCTGGACCGGAATTCAAGCCACCTACGTTGTCGGTGGAGCCACTCAGGCCAACCCTATGGCTGGTGTTGCCGAATTCTACAAGGCAGCCGCCATGGTCTTTTTCATCGCATTGATCCCTATCTTTTTGATCTTCCTCGCTTCCCTTCGAACCAGTGGCCCTATTGCAGGTGCAGCACTCACCATCGTTGCAGCTCTTGGTTGCCTCGGCGGAGCTTACATCAGTGGTAGCCCTAACGAAGTCATCATGAAGGCTTCCGGTGCCCTGTTTATCATCATCGGCGTAGCCCTCTTCTACGCAGCTACCTCGGTCATGCTCGCCGAAGAAGGTTGGAAGATCCTTCCCGTCTTCCCTCTGCCCAGGATCGAGTAAAGGAGTCAAGTCTTCTGCAAAAACTTGTTTGGCACATTACATTTGTTCTTGTTTAATTGGCTTCCTCGAATTTTTTTCCCCCCTTTGGCGGCTATTACTTTGCCCACCCCTTTACCTTACACCTTTTTCGGCTCTATCGCCAGTTGAATTCTCAAACAGCTGTCAGAGATGGAGTGTCACCTGGAATAAGAATGGATCATCCTATACATCTTGTGGTATTGTGTGATCGAATAAAGTTTGAGTGCATCGAGGTTTTTTTTTTTTTTTTTTTTGAGATTAGATTTGTTGTGTGGTACACCCGCTTGCTGCCGTCGGATCGGACCTTTTCCCCCGCATTTTCCTTGTTGTGCAACCTGCAGCCTGCAGCCTTTGCCGAACGCTATCAGTAGTGTACATAAGAGAATCCATTATTTTTTCTTGATGAAAATGTTAGAATATGAAATTCAGATTGGTAATTTAAATTTCAGCTTTGATGTAGCGCGTGGGCAAGCGTGGAGAGAAAAAGAGAGAGAGCGAGCGCGCGGTGACAAGCAACGATCCTTCTCGGCGCAGTATGGTCGTATGCACACGATCTCAGCCCCGCTCCGATGGATCCAAACAGGTCCATGTTAAGCCTCGTCGTGCGATCGGAGAACCACACTTGCATTGTACTGTACCCTACTGCAACCATTCCACCGAGAGTCTTTACCACATGCTGGTTCATCTGGCTCATTATCATCGCATGCCAGTGCTCCAGCGCTCGGGCGGGTTTTGTCTATGATGGCTTTCAAGCGGACGAAAAGGTTCACGAGTACGCTTCCAAACCTCTTGCGTCTCGGAAGTGCCCATTGAGCCCTGAGCGATTGACTTGTTGTGTGTCCATCCTTCGGTTCCGTGTCTCTACAAGCTCGCATAATTCGTTTGCATCTGTGTTGTGCCGTCTCGCAATGTGATCTGGTTGACCTTTTTTTTTCCCCTTTCCAGCCCATTGCGATCTACGTTGCCTGAACTAGACTTGAGCGCTCATGAGATCGACAGAGCCTGTTTTCAGAGACATCGGCGAACTCGCATGGCTGGGTGAACCTCAGGGACATCCAAGAGATGTGGAAGGATATGTTTAGTTGGCTGTATGAGAACGAGGAGGACTTTGTGTTTCCGGTAAGTGTTATCGCCCCTGCTGCGATTGAAGCTTCGAAAAAGGTGCAGAGCGCGGTTACTGATGCGTTGAACTGTTGTTTTGCGTATGATGCCGGGACTGACAGATCACGGTCCATCCAGATGTGTCAGGAAGACCCCAGGTGCTGGCTATGCACGAACGCTTCATCGACTGGATCAATACCCACGAAGGCGTTCAGTGGGTGACCATGGATGAGATACCAATCGACGATCGATCAAATCGTCCACACAACCCCAGAACCCATGTAGCATACAGCGATCTGCGAGGGTGTTAAGTAGCATCGTCTATCTCTCTTTTCAAAACTTGCGACCGATTCCGACCTTCCTCTTTGCACTTCCACCGTCAAATCTGTCCATCTTTTGGTCGGCTTTGCTCAACTTGGCCTGTGTCGTTTCCACTTCTGAATCCAGTTGGCCCAGCAATTCGGTCTGTTCTCCTAACTCTTGATTGATGACTTCGCCCATCTGTCTTTGTCTCCGGAGGATGGCTGCGAGGTTGACAAGTTGTTCGTCTTGTTGGTCCATGGCGTCTGTTTGGGATTGGAAGAGTTGGGCGTTGTTGAGGGGTCGTGTGGTGTCTGTTTCCTGTGCTGGGGGCCGAGGTGCTAAAGAGGTGGTGCCAAGGGTTCGTTGTGCAGGGAGGGCACCGGGCATATTTGTGGGGCGTTGAGTGGTTCGAGGAGCTCGTGGGGTCGAGGTGGTGGTGGTGGTGGTGATGGTGGTGGTGGAGGAGGAGGAGTTGGAGGTGACCATACGAACGTTCATCGGCCACTCGATAAACGTCTTGAACGCTTCACTCTCCCTCCAACCCGCATCTTCATCCATCACAATTGCTTTCAGATATATCTCCAGCGCCTGCATCCTTTCCTTCAACCACAGTTCCTCATCATATCCATCACCGTTCCCCTGGTCCCCCGAACCGGAAGCGAAGGAGAGAAATCCCGAAAATGTCTTTTTCCACTCCCTTGCGCGTTCTTTAGGTGGCAGTGGTCGTGGAGGAGGCTTACCTGCTCCTCCAGGTTCACCATTACCTGCAGAAGCGGAAGGGTTCGGACTGGCAGCCAGGTTCTTGTCCAACCGGACGAATTCCGAGTATCGCCGATAGACTGTCCACGAACGAACGGGGAGCTGAATCACAACAGCGTATACAATGTAAGAGGAGGCGTTGCTTGAACGGGACTCGTAGCGTGGTATCGAGACTCCTTGTAGGGGTTGTGCTTGTGCTGCCATGGTTTGCAGCTTGGGCCTCCCTGCGAGCGAGTTGAAAAGTTCGTAAGCGATGTGGATCGATATCTAGGGAGTAGAATAGCAGGTGGAGGTAGATGCTGCTATGCGCGACAGGTGGTTGTGGTCAACAGGTCTCGATGGTGGTGGTAGATGATGATGGTGGTGAGTAAATGAGCCAAAGAAACAAGATTCAGGGTCTGAAAGAAAGGATGTCGGTGCGTGCGCGGATGCAGGGAAAAGATATCTGATGTGGAGAGAGACAGAGAGGTTTGACAAGGCCAAAAAACCCAGGCGATTCGAATCTTGAAGTTCTTCAACCTGGAGCCGTCACCGTTGAGGACGCGGGTGAGGTAGAGCTGCTACATCTCCTTTTCCAATCGACTTGTACCTGTAGCTCCACCATCATCACCTTTTCGACTCGATATTTGCTCGCTATGGACATCGAAGGCTTCCGCAAGGCAGGCTATGCAGCCGTGGACAGGATCTGCGACTACTACTCCTCGCTCTCCTCTCTCCCCGTATCCTCTTCTGTCCAGCCCGGCTTCCTCTCCTCCTCCATCCCTTTCCACCCGCCAACCACAGGCGAAGAGTGGCAAACCATCGACAATGACTACCACAACATCATCATGCCCGGCATCACTCATTGGCAACATCCCAACTTTTATGGCTACTTTCCATGCAATGCCTCATTCGAAGGTGCCATTGCCGATTTGTACTGTGCCAGCATCAGCAATCCGGGATTCAACTGGTCCGTCTCACCCAGTGTCACCGAGTTGGAGATCCTCATGGTCGATTGGGTCGGCAGAATGTTGGGATTCGATCAAGAGTGGTTGTCGACGAGCAAGTCGGGGACGGGTGGAGGGATTATTTTGGGTTCGGCAAGTGAGGTCGCCGTGACCGTGGCTATCGCTGCCAGGGAGAGATGTATTGCGTTGCTTGCCGAGGAGTTTCCGATGCCCAACAATCCGACTCAAGCTGATGAAACACACAAAGGCGAGAGTCTTGATGCGGATCAAAACGTAGCTATCGAAGGTAAAACTGCATCTCAAATCGGCCAAGAATCTACCCCTGATGCAAGCACCCAAATGGCTCAATGGCGAGGCAAGCTCACATCCAAATTAGTCATGTACGGTACCACCCAAACCCACACCATCGCTGCCAAAGCAGCCCTCATCCTCGGTCTCGATTTCAAAGCTCTTGACGTCGAAGCACCCAACTATTCCCTCAGCGCTGCTACCCTTCGCACCGCCATTGAACAAGATACCGCTCAAGGCAGGATCCCATTCATGCTCATCGCTACCATCGGCACCACCTCTTCAGGAGCCATCGATGATATTTCCTCTCTCATCCAAGTCGCCCGCGATTATCCGACGCTGTGGCTTCACATTGATGCGGCGTATGCTGGTGTCTGTCTTTCGATCCCTGAAATGCGATCTGCGATGCATTTGGACGCAATCAATTCGGGAGTGGTGGATAGCTTCAGTACCAACCTTCACAAATGGGGATTAGTACAGTTCGATTGTTCCCCTCTACTCGTGAGAGATCGTGGACACCTTTCTCGAGCACTCACCATCACCCCTGCCTATCTCAAGACGAAGCAGGGTGATGCGGGTAACGTGCTTGATTTGCGAAATCTTCAAATTTCTCTAGGACGACGTTTTCGAAGTCTCAAGATTTGGTTCGTTCTACGATCATTTGGCGTTCAAGGTTTTCAAACCCATCTCAAGACCACCATGGATTGCGCTAGAGTTTTTGAGGATAAACTGAAAGCCGACGATTCAGGATTATTTGAAATCGTTGCTCCTACTAGATGGGCTTTGGTAGTGTTCAGAATCAAACCACCCACTTATCACAGCGGACAAAATGACGAGGCAACACTTTTGGATAAATTGAATCAAACTTTTTGGGAAGATCTGCAAGAGTTATCCCACAAGTTTGTTCTCACACAAACCAGTCTACCAAACATAGGATTCTGTATAAGATTCGTAGTAGGTAGTCCCCAGACAAAAACAATCCATGTTGAAAACACTTGGAAATTAATCGCCGAAACAGCCAAGAAAACCTGGTCCCAATTCAACCATCAACAACCATCCTCCGTCCTAACTCAATAAAAAGAATAATATTATACACTTCTCACACACAAGATAGAGATCTATATAGAATATCAAATGGGAAACAAATCCTGCGTTATCATCAACGCACCCAAACTAAGACATTTATGAGTTGATTGTATGTGTGCATGGGATTGGTATTGCTTGCTGTCTTATGAGAGGAATGCTACATTATGAATGTTTGGAATATGCTCAATCTTGGGGGGGCTTACTTGAGCGGGCTGAAGGGAAGAGGTCGCATGATCTGGGCATGCATCTTGTCGATCAACTTGACAGTCTGACTGACAGTGTCGTTCCACGTCTCAACCTGCCAAGCCAGATCTCTGGTCCTCTTTCTCTCCTCCAACGAAGGATACTCCCAAATGTGGAAGACGGTGTGCAATCCGCCAATCTGGGTGAACCAGGCACCGATGGGTTCGACAAACTTTCTTCTAGCCTCCAATCCACGTCTCCAGTGCTGTTCCCATTCGAGCAAATGACCTGGCTTGAGATGGTAGGTCCTGAGCTCATAGAGGCCGTTGGTGGTGCGAGGTGGAGAAGAAGGCCAGAAGGAAAATTCCTGAGTGAGCCAGTTGGATCGATTGGAGAGAAGCGGACGAATGCGGCGGGTGAGTTCTTGGAAATCGGGATCGGAGCGAAGAGCAGATTCTGCCTTGTCGTAGCCTGCATAACCATCGTACTCCCAAATGTGGTAGAAGGTCTCGAGATCGCCGACAATGACTTCCCAGCTACCGGTGAGACGCATGGGAAGGCCCTTTTCGGCGAGCTTGGGAAAGTATTCGGCGATGAGTGAACGGTACTCATCCGAATGGGCGGGGGAGACGGATTGACGCTGGATCTCGTGAATGTATTTTCCACGTGCGACCTGCATAGAGTGAGACTGCTGGGTAACACCTTCTGCTTTGGCCTTGTCTGAACCGTGTAGAAGCGACTTGAGAAGGCTCTGCTTGGGTTGCTGTCCATCCTGTTCGGGCTGTTGGTGCTGCTGGTTTGCTGCGGGATTCTGCTCAGCGAGAAGGGGTCGTGAAGGGATGATAAGCGATCGAGATGGCACGAGAGTGGTAGCAGAAGGTGTGAGGGACCTTGTCGACCAGCCTCGGGTGGCTGTTCGCAAACCTCGTCCAGCGAGGGAGGCGGTCATTGTGGGAGAGTTATTGCGTGCGTGCGTGCGTGCGTGCGTTCGTGCGTACGTTTGGGAAAGCGAGAAAGTATTTGCTTTTGCTATGTTATTCAGAAGAAGTGCGTGTGTATGTGTTTGATCCTAAAGACGGCGATGTTTGATGTGTTCGAGAGATGATGGTCGTGATACGGAAGCAAGCCATATGTGGGGGACAGGGGAGGACTGAGCTTTGAACCGATGTGGGGAAATTGTCGACTGAGGCGGAGTTAGAGGTGCAACGACGCTCGAGCCACACTTCTTTTGCCTTTGCTTAACGAGCAGAGAGGCTGACAACTCTAATTGCCGACAAATCTCTGGCTTTTCTCCACTCTCTGTTTTGAAATGCACAAGGCTGCAGCACGTGACGTCAGCTGGTGGGAACGGAAAAGACGGTCTAACAAAGTAATGGAAAAAGAAAAGTGGCGGAGTTGTGCGTACGTTGCCGTCATCGCTTCTCGGCATGACCGATTGATCAATCCAAAAATAAAAAAACAAAAAAAATAAAGTCCTAAATTGAGACACTAAGCAACCAGAGCACAGCCTTTTTCTTTTGGTGAAACAAGATTGCCAAGAGCCCCTCTATCTACATCATCATTATCATCTCCAACTCATTGCTGGAATCAGTGGCGATTCTCGTTCCAGCACTACCACCATCATCATCGCAAAATCTGGCCCGACGAGGATCCCATATACCCCCCTTCTCCGGCCTCCTCTTCGGAAAACCCACTGCATTCAACCACCTCACAGGCACACACAGCCGTCCATCCATCTACGTGCAAAGTGTTGACCAACATCAGTCGCAACCATGTCGTTCCTCAGAAAGGCACAGCAACATGTTGCGCACACCTCTAAACTTCCCGCACTGGGAAATCAGGATCTGAGGCAGCTCCAAGATGTCATTACCTCCGAAAAGAACTTTATCCAGTCCAACACCAAGGCTGCCACCGATTTCAAGAAGAACGCAGAATCTATCAAGGCTTGGTCCGCCGAAGAAGGTCCTGATCTCAACGATGTTGTCGGCAAAGTTTCGCTGCTCTACGACCATTATGCTGCCTCCCAGAACCGACTCAACTCGCACCTCAGCACCGTTCGTCTGCATTTCAAGTCCATCCGCACTCGCGAAGAGGCGCTCGCCGATCTCAAGAGTCGTAAACGTTCCCTCGGCTCCGACATCGAAAAAGTCGAAAAGAAGCTCGCCAAAATGGGACCAGAGAACAAGGAGCTCATGAAGGTTACCGCTCAACTCAAGGAGATGCGTGGCGAAATGGAAGGTCTCCACATCGAAGTCATCAACGAAGAAGCTGCCATCGGCGACTTTAAGAGGCGAACGGCACGAGAAGCTCTAGGTATCAAGTCCGGAGCTCTGCTCGAAATGGCAGAAAAGCTCACCATCGTTGCCGAGATCTCCAAGCTCATGCTCGAAGAGATTCCGCTTCAAGCAACTCAACCTGGCATGCCTCGTGCCGAGTACTATGGCTTTGCAAAGACCGAATCGCTTCTGCAGGAAGCTACTCGATGCATCGCAGATGTCGGTTTCACCCCTAACGGTCCTTCTGCAGGCATTCCACGATTCGGCGACATGACGCTGGCCGACACCACTGCCAACGGATCTAGAGACATGAGCCACTCATTCGCCAATCCTGACGGCGAGGTTTACCACGACATGCCCTCCCACGGCTCGGGCGGAGACGTTAATCCAGACACTGGATACAGCCCTTCCGTCGGCCGTGTGCTCAGCACCGAGGATGTCGCTCGCACGCCCATCTACGCTCAACACGCTTCTCGCTCGCAGTGGGCACAGGACAGCCCGGCGGGTGAGCCACACATGTCCGATCCCGCTACCAACGAATGGGCTCAGTCCAGCTACGAGCGTGGTGACACTTCGACTGCCTCTGCTGCCGCTGCGGCCGCTCTGGCTGCCACCGCAGGTGCCGATTTGAACGCTGTTCCTGGACACGGCGATCCCAACCAGCCCGATGGTGGCTTCCTCATGCAGAACAGTGCATCCTACACCGGCTCCGCAGGTGTCGGTTCTGGCCCTCAATACGGATCTAACCGAAATAGCGCCGACTACCAGAGTGCACAGGGAGGGCATGCCAACGAGCACACGGCACCTGCCGGCTTGGCCGCTCGTGCCACCTCGACGGAGGGACATCAGTCTGACGCCTATGATGGCTACACTGCCAGTGGCGCCTCGCAGGGACAACACCACGAGACGGCAGCTAACCCAACTGCGATGCTCGGTGCTCCTACCCTGCCGCCCCTCCGCACTGCTACTCCCTTGAACGGCTCGACCAGTACAGCGCAAGCGGCTGTAGCATCTCCTCAGACGTATACGGCTACCGACGACTCTGCCTACTTTCAGTCGATTGGCAGCACCCGTGCTATGCAAGAAGCCGTGCGTCGACCCACCTCTCCCAACCAGAACGCCAGTCGCATGTCCTCTTACGGAGCTCTTGGTGCCGGCAGCACCCCGCAGCCCAGCGGAGGTGAAGGCAAGAAAGTCACAGCCGCCGCCTTCCGTCGTGGTTTCTCACGCAACCCTTCCAGCCAGGCCAACTTGACCACCACCATCCCTTCCAACTCCTACGATGCCCCTGACCAAGGGTGGAACAACAACCCTCTGCCGCAACCACCCAACCTTCACGCCAATCTCTCCACCCCAACCCCACCAGGCGGATACAATGGCACCACTCCGGACTCGGAACACATTGTGCCACCTTTGCATATTCAGAAGCGCAACTCCAACTCCCATGCGAACCCGCTCGGCGCCGCAGCGGCCGCAGGGACACCGGCCGATATGCAGGGCAGGAGGTATAGCAATGACCTCAATGTGTCCGGATCGGACAATCCTGCCCCTCCTTATCTGCCTGATCAACACCATGACCACCAGCAGCAGGGCGTGAACAGCGTAGACTACGCCCAGCACCAGCCAAACTTCCCCCCTCCCCACCATCAAATCCCGCCACCGGGACCACAGAGACAACACAGCAGCCAGTATGCAGAGTACGCCGCGCCTCCTCCGCCTGGTTACGGATATGCTTAGGTGGAGAGTCTTTCCAATTAAGTCAAGTGTCTGAGTTATGTCTAGTAGTGATGATACCATAATTTATGCTTTGATTGCTTTCAAACGAGGTCTGATCTCAGGTGTAAGGTCGAAGTGGTCAGCACGTGAGTGAGCGCTGTGACAGAAAAGTGCAGTGTGGGTTGATCGCCATTCGTGGGATCGGCAATGAGACGACATAAGCTCGTGGGGATGGGAACAACGGCGGATGCACTCGTTTCTCTAGACGAGGAGTCAACCAATGTTGCGCAGTCATACATGCCTGTTGCACGATGGAACGAGATGACTACATCCGGTTTTGTTCTGCTATACAAGAAGCTTGAACCGAATCCCAATCTCCACTCTTCCAGTCTCAGTCTTGAGTCTGTTCAGACTCTAAATACACTGTAGAACAGTCAACTTGTGATATTTCTGGGAACTTCTCACAGGTAAAGAGGGATAACATGACTATCCGAGTGTAGGTGGATTGCTGCTTGAGCTCGGTCTCTCGCCATGCGCAGTTGCTATTAAGTGAAATCGGCCATTGTCGGACCGACGCATTTGCTTCCAAGCTGAATTTTCAGCCAGCCAGCGGTTCAACTCAGGGTCTCAACGTGAGATGCTTTTTGACAGCTTTCAAGGAACTCCTCCGCTCCCCAAGACCGGACCGAGGCTGAGCTAGATAGGATACAGTGTGTCTTGTTGACCGGCGGCGGCGATAAGGACAGGAACAGAATTTTTCACCCCGCTTAAAACGCGAATGCACGGAAGGAGGGAAATGCGGGGGAAGAAGGCATTGGTCCGAGGTCGGAGCGACTTTCGTCAATCGGCGGAGGTTCTTCCGACCTTTGACTAGTCTGGAGGAGAGAGAGAGAGAAGGAGAAAGGGTGTTGGTCACAGCCGAGGGTTAGGAAAGGGTCTTGTCTTGTGAGTATTGAAGCTCGACACCTGTGGTCATGGTGATTTACAAGATGAATGATGCTATACCGCTGATAAGACGAGGAGTGGAAGGGTAAAACTACTTATAGCGGTTTTGCATTAGCCAGCGTCTTCGAACCCTGCAGCCTACCCCACATACTATCTCTGGAAGAGACAATGATGATGTGGACAAATCTTCTGCCCATCGCCTTGGCTGGCCTCCTTGCACCCAGCAGCACTATCGCCACGCCACTTCCTTCAACCACCTTGGTAGGTCGACCACAAGTAGACGCAGGTCTACGCTCCCTCTTCTCCTACTACAACAGCACCGATGGTCGATTCGACACCTCTGCATCCTGGTGGCTCACCGGAAACGCCCTAACCGCTGTACTCGAGTTTACCGACAAGACTCATTCGCATCGCTACATGCCTCAGATCCTCAACACCATCGAGAAACAAAAGAAACCTCTCCCCTGGTGGCCCAGCGGCGGAGGAATCTTCCGTGCCGATTCTACCGACGACACGGGCTGGTACGCTCTGGCAATGCTCAAGATGTTTGACATTACCCACGACACCAAGTATCTCGACTACGCCGTGCTCGACGCCAAATATCTCAAGAGTTTTGAGAGTAGCGCATGCGGCGGAGGCATCATTTGGGATATCCCTTCGAAGAGCTACAAGAATGCGATCAGTAACGAGCTCTACCTGGCACTCACCGCCGGTCTGGCCAACCGACTACAGGACAAAAAGGAGGCGAAAAAGTGGTTGAACATTGCCAAGGCCCAGTACAACTGGTTCTTGCACAGTGGCATGATCAATACGCAATCCCTCATCAACGATGGTCTCACCGATGACTGCAAGAACAACGGAAAGACCATCTGGTCGTACAACCAAGGTGTGATTCTTGGAGCAGCGGTAGAGCTTTTCCTCGCAGACAACTTCAAGATAGAATACCTCAATCAAGCCCAACGCATCGCCAATGCCGTGATCGCCTCTCCTGCCTTCAACAGCAACTCTGGGATTCTTGTCGAGTCGTGCGAAGCGTCGGGAAGCTGCAATACCGATCAGGACGCTTTCAAGGGCATCTTTATGCGAAACTTGGATAAGCTCAACAGAGTGCTTTCACGTGGTCCATACACAAAGTATATCCAACTTCAGACGAAGCAGGCATACAATAAAGCAAGGAATGCGACTGACTTTTACGGCGTTCAATGGACGGGTCCCGTCGGTCAGGCGAACGTTGCAACACAGGGAAGCGCGGTTAGCCTGCTCATTGCCTCCTTGTGAGGGTGGGAAAATGGAAGAAAAAGAAGATGTCGTGTCGCCGTGCGATCTGGAGAAAGACTTTGTACGCAGTAACGAATCTTCGATAGAGTCACCGAATTAGGTTCTGAACGATTCCACATACTCGGTTTGAACTGCATCGAGCGCGCTGACTTCTATTCCGTTGGTGTTTGGGTGATCTACTGCGCATGTCGCTTCTGTTCTATCTTTGAGTGTGTGTGTGTGTGGTCACAATGTGGCTCTTACTCATCACCGGGATTCTTGTACCTCCTCAGGGCGCGCTGTCTTGCCTCTGCGTGTTCTACAATCGGCTTTGGATATCCCAACTTTTCGAACTCTGCCTTACTCAACCTCTTGTACGGATCATGAATCGCGTTACCCTTGACGTTCTTCAGCTCGGGAACAAAGTGTCGGATATAGTCTCCCTGAGGATCGCTCTTCTCGCTCTGCGAGAGTGGATTAAAGATTCTAAAGTAGGGTTGAGGATCAGTACCCGTACTGGCGCTCCACTGCCATCCACCATTGTTGCTGGCAAAATCTTGGTCGATAAAGTTGAGCGAAAAGTGTCTTTCGCCCTCACGCCAATCGTGCAACAGATGCTTGGTGAGGAACATGGCAGTGATCATTCGGCCACGGTTGTGAATGTAACCTTGCTTGATGCACTGTCGCTGGGCAGCGTCGACGATGGGGTAGCCGGTGCGTCCTTCTTTCCACGCTTGAAGCGTGGCTGGATCCGTCTCCCATTTGACGTCTTCGTACTTGGTAATGAAAGCATGACCCATGCAGACTTTAGGCCATGCAGCGAGAACGTGGCCGTAAAAGTCGCGGAAGGATATCTCGGTATTCCACATGGCCGCACCAGAGTCTCGCCCGACGTGAAGCTTGCCTTTGGTCAACTCTTTTGTTCGGCGCAGGCACTCTCGCGCTGACACGAGACCGGCAGCGAGATAAGGACTGATTCTTGAAGTTCCGTTTTCGTTCATGAGGTTTCTACCTTCAGCATAGCGACCGAGACGGGAATCTTTGGCATTGCCTCCAACGTCCTTGGTCGAAGGCTCGTTGGCTGGACGATCGAGTGCAGTTTCTCCGCCTTTGCCCTTCATAAAATTGTCCAGCACCTGTTTGGGAGCATCGCCGGAAACGGGCCATAGTTTGGCCATGTAGTCGCGATCCTTGCATTCGAATCCGGCAAGCTGTTCGGGGATGCCAAAGCCTTTGCCGAGCTTATCGAGGTTGAATAGGTTGCCGAGGGTGGAATCTTTGTGAATGGACTTATCGTTTGCCTCGGGGTCGGGAGAAGCTTCGATGAGCGACATATCCTTTGCAATGCAGTCCGTCCATTTTCGGTTCCAGGGCGAGAAGACAGAGTAAGGACGCCCGTCGTTGGTCACTACTCTTCCGGGTGGGACAACGTAGCAGTCGTGGAAGAGGCTAAAAGCCACTTTATTGTCCTTGGCAGCAATGACCATGTTGATATCGCGCCAAAGCTCGTCCACTTCGTACTCGATGTTGCCCGTAAGCTGAGAGACGTTCCACTGCTTGCACAGGTCAAACAGTTTTTCGCCCACCTTTGTTCGCTCTCCTTCGTGAGTGTAGACCACAAAGGGGATGTTGAGTTTGTCAAACTGCTCCTTGAGGCTAGCCAGCGTGCGAAGGACAAAGTCGATCCTACGCGCACCCCTATCGTGCGCCCTGTAGTCCGCAGGAGTAATGATGAAGAGCGCAATGAGATTGCCACCTTTGCCCTTGTTCCTCCTCTCCTCAGCAAGGGAAGAAGCGTGAGCAAGCGCTCTGTTGTCGTGAATGCGAAGATCGTGCATCCTCATCCAGTACACGACATTTTTTCCATCGCCAGAATCGTTGCTCTTGTTGGGAGCATGTTTCTTCAACGCCTCCTCCAAATCTTGCAATGGAGTCTTGTCGTCTTTTCGACCTTTCGGAGCAGGATTGAAATCGGACCTCTTCCATCCTTCACCCGACTTGGCATATGCTTCACCACCATACTGCTTCTCGATTTTCGCGCCGCCAGTGACGACAGCGGAGCGGGAAAAATCCTTGGTAGTAGAAGCCGAGTTTGTCTTGGCACGCTTATTGGGAGGCTTGGAAGTTTCGGACTCGTCCTCGTCAGGATGCTCGGCGAGTTTTGGATCGAGCGCCTTCTCGTCTTCGTCGTGGTTGTCTGACGAAGCAGAGGAAGGGGAACCGGGTTTGCGTTTGCTGGCTGGCATTGTGTCGCTGAATCTTCTCGCGAGTAATTGAGGTGGAAGTAAGCGAATGGAAGGTAAGAGACAAGGCCGGAGCAGAAGAGAGGTGGGTGAAGACTGTACAGCAGGAGAAGAGCGCAGGTAGGGAAGGAATCGCAACGCTCTAGGTTGCATCGAAGGCTCTTTGGATCGCGGTTGATGGTAATTCAGCAAGATTACTGCGGAGTTCGCTCAAGGAGTGTTTGATTCTATTTGCGAGCTCGTCCATCCAACCAAGGACTCCCGAGGGAGTGGTTCATGAGAGCTCTGATTGAAGAGAGGATCGGCTTTGCTAATCTCAACATGCATTCCACTGCAGCTGTCAAAAAATGCAATGCAATTTCCTGCGCATTTGTTTGTGGAGGCATGACGCTCATCTCCCGATCCTCAGGTAATCACCGATTGGCAACGGAAAGATCCGTCCTCTCGAGAATTTGGCTTCGTAATTCGCGCGAAACAAGAGCACAAGAACCAGTGTCGGTGAAATGTGAAATTAGAACTTTTCCGCCATTTTCCTGCCCCTCCCCGCTCTCTGCCTCTCGGCAAAGGCCATTCACTCTTTTTTCGAGATGTGAAATGAGAAGCAGCTCATTTCTCTGATTTGGCTCAGAAATTGGTTGTGCGAGGCAGAGTCGAGTCGGTTGGATATCAAATCGTTTCGCTGTTGTCCAACCTATTCTTGACTCTTTACCTCTACTTGGTCACCCACCCCGTTTCTTTCTTCTTATCTCCCTCTCCTCTCTCGCTCTCTCTGTCTCTTTCGCGTGCGCGCACCTTTGCAAAGATGGCAACCACCGCAGGCGGCATCAAAGTCTTTTCCGGCACCTCTCATCCAGAGCTCGCCGGGCTCATCGCCAAACGTCTTGGTCAGCCTTTGGGCAAAGCCACCGTCACCCGAAACGAATCTGGCGAATCCATCGTCCGCATCGCAGAGTCGGTTCGAGAGCACGATGTCTATATCATCAACACCTCCTGTGTCTCTCCCACGCCCACTGGCGCAGCTGCTTCTCCCAACACCTCGCTCATGGAGTTGCTCATCATGATTCACGCCTGCAAGACCGCATCGGCGAAACGAATCACCGCCGTCATCCCGCACTTCTTCTACGCTCGTCAGGATAAGAAGGACAAATCTCGTGCTCCCATCACCGCAAAGCTGATCGCCAACATGCTCGAGAATGCCGGTTGCGACCATGTCATCACAATGGATCTCCACGCAAGTCAGATTCAGGGTTTCTTCGACGTCCCCGTCGACAACCTTTACGCCGAGCCTGCAGCTCTGCAGTACATTTGCGAAATGGTAGACGTCAACAAGGCCGTCATCGTTTCCCCCGACGCCGGTGGTGCTAAGCGAGCAACCTCTCTGGCCGACCGTCTCGAGCTTGACTTTGCTCTTTTCCACAAAGAACGCAAACGCGCCAACGAAGTCTCCCGCATGGTCCTTGTCGGTAACGTCGAAGGCAAAGTTGCCATCCTTGTCGATGACATGGCAGACACCTGTGGAACCCTCGATCTCGCCGCTCAGCAACTCATCGAATACGGCGCCGAGCGAGTTCTCGCCATTGTCACCCACGGTATCCTCTCCGGCCCCGCACTTGACCGCATCTCCAAATCCAGATTGGAAAAGTTGATCGTCACCAACACCCTACCTCAATCGCACAACAGGTCAAAGTGCAACAAGATTGAAGAGATCGACATCTCGCACGTGCTGGCCGAGACCATCAGGAGAAGTCACTACGGTGAATCGGTTTCCGTCTTGTTCAACCAGATTCCTTACGATACGCCTCAACCTTACAGACACGACAATGACGATGAGATCACCGCCGCCGCTGCAGAGGCAAACAACGTTGGAGGATTCGCAATTGCAACAGGTGCACGTGCAAGTGACAGCCGAACAAACAGTAGGCCCCAGAGCAGAGGAATGTCGCCAAGCAACAGTCGACACTTCCCACCCAGGGTGGCTTCATGACGGATTTTTCCCCTTGTGGGGATATTCATGGATTATCGGACAACAAGCGCTCATGCGGTTGTCTAATGAATAGCAAATGATCAATGAATAACCATATTCTCAAAGTGACAAAACTCGTCTGCGAAACCACCATACACAGGATGGGTGGCTCGCGGATGCAACTCGTTCCAAGATCACATCCGCGATCTGAGGACGGAAAAGTAGATTCAGCTGAGCAAAACCTCCTTAGTCAACAATTCAGTCAACCGACATGGCTCTGTTGCGATGCCAGCTGGGCGGGGGCGGCTTAAAGTTCAGATTTTCCATTTTGAAGCTATGTACGAGATTTCACTGAAGAGTGTGACTTGATTCAGGCAACAGAATCATATCCTAAAAAAAGGAAAATGCCAACTCGAAGCCACCCCCCGATGCCACCCCGGGTGGCTTCGAGGTGGCTTCCCATCGTAGCCACCCCGGGGGGGTGGCTACGATGGGTGGCTTCGAGTTGGCATTTCTACCCTTGTAGGTCCCTCTGACCAAGCCAACACAGACGGCATCATACAGTTAAGATCATTCATTATTCATGATTATGTGATTATTAGTTTATAACAGGGGAGAGCCGAGCATCAGAAGGGCTTGTGTCGAGGGAGCTGCGAGCCTGTGCAATTGATCCGTCGGTTGAGCATGTCATTTGAGTTGATGATGAGGAGACAAGCAAGCCCAAGGTGTCAGTGCGCAGTCCAAAATTGAGAGACCACAGTGAAGGAAGGAGATACTCACAAGTACGATGCTTCCAAGCATCTGGAGCCGTGACCGTTGAATCTATTGTTGGCGCCAGCGCCATTGAGCTTGAGACCGCCAACCTTGCCAAGTCCTCTAGTCAACGTATTGCCGTTTCTGAACCACGATTGAGATGTTGTAGCCGCCAAACACGGGATGGCTGACGAGCGCACCAATGTACGGGGTTGGCAGGATCGCATCCGACGGGTGTAAGGACACCGCAATGCCAAACTGGCTTGGAACGTGTACGAAACCGACCGTAGGAGGGTAGAGATCGTGCGTAAACTTCAGCTTCTTCCAAAACTCGACGACCTGAGTGCAGAGGGCCTGCCAAAAGGTCTTGGCAACGTGCTTGGCAACGGTGGCCGGGTAGTTGGGCTGCGCAACAACGTGCGTTGGCAGGATTTGTTTGCGGCACCTGAGGCCGGGCATTGCAATTACAGGCATGTTGAAGGAGGTTGCGCAGAAGTAGTAGCGCGGAAGAGGTGGTGCGGACGAGTTGAGGAGGAGAAGACGTCGCACCAAAGAGGTGGTGCGGAAGAGGCCGTTGGCAGGAGAACGAGATTTGGCGGCCAGAGGATACGAGGCAGCCGGCAGGAGAGAAACTAGCAAAAGCGCTTGATGATGAGGAGAGCTTGATGATGACGAGAGGAGGTAAGAGATGATGATGGGGAGGAGAGGAGACAGGAGACGAAAGATGTCAACGAGCAAGGAGAGCTGAAGGTTGAAGGTGCGGAAGCTGCGTCAATGCGGAAACAAAAGCCGCCGAATAAACTTTGCTTGTCGACAACTTCATTTGTCCAACATCAACGCGGTGACGCGAGCTTCTTGAGCCCGAGCAATTGTCGACCATTGGCGGCGAATGGTACAACCGCAAGCTGGCAAGCAAAGCTCTCGATATCAAGCACTGCCTCCTCACCATAATCTCCACTGTTGTCAATTGCTAATGAAATCCCCATATCACCAATGAGCTCCAGACTTGGATGGTGGCTGCCGAGCACATCCAACGACACCTCTGCCAACAGTCGTACGTGCATGAATGTCTGTGTTACCGTATCCAATGCAGTAGCCGACAGCCGGATAGCCTTGGAGAAGATCCAAAGGATCCTCGCAGCCCGAGGCTTGCCATTGATCAACACCAGACACCAACAGTTGGTCCGGTTGTCACGTCCACCTTGGCCAATGCCACCGACTTTGACAGCATCAGGAGCTCTGCTCATGATGGCCGTGCGAGTGAATTCTGCACGGGTGTCGAGGCGAGCCACGCTGCTAGGAGCCATCGTATCCCAGTAAGGTGTATATCGTGGCATTGCAGCAACGTCGGCAGGCTGTTTGGTGGCATCGGTGCAGCTCAGAGCATTGGATTGGTGGTTGAGGTGGTCCAGAAGTAAGCCAAATGTGGTGTTGTCAAGCTGCGTCTTCTTGAGACGAGTGTCCAAAGAGGACAAGTCGAGGGGATGATGGCCCTCGATCGATTGCAGAAGCCTCGTCTCGAAAAAGGGAATGCCGCTCGTAGACAACAAGCGCCTCAGCTCCGACCTCTGCACGGCGTTGCGCATGATCGTTGCCTCCAGCACACCGCCTTTATGCCCGCTCGTGGGGATCGTGCCCATTAAGCCGTTGAAACGCTCGAAGGGCAATGAAGAGAAGTGTCGGGGGGATCCAAAGCGCTTGATGAAGTAGGGGAGATGGGTCACGTTATGATTGTTAAACGTGAGCCATGCTGCTCCCAGAAGCTTGGCCTGACTATGGTTGAACTTGTCAATGAGGTCGGCCAGCTTGTCTACTTCAGCGCTGGTAAGATCACCGCTGGTCAACTCGACGATGGCGCAGAGCAGCATAGCTGAACGGAAGACACTCCTCACTCGCTTTGGCCCAGGCAGGTATCGACGGCCATTGGGCTCGCCATCAGCCCTCGCAGGAGCATCGCAGACGTCTAACTCTTCCTCGTAAAGATGAACATCGACGTCAGCTCCGGGTGGAGGCTGATACTCGACGTTGTCGACGAGAGAAGATGTGGAGGAAGAGTTTTGATGGGACATTGAAGGCGGCGGCAGAGAAGAAGGGGTGGCGGCAGCGGTGGCGGCGGTGGCATCGACGACACTGGAGGTATTGGCAGCGGTGGTGGAGATGTGGACGGTGGGATTGGCAGCCTGAGATGCAGACTGGGGCGCCAATGGCCTCGTTCGAGGCCCTCCCGGCTTGACGAGGGCAAAGTTGAGCTCCTCGTCATCACGACCACCCAAGGACTCGCTCCAAAGCTGCATAAGGACAAAGGGCAGCAAGACTCTGAATAGAGTCTCCCACTGTTCAGCGGTGGGATTGCCACCACTTCGACTGCCAATGAGCTTGTTGGGACGCTGCACGTTGGACGGCAGCAAGGCATTGGCAATGATTGACTGCGCTTCCGGCAATCGCTTGCCAATCTCGTTGCATGACTCGATCAACAAACGATGCCAAAAGCGCTTGCAGAGGCCAAGATGGATGGCATGCATCATGTCGGGCGGGCAGCTGTCGACAGCACTGAAGTAGCTGAGCTCGTCGATTGCTACCCGCCTGAAACCTGCCGCCGTTCGTGACCGAGTCCTACGGCGCTGACTCCCAACAAAGCTGTCCTCCTCGTCCTCCTCGTCATCCGTTAGGCCGAGCTTTTCTCCTTGCTTCGGGCAATAGGCACAGATTGTGCCTTTTCTGTACTTCAGAGCGAAGCCAGCCACCTTTGCCCGAGCAGGAGTGTCGGCGACGACGAGATGGAGGCGCGCTTTGACCAGTTCACCTTCAGGATGGCCTACGGTCTTGATGACCTTGCCGTCGCTGGCGAAGTCCTTCAGCTCGTCGACAATGAGCTTTAGGAACTTCTGCAGCTGCACGGCTGCCGTATCCTTTGGGCCGGGCAGCAAGCCGACAAGATGGACGCCAAGGCAGCGCCGGTCGTGTGTCGTCAACTGAGCCGGAAGGTTATCGATCCTCAAGAGTATTGCTCCCGTCGAATGCCATCCGTGGAACTTTCCCTTGTGTGGACCAAACCAGTCAACTGAGAGTGTGACTTTGAGGTTGAGGCCGGCCGCAACAAAGGGAGCATGTCCGTGATGGCAACGACGTCGGCAATCCTGCGCGCTGCTGCTGCAGTCCTCGAGCCAAGCCGATCCAGTGGGAATCTCGCCGTAAAGGCGCTGATCAACCTCGTCACCTGAGCAAGAGTCGCAATCGGTGATGTTTGTGTTGGCTCGGCGGTTGGTGTTGGGGGCAGAGGAAAGCGAAGGGGAGGGCTGAGCTTCTTCAACGACACGTAACCAGTCCTTTAATGTACTGTAGTACTTTTTGTCCATCAGCATGCCGGAAAGGATGGACTCTAGAGTGCGATGGCAATAGAGCTGAATTGGACGGCGGTTGTGGTCGTGAAGAAGTCGAGCACCGCAAGCGCATTGGATGTGCCGAGTATTGGGAGCATCGGTACCACCATTCCACAGTGTCAGCTCACCGCAATGGGCACAGACAAGATACTCTTCGAAGTCACTGTGCATGCCAAGCCGTTGTCGCACCGACGCAGGAGTTACGAGCATCGGTAGCGGCGGCAGAGGTAGTGGCGGGGGCAGCATCTGTGACGACGATGAAGGTGAGTTGGGAGCTCTGTGCACCGAAGCTGGTGGCGGTGGCGAGGGCTGGGATGGTGGCTGAGGAGGCGACAGATGAGGAGGGGCAGTACGAGTGAAAGCATCGGCATCGACAATGAAGGCGCAAAAGCGACTCAACACATGTAATGCGAAGGAGAGGTACAGTGTTGCTATCACGTTTGACAGTCTGTGGAAGGTCATGAGGTACATGACGAAGATGTAGTTGACCATCACAAATTGGCCACGCTGCTGCTGCAGTGAGTCTGTGATGGTCTCTTCCACGGAATCGCTGGTGTTGTCGGGTTGGCCTGCGGTTGAATTGAGCAACAGAGCATGCACAAGTGAGAGACGGCTGGCCTGCGAAAAGACAGAAGAGGTGTCTTCGGTTGAGACGGAGGCAGCGTCTGTTGCAGCATCTGTTGCATCGATGCTTCCAATGTCTTGGTCGTCGATGCTGCTCGAAGCGTCAGGCAAGTCTGGGAACGGAGGCATTGTGTCGCTGTTGTTAGCGTCACTGTCTTCGGCCTCCTGATCCGCCTCACCATCGTCTGAGTGGCAAGCAAGCAGCGCATCGTCAGGATCGGCTTCGGCAGATGTGGAATCGCCTAGGCGCTGCCTCTTCCATCGCTCCGCTTGAGGATCAGGCTCTGACTGAGCGAGCTGAGCCGGAGAAGGGGGAAGAGCAATGGGTGAGGATGCTGGAGGTGACGCTAATGTTGCCGCTGCTGCTGCTGTTGCTGAAACAGCTCGAGACTCGACTGCCCTAGAGGCGATGCTTGCTGTGCAACGTTGTGCTTTGGTTTGATGCCACCGCCATTGCTCGTAGGAAAAGACTCTGCCGTCCTCGCCACAGTCTTCACACCTGCATAGCCTGGGCTTGTGGCCCGACCTGCTAGGTGACAGATTGTGCATTGTAGAGGTGTCAAGGACGGCAAGAGAGTCGAAGAGCTGATTTGAGTGGTGGTGGTGGTGGCGGCGGCGGCGGCGGTGGCGAAAGAAAGAAAGCAACAACAAATGCACAGCAAGGTGCCTGTGGGTGCTCCACCGAGCAAACGGAGGAGTCACGATGACGTGACTGGAAGACTGCAGACACCACGGCAAGGGCACAGAATGCTTAATGCCGAGAAGTTGCTGTCAACGGTCAGTGGACGTCGCCGATCGTCCAACGATGCTGGGATCCGGTGGAGGAAAGGGGGGGGGGGACGACGGTGGAGAGCTTACGGGGCTTGACTAGGGCCACGGCGTAAGATGCACAAGTCGTTGACGGCGGCAAGCCAGCACGTCGAAAACAAGGAAAAAGGGGGACTGCTTGAACCCTCAAGATGCTGCACGCCCGCAGCAACGGCCCTACAAAGGCCTTCCGGTGGTCAGACCGGGGGGTTGTCACTCTGCCGAGAGGGTCAGAGCCTTGTTGAGCCTGAGGCGGAGAAACGTTCTCCTATCCTGGGCTGTCCTCGCCAGGGCGTGCACCTAGAGCGAGGATGTCTTTAACGTCCCTGGATTAAAGGAGACGGTCACTGCCAGGCTTAACTGGACAACAAGTGACGGCTGCTGCTGGAGCAGAAGAGTCTCGCGCAAGCGCTGAGAAGTCTTTAACGTCCTCGACAAGAGGACGGTCTGTGTTGCGTGGCACAAGTGTACTCAGCCGAGTCCACAGGGCGAGCAAGGGGCAGACGGCTGCAGGCGCAGCAGAACAGAGCCACGGACTGGCAAGAAAAGCGGCAAGAGCCGAAGAGAATGCGCTCGAGCCGTGAGGCGAGCAGCGAGCGAGGGCGCCAGGACCAGGAAGAATGAAAGAAGAAAGTTAGCAAACAGGGTTGCCTTCCGTCCGACCGGCCAAGGTACAGTTGCCTCGATCAGACGCAGGGTAGAGCAAATCATCACCTAAGAAGGTGAGGTTGGCTCGTCTGAGAGTGCCAGCACTAACAGACCAGGAGCACCGTCGATTTGGTATCCCCGCCTGGCAGGCAGGTCTGTTCTTGGCCGGACGGTGGAGTGGGCTTACCTGTTTGGATGGGAGAAATCGAGATCGCGACCAAGTCTTGAAGCGTTGATGGATGGGAATGGGCCGTCGTGAAGCAGTGAGATACCAAAGAAACCCGCTTGGCACAAGATCGTGGCAGAGGCGGATCGCGACAAAGTCTTGAGGCGTTCGAAGTCTTGAAGCGTCGATGGAAGGGAATGGGCCGTCGTGAAGCAGTGAGATCCAAAAAAAACCGCTTGGCACAAGATCGTGGCAGAGGCGGATCGCGACCAAGCATTGAGGCGTTCAAAGTCTTGAAGCGTTCGACCAAGTCTTGAAGCGTTCGACCAAGTCTTGAAGAAGTCTTGAAGCGTTGATGGATGGGAATGGGCCGTCGTGAAGCAGTGAGATCCAAAAAAAACCGCTTGGCACAAGATCGTGGCAGAGACGGATCGTTAATATCCATTGAAGGCTCGATCCATGGAAGATGGCGGTGTAACGAGCAAGTAATCAAATGTTAGTTAGACAAAGATGAAGTTCAGCTTGAGTATCGGAAGCATTGATGAAAGGATGGTTATGGTATTGAAGGAAGTGAAAAAATTTGCTGAGTCGCGACGAAGTTGACCTGCGTGTGGCATGACGCACGGGCCACCTCGAGTCAAATTGCTGATCCGGCCGATTATTTGCGATCTGGCCGATCCAGCAGATCTGACCGATTTACCCGATTTGGTCGGGATTCGTGGACCCGGGACAGGGGCCCAACAGAGACAAGCTTCGTCCCGAAGCAAAGACAGTGAAAGTAAAGTACAAAATGTTCGTCATGAGTGACGAATACTAATACGTCGTGACGCTAGAGAAACTTATGACGTCGCAAAAGGTAGTGGAATACCAAAGATGCCAATGAGACGTGTGCGCAAGTGTTGAACTTGGTCACAAGTATGAAGAATCGTGGGCGATTAGGAGTAAGAATCGTAACATTTTGGAGAAAACTAATTCGAGACTGCGTGCAATCGCGGAGCCGGCCGTAACTCATCCTCTCCTGCAAGGGCAGATGCGACAATTTCTTTGGCCGAGGGTCGAAGGCCTGATTCGTTGTTCGCGGTGTGAAAAATGGGAGGCTTGAGTTCTGGCGAAGGCCAGTACCTTTTTAAACGATCTAAGTGTACTCGCTCTTCAGTGCCGTCGGTTAGGCTTCGAATGATATAGGACTTGCGTTGTTTCTTCATCACCACATACGGACCAACCCATTTAGGTGCCAATTTGGCTTGCGTGGAATAGGTGGACTCGTAAATGGTTTGGTGTTGAAGGACTAAGTCGCCGTTGTCAATGGGAACTCCACGTCGTCTGGGCCTTGATTGCTCCGTGCGTTTAGCCTGTGCTGTCTCGTAGGATGACATTGCATCAACCCGGCATGTGTCGATGAAGGCACGTTGGAGGTGCACTTTGTTAATGGAGGGACTACCAGTTTTAGAGCTCTCACGGTCTGCAATGACATAACCGTATAGGAGCTCCGTAGGGGACAGGTTCGACAAGTCGGGAATAGGCCTATGATTGAGCTCCCAAAGCACTTTGGGAAGTTGTTCATGCCAAGGGAAGTCGGTGGAAGAGGCGGAGGTGGCTGTTGCGCATGCTCGTCGTAAGCCTTCGATGATGAGGCCATTGTTGCGCTTGACAAGGCCATTCACCCATGGTGCATACGCTGGAGTGATGTGATGACCAACGTCGTTGTCGGCTAAGAAGTCGTAGACCTCGGCGCAATCAAAGTGACTGCCGCCATCCGAGATGATAGTGAGCGGCAATGCAGAGACTTGATCACGCAGGACGGTGAGGCACTGGACAACATCGCGACCACGGGCTTTAGCAAGGGGGAATCCCCAGACGAATCGTGAGAAATAGTCAACGACAACCAACAATTTGCTTTTCCCGTGCGATGATGGCAAGGAGACGAAGTCCATGGCCCAAGTCTCCATGGGCGAGGAGACTATGATTGGGTCGAGGACTGAGCGACTTCGTGGACCAAATAGCTGACAAGTCTTGCACGTTTTGACCACAAGTCGGGCATCAGCATATAACCGGGGCCAAGTGACGGCTTGTTGGAGTCGCATCTTCTTAACGAGCATATTGATGCCCATATGAGCTTGGTCGTGGGCCTTAAGGAGTCGTTCGTGGCCTTCTTGTCGCGGTATTGCCTGCAAGACGAGCTCGTCTTGGACGTAGCTGAGTTGTCCATCGACGAGTTTGTAACGCTTCATCCGTTTGATCTTCTCTCGAGCTGCTGAAGAGTCAGGCATTTCAAGTAGAAGTAGGAAACGGACGACTGGTTCTAACTCGTCACCTTCAAACCTTTTCACCAATGACCCAGCTTCTTCGTCAATTACTAAGTATCGACCGGCTAGTTTCTCGGCGTACTTGGGAAGGTCGTATGCTAGGGAGTGTTGGACTGGTGAATCATTGTCAGGTTGTTCCTTGGACATGGCAAGGCAAAGGTCGAAGTGGTGATCAGTGCAAAGCAAGTCGCGATCCTCCGGTTGAACTGGTTTCTCATCGAGATCTTCGTCAGAAGAATACGGACGGTGAGAAAGCCCGTGTGCTAAACCATGGCGATGGCCAGCACAGTGTTCGACCCGAATGATGTTATGGGCTAAAAGCTGTTCTCGCCATCGTGCATGTGCAGCGGGCATCTTGTCGTTGCGAAGAATGTCTCGCAGTGCCATACAATCGGTTACCAATATGATCGGTTGTCCAAAAGTAAAGGGCGTGAAGCGCGTGAGAGCAAATTTTGCAGCGACTAGTTCTCCCAAATGGGCGGAGTATCGAGATTCGGCCGGTGAGCATTTTTTCGAGGCATAGGCAATGGGAAAGACCACCTTCCGATAAGTATTGTTCGGATTAGGTGCTGGTTCGAGGTCATTAACCAAATGCCATTTGCCTTGAATATCCTTCTGCATCGTGTGCTCTTGCAACAGCACTGCTCCAATTCCCTCGGCGCTCCAGTCAGATTGGACAATGAATGGACGGTCATATCGCGGTTCTTTGAGCACGCGCGAATTGACCAAAGCATTCTTGACTCGTAAGAAGGCATCGTGATGGTCCTTAGTCCAGACACCCTCGAGACTTGCATCATAGTTGTCGACGCTCATGGTGAGGGAATCCAATGGGGCAAAGACCTTGGCGAAGTTTGGTACCTTAGAACGAAGGTAGGAACAAACGCCACGGAACACCATAATCTCTCGGACTGTTTTAGGGACCGGCCAGCTGAGGATCGCCTTAAGACGAGCAGGGTCTGCTCTGATGCCATCTTGTCCGACGAGTTGTCCACAAAAAGTGATATTCTCGTACAAGAATTGACACTTTTGAACAGACAAAGTAAACCCGGTGTCGATTGCGCGGTCGAGGAATTCGCGGAGCCAGAGGAAGTACGCGTCGAAGTCATGGTGCCCAGTTGCCACATCGTCCATCCAGAAATCTGAATCTCTATCGAAGAGATCACCGAAGGCCGTCGTGATGAATCGGTAGTATAAGGAGGGACCGACCTTGAAACCAAATGGCATAACGGTGTACCCAACAAAGCCAAAGTCTTCGACGTAAGTGACCGAGAGTAAAGTCACAAGACGCAAGTTTGCCATGATGAAGAACCCTGCACAACCATCGCCCTTGAAAAGAAACTGTTTTCCAGATAACTTTGTAGCTTTTACTTCAATGTCACCTGGAATGAACGAGTTGTCTTTCATGTAATGATTGATAGGCGCGTAGTTATGCACAAGATGGTAGCGTGTCTCGGCGGTTTTAATGGTCGTCGAAGGAGTTAGTGCTGGGCATTTTGGCGGTGGCAAAGATTCGTCATACTCGAGACCGGCATCTTTTAGCGCAGCATTAGCCTGGAGTCGAAGCTCCTCAAGAGAGACATTGGAGTCAATCTCTGACGCCGGCTTAGGAACGATCCTGGTCTCGGAGATCCATTTGACTTCATCCTCGTTGATCTTGATCATAAACCCGTTGTCAATGAGCTCTCGAACTTTGGCGTGGAGGAACTCTTTTTGTGGGGGAGACAGGGCTTGGGTTTTGGATCGTCGAGTTGTTCGCGGTGGCTCACTGCTGAGAATAGGATCGCAGATGATTTTCCGGTTTTGCTTGCACTCGGCCGTGGTCTCAGCAAAAGCTAGATGCTTTGCTCGTAGGAGATCGAGGAGGTGTTGGCGTTGTGCAGCAGTCCCTATTTTACCAAAGCGACTATGAAGGGCCTTAACTACTCTCTCAGCACGTTCAGCTGACTCGTCATCAGCTCTGCCGCTGATTCGATAAGGCCGGAAAGATTGCTGGTATGATAGTCGGCGAGCAAGGTAGTCTGGATCGGAGCAGCGGAGGGGCAGTCGTTGTTGCAACTTTTTGAGCTCATGCTTATCAACAGGAAGAACAAAACTAACGGAATGTGCTGGTTTGATGTTCAAGTCGATGAAAGGGTCCAAGTCGGGGGTCGTGTCGATGCAATCATCCAACAGTTCGCCGTAATCGTCTGCGAGATAGTCATCCTCAACTTCAAGCGATGCGACGGTAGAAACTTCGGATGGTTCGCAGAATAGCTGCTCAATGTTGGCATATGGATGCCTCGCAACAAGCATGCGTACAGCTTCCATTGGTGTTTCGGGGACGTACGGGCGATTGAGGATGTTGTAGTTGGGAATGACACGAGCCCATTTACGGAAGACTGATTGTCGATCGTTCTGGGGAAGGAAAAGGACATCGAGCTCATAAAAGTGCAGTGCACCAGCCATTACCTTCCATGGTTTGCCGAGTAATACCTTTTGAACGGAAGTGGGCATAACTTCGAACTCGACTTCGACTGGTACCGTGAAGTTATCGTCGATGTCTTGGACTGAAGTTTCGGCTCGGACTTTGCCTCTGGATTGCATGACTTGTCCACTTGCCATTCGCAGATAGAGAGTGGATGGCAAGACTTCTAAGTCGAGGCTGGAAACCATGGAAGCAGACATGACATTGACCATTGCTCCTTCATCTAACCCTGCTTCAACGTTGCAAGTGGCCTTGTCATCACGTGGGTTTGTGAATCGTGCCTGCAGGAAGAAGAATTGATTGCGATAGGTATGAGCGTTGTCTCGTAGGGCTCTGAGATCAACGTTTGGATGGGGAGCACGTCTACGACGAGGGCTTTTGGGTCGTGTCATGTCTGGTAAAGGCGGCGTATTGACGGGAGTTTCATGACGATCAGGTGGCGGCGGCGTAACTGGTGACGGAGAGCGAACATGGACTGGCACAAGCTGTGATGGCCTTGGTCCAAAGTTGTCGAGGGTTTGTTTCGTGAATGATGAGGTCAAAAGGTTCAAAATGTCTTGCGGATGCTCATTGAGTCGGTCGTCAGTGCCGCCAAATGATGTCGAAGGGGGAAGGGAATCGGAAAAAGAAACCAAAACTGGAACGGAACCGAAACACTGCACATCAAGATTGGTGCTCACGCCTCTCACACCGTCGGCCAAGGTACACAGCTTTTCATTTTTAACCCAAGATAGAGCTTCTCTCCCTTCCTTGGAGGAAGGGGGCATGGATCTCTGCGCGGTGCCAGCACCAGACGAAGAATGATCACCTTTATGAGAAGTTACCCCGGGAGATAAAGCATGTTCTTGACGAACGTGGGAGGTGGGCAATGAGTCACTTACCTCGACGGCTGCCCGTACCATTCGACATTGCTCGGTCGTGTAACGAGGTGTCTTCGTGGGGACGGGCTGATTCAAAACGGAATGGATGGCACACGACTTAAGGGAACGCTTAGAAGAAGGAAGCAAAAGAGTCTGCGTCGACCCGAAAGAAAGAGAATTATTGTCCGTGATACAAGAAGCGATGGGGGACGCAGTGTCGAGACCCGTATTGTCGTTATTGGCCAAGCGAGAAGGGTCTGCAAGGTTCGCCGGCCTTAGTTGTTTCCCTGGCCGTGCAGAGCTCTGGCATAAGCCTTACGGTAGTTCTGCTCGAGCTGAGGAACGGGTCTGTCGGAATGACAGTTGCTGAACATATGACCTCGGTGGCCACAACGATGACACTCGCCCGTGCCAGGCCTCTCGGTTCCAGGAGTGACTGGATAGGCCCAGTAGGCAGGCGGGGAGATCGTAACGCGCGGATGCTCGACAGTGTACCTCTTGAGAGCCTCATGGTACTGACGATGGCCTTCATCGTCGTCAGGGAAACTGTACTGAGGGATGGTGGCGACATCGACATTAGGAGATTTAGGTCGAGCAATTTGGACATTGTTAGACACACCGTCATCGAAACGAGCACGTTTCTCTTCAGGTGGCGAGGGCGGCATGTTGTTCTTGCGAAGTCCGTCGATGATGCGAGTGAGATTGGCGAGTTCGTTGTTCACCTTCTTGTCTCGGAGGTGACGGGCGTCATGTTCAGCGATGATCTCGTCGTAAACGGTAGACGGAAGATCACGGCAAGCATTGACACATTCCAAGACGGAGTCACGCATGAAACCAAGGTGAGGCTTAAGTTCGGCTGGGAGCGCAGTCCAGAACATGGAGGCCTTGAGCGGTTCGGAGGCATAGGTGCTGGTAACCTTGGTGGCGAGCGTGAGGGTCTCAGCCAGCCACTTGCGCCAAGCTGGGATGTCGCGAAGAGCCTCGACATTCTTCTTCACCTTGACGGCGTCGAGGAAGGCTTGGTAACGGGAGGCAGGAGTCTCCTTCGGCTTGAGGAGGTCGGCGAAATGAGAAAGGAATGCTTGTTCCAAGTCATCGAAGTGGGTCTGAGTTTCACGAGGGAGCGCATTGTACCAGTCGCGTGCAGCACCAGTCATGAACGTCTTGAAGTAGCGTGCTTTTCGAGTCGGGTTGTCATCGATCTTGCGGTCCAGGCAGAATCGGTCGAAATGGTCAAGCCAGACCTGGGCGTCGACGTCGGTGTAATCGCCAGAGTAGTCGGCGATACCGTTGGAAAGTGCAGCCGCACCATTGGCTGGAGTAGGAGAGGCCGACATGCTGAGGCGCGCAAATTCACGGGTGATGGTGGGCGCATCTGACGGTTTTCTCGGACTTGGTGAACTCGGCTCTGGACTAGGCAAAGGTGAAGAGAGCGGCGAAGAGCTCTCAAAAGGGTGCGGTTTCGAAGGCTCCTCAGAGCCAGCGGAAGGGAGGAGTTTCGATGACGACGTGATGGCGGTTCTTGCGAGCAACCGTCAAGCCAGCTTACGCGAGTGCTAGACAGTCGCTGCCGCACAGCAAAGTCGTAAGCCGTAGAAGGAAAGCCCAAATGAGAACCTGAGAGCGTGAGAAGAAGCAAGGTCGCGTCTGATGAGACTGCGACAACAGCGGATGGATTCGTTCTTGAACAACGAAGAGGAGACGAAAACGGAAATGACAAAGTCGTAATGGACGAGAACGTTATTAAGGTTGAGAGGAGGTAGTCGTGAGGGTCGAGAGATGAAAAGGGCGAACACTTGATCAAGAGCGATTGTGTTATTCGTCCTGATTGAGGTGGTCGAATGGCGCCAGAACGCCGGAAAAAGCAAAGAACGCTGGTCGACAAAGGCTGGACTATCGTTTCCGGGTTGGCCCCCCAATGTAATGAGCAAGTAATCAAATGTTAGTTAGACAAAGATGAAGTTCAGCTTGAGTATCGGAAGCATTGATGAAAGGATGGTTATGGTATTGAAGGAAGTGAAAAAATTTGCTGAGTCGCGACGAAGTTGACCTGCGTGTGGCATGACGCGCGGGCCACCTCAAGTCAAATTGCTGATCCGGCCGATTATTTGCGATCTGGCCGATCCAGCAGATCTGACCGATTTACCCGATTTGGTCGGGATTCGTGGACCCAGGACAGCGGTCCGCACCGCGCATTGATGATGTGAAGAAGAGCGGATGGTGTGGTGTTCGTAATGGCGGTAGCGGTGGTAGACGTGGTGGTGGTAGTTGTGGTGGTGGTAGACGTGGTGGTGGTAGTTGTGGTGGTGGTAGACGTGGTGGTGGTAGACGTGGTGGTGGTAGACGTGGTGGTGGTAGTCGTGGTGGTGGTGGTGGTGGTGGTGGTGGTTGATGATGAGGTCGGTGAAGGTAATGTGCACGGTCGTGCAAACTTGGCTGAGTCAAAAAAAAAAGCTGAGTTTTTTTTCGAGATGAGCATTATGTAATCACTGCGCCGTCATTCACTGAGACTTGACGTGACGGATGAAGCTTACCTCTCAGCTACCTCTCACTTCTCTTCACGACCATCATGCCTCTTGCCCTCGGTTCGACAAGGATCAGGCTTTCTTCCCTCGGTTCGCCACTGGGCGCCTCCAACCACGGCTCAACGGAGACACGTACTGGGCACAACTCGAGCAAATTTGATTCGATTCACGGATGCAATCATTTCAAGGTAAGTACATACATTAGGCTCGTGACTTAGGGTAGGGAAGACATCAACGACGACGACGGCGACGACGCACTTGGGCTGGATGGCTGCTGGAGCCAGCCTCGGCCAAGCGCTCTTCGCCGCGGCCTGAGTGCACAAAGTCGTCGTCTGCATCGTGGTGGCCAGCTTTGCCCTCGTCTGGATCGCGGTCTTGGGTCCCAAGGAAGAGGTTGGAGCCTTCGCTTTGGGACAAGGCGCGATGGACAGGATAGGGCGGGTGCTGGCCCCATTGCTCTGCATCGAGGATGGTCGAGCTGCTGGATTCGGGAAGGATGGTGTTGCGCGAGACGTCCTGCACCGCTGTTGGGAACAGTCTTGCAAACTCGAGGCTGACCATCCAGCGTTCGATGGAGCTCGGCAACGGCTGGACTTGGGAATCGAGGAGAGGATAAGTGACGGGCGAGGGTCCAAGCCTTTGTCTTACCTGGCTTGACGGTAGAACCTGTGCTAACGATATTGCTTCTCTCCTCTTGTCTGTCTCTTCCAGCGCCTCATGGAGTTCCAGCGATCTCCAGCACGGGACAATCTTTCGCATCGCTCCACCCCTGACACCGCTTCCACCACCGACACCGCCGTCACCGCTCGCACCACCGCCGAGACCTGCAAGACGATCAGTAAGTTCAAGGCTCGACTCGTTTTGGTCCGTTTCAATCTCATTGTTTGGTGGATCGATCGCCTCGGCGTCAGTTACCTCCTCACTGGCCGCCTCTGGGATGGCAAAGCTGGTGTGATGGTACTGACGCCACAGAGCATCATCACGAAGCAAGGCAGCGGTGCGTTTATCGCACTTCTTCTTGATTCGGTTGATCCTTCTGCGGCTGGCTTCTCTGGCGAGCTTACGGGCTGGATCGTTGCTGTCGCGCTGCTGCTGGCGCCAATCCTTCATCATTTGATGAAGAGAGGCCAGACAGACTTCGACGGCGGCGTCATCCTGACTGTCGTCTCCGTCTCGTCTAAAGTCTTCGATCCGCTTCCGGACAGATGAATCTTGGCATGCAAGGTTGGCAATGATGTCGGTGACAAGCCCAGTGTAGGCCGTCGCCGACTTTGACCAGTCGATTCGAAGCACTGGAGCGCCGTAGAGGGTCGGAGGATTTGCTTCGAACGGTGGCAATGGGTCTTTCTTCCCAAGGCCCATTCGCTTTCGAAGCTCTTTCCGAAAGGGTCCTTGCAGATCCTTATTTGGCTTGATGCCTCCTCCTCTCTTGCGCTGCGGATGGAGTGGAGGCAACAATGGCTTGTTGGCGTTGGCGGCGTGGGAGCTAGCTGGGCTGATGCGTTTTAGCAGCGCATCTTGCCAGTGCAGGCACTGTACGATGGCGTGCCGTTCAGCTTGACTCTCGGCAAGCTTTGTCTCCATTGTGTTGACCTGCTCCTGGAGACGGTGGAGCTGTTGGCGCAGCCCTTGGTTCTCTCGCTCGCTGGTACTGTCGTTGTGTACGTTGGTTGTGTCTCTGTAGCTGCTGTCGGCGGGAGGTTCCACCTCAATCTCATCAGAGGAAGGAGGAGCGCCTCTTGGTGTGATCTGGGCCACCGCTTCAAATGATTCTGCTGCCTCTTGTGAGGCGTCCTCGGAAGCTTCAAGCAACATTGAATCCGAATGGCGAGCGATGGGAGAGTGGGTTCCGAGTGAGCTCAACGGCGAATCACTTGACGAGTCGCTGATGTACCTTGATCGCTGAGACGCCCTGGATGCGGCTTGACGGTCATCACCACCTCTTCTCCTTCTCTGTGTTGTCTCTCGGACTCTTTTCGGTGGCATCAGGATGAACGGCTCGATTCAAAATGCTTGGTATGCGTTTCGTTGATGGTTGCAAAGAAGATAGAGCACAGCACGGGCACAATTGTGTCTGCAGGCGGCTTCCAGACTTGTCGACGGGGAACTCAAGGACGCAGTTGTCCACTCTACATGGCCTCGAGCAGCTCAGGTGGCTCGTTTGGCTGTTATCCACGGCATCGAGGCGCTGAAAGTGCACGGCTTGCTCAAATGTGTCCGATATGAGGCTCGTACTGACTCAAATTCTTTCTTTTGCTCGTCACCAGCGCATACAACACCATCTCAAACTTCGTTTCAAGGCCAGCCAAATCCCCGGGTGACTCATCCTCGATCTGGACGGATCTCGACGGTAACTGTAGGCAGGATTTGCAGGCACTCCGGCAGTGTCTGCTCCAACTCGCGGAAAAGGGATTCGAGCACACAGGTCAAGGGGTCCGAGCGCGCTCAGTACTTAATTCGCGCGCATGAGCAAACGTCTCTATCTTCCCGACTCCATCCATCCATCCGCCTCACGACTTTGCGAGCCCATCCATCCGCCTATTTCTCACAGCCTTTGCTCGCCATCCATGGGCCGACCCTGCTCCTGGCTGCTCAGCAAAGGAGAATCTCAAGTTGTAAGTGCTGGTCTTCAGTTCGAGGTTGGTGTTGTCACGTCTTGCTGCTTTGCAGTTGATCCGCTGAACTTCTCTTCTTTCTGTTGTATTCCTCATTTTGCAGAGCGAGATAAGGGTAGCTGGCATTCCACGCCACGCTTTGTCTTCGAGCACATCCAACTTCCCCAAACGGCCGCCAAGACTCCTCTTGCCCGTAGCTTTGCCACCATTGTCCCACCATCATCAAGGAGGGCGCTGCTTTCGACAGACAGCTCTCTCTGTTACTACTTCGAGGTATGTTCAGCATCACGTCTCTTCAAAGGCATCGATTGGCGACTCTAGCGAGCAAAGCAGCATCTCTTGACTACAACAACCCATTCGTCCTTTTGCTGATCCTGCTGCCGTTACTGCTTCTGTTGCCGACGCCTAGCTTCAACTCTTTCCACGTCAACTCCATTCTTTGACAAAGCATCAGCATTTTGATTTGCTCGGCCGCATTTTGTATCAGCCACAAACAATTTGGTAAGCACATCAGAGCATCCGTGTCTTTTTTGGGTTTCAACAAGGAGAGAGTTTGCTGCGCTTTTGCTCACATCCTCTGATGACGACTCGACTCTTCGGCACATCCGCTTCTTTCTGATCTGCGTCGCCGTCTACGTCTCGCCGACCTGTCCGAATCTGACGCAAGACTCAGCCCCTTCGCTTCCCGACATGCACTTCGACACTCTAAGCATCTTGACTTGCCATCTTCCAACTGACCTTGACCTCGCAAAAGGTTCGTCCAGGAGGATATGGCCAAGTCAAAGCTGCCTTGCTCCACCCCAGCGGCGCGCGGTGCAGCCGCACCCCCACCCAAGCTGGCCACCGCTGCTCAACACCATCAGCATCCACCAACACCACCTCCCATGCAGCAGCAATCCAAACAACCTGTTGCTGGCGCATCCACGCCACCGCGATCTGCCTCCCCCATCTCCAATTACGACGCAGACACCGCCGCCCACTCTTCCGCCAAGAAGAAAAAGAAAAAGTCTAAATCCAAGGCAAAGGACTCTGACTTGATCGACGATCACGAGTACGACCTTCAGTCTGCGGCTGCGCAAGGCATCCCGGATGACGATGCCTATTGGACATCGCTCCCTGCGCATCTGAGGACTTTTATTCGCAACGCTTTGCCTCTCGGCCAGTTCCCCCCAGCAGCCCAGGCTGCCCTCAACGACAACGCCAACGACCCTGCCAACCGCCACGCTTCGACGCAAGCCATGATCGCCGTCGCTCAACAGTTGGCGCAGGCTGCCCATGCGTCTCAGCGCCATCTTCAGCAGTATCCTCCCGGCACCCATCCCTACCCTCCACTGCCCTTCGACGCATCCATCTTTGCCGACTTGGCACTGCATCCCGACCAGGCGTTGCCTCTACATCCCCATCCCAACGCCGCCACCAATGGTTCCTATGCACAGTACGCTTCCAGCCCCAACCCGCCTCCAACCCAGCCACCCATCGAGCCACTTCCACCTCCCATTGTCCTCTACGACAATTTCGATGACGAGATCGATCGATTCGACGACGACCGAGACGACGGCGCTCAATACTACGACGATGGAGAGCTCGACGAGGACGACGAAATCCTCGATGCCCAAGGCGGCCTTCTTCATGCTCGAGAGCATGTATGGATGCGGGATGGCGCAGATCATGCACATGGACCCAATGGCATGGCTGTCCATCCAGATGAACTGCGCTCTGCAAGTAAGAACAAAAAGAAGAAGAAGAAGAAGAAGAAGAAAGGTGGCGCTGGAGCTGGAAATGGACATGGCAATGACGAAGCACACGAGATCGAAGTCAAAGTGCCTCCCCCGCCCAAGCCCGTCCCCAATCATCCGCCTCCGTCGACCAACGTCTCTTTGATTGCTCGTAACTCGAATCCGCCGCCTCCCAGCTCGCGAGCCGCTGGCAAACAGCCAATGACCTTCAACTCGACCGGAAAGACGCCAGCAAGACCGGCCAACGGTGTTCCACCTTCATCCAACTCGGGCAAGCGCTCGGTCTCGTCCTCAACTCACGGATAGCAGCCCGCAGCCAACCCATCAACCAACAATGCAAAGATCTGGTCAACCAGCTCAGCAGAGGAGCGCGAGCGCATCAAGGAATCCTGGCTCGGTCTCTCGATGAAGGATAGGTTGCACTTGACGCCTCTGGCGCTGTGAATGGCGGCGACCCTCTCTCTCACACAAGGGCGGCTCATGGTGGTTGCGACGCAAGACAGACGCCTACTGCGGTGCTACTTCTAATTCATTGTTGTTATGCTCACATGATTGCACTGGCGGCCACGGATGGCCGTCAGTAGGACTGTGCTGATGTGCTGCCTGGCCAGGTGCGCCACCCAATATGAAGGGTGGCTACAGTGAGAAGCCAGCTGAGAAGCCACCCTTGAAGCCACCCGGGGTGGCTACTTTGCGAAGCCAGCCGATCGGGGGTGGCTTCGAAGGTGGCTTCGCAGCGAAGCCACCCGGGGTGGCATCGGGGGGTGGCTTCGAGTTGGCATTTTCCATTTTTTAGGATATGAATTTCACTCAATCGTCCACAGCAAGATCTGATCTTGTCGACTGTGATCGGTCACATTAACTTAACTTTTACAGGGTTGAAAAGGTATGATATCATAAATTTGAAACTGTGTAAAAGCAGAACTTGGCATCGAGCCGCCATCTGACGTAACCGCCCACTCACATCTCGAAAAAAGAAATAGTTTATTTCACGGCGAAGCCACCCTTTGAGAAGCCAGCTGCGAAGCCACCCCGGGTGGCTACATTGAGAAGCCACCCTCGAAGCCACCCGGGGTGGCTACGATGAAAACCCACCCTCAAAGCCAGCCAGATCGGGGGTGGCTTCGAGGGTGGCTTCATGACGGATTTTTCCTTTTTTTAGGATATGAATTTGTATTGGTGACCCAATTATGGGTCTGACCCATTAATGGGCCAGAACCTTTATCTTTTTCTTAGGTTATGATTGTTTCATGCGAGCACCAAAAACGCGTCTTAGTTAGTCAAATCATATTAAAGCTGATTGATAGGAATGAGCAAACTGTAAAAATCGCATCGATGACTCTTTGTTTGCTTGTCATTTTTGAGTTCGGTTCAACAAAATACTCGCGACGTTTCTTTATGACCTTGCCTGAGATTTTTTGGTACAAAAAATACACGCAAATGACCTTCAGTATTGTCGTGCAAATCGCCACCAGAATGTAAACAGTATCATTCATTTGTACGCACAAAAATGACCCATTAATGGGCCATTTGCGTTTATTTCTCTTTCAGCTGTCTGTCACGTTCTCATTCATATGAAACTAGTTATTTCAAAATTGGCCAAATTAAGTGTAGCGTCCGATACGGGTTTTTTTTGTTTTTGTTTTTGTTTTTTGTTTGTTTGTTTGTTTTTCTTTTTTTTCTTTTTTTTTTTTTTTTCGCCCAAGATAGCCGTATCCTACGGAAAAAGTAAGTCATAAACCCATCTCACAAGCATCCCCGGTTTAGCAGCCTGCTTCTCGGTGGCATCTTGAAAGTGGCCACCTCGGGTTGTTGCTGGCACCACGCAAGCATGGATAGCTGATAGCCGATACCCGTCACTCATACTCATTTACACAGATTCATATCCTTAAAAAAAAGAAAAGTCGGAACCCGGAGCCACCCTAGCAACCACCCGGATGGCTCCACCAAGCAGCCACCCAGAGCAAGCACCTAGATCGGGGGTGCTTGCGGGGTGGCTCCCCAAGAGCAACCACCCAGGGTGGTTGCTAGGGTGGCTCCGGGGTCCACCCTTTTCTTTTTTGGGATATGATTCTCGACCGCAACTAATAAATTAGCTGCGATGTGTTCACGGCCAAAAATTCGGGTACAATCATGAATACTTTGCCAGATTTCCAACATCTGTGCCGACCCTCTCTACGTTTGGCTCGGCATTCATGATTCATGGTCTCGAAGAACGGAGCTGGTGTGGGCGTATTACCTTCTGAGCTGGTCGTGCGAGCTGTCGATGGCAGGAACATATTCGTAGCTACCAATCCCCGGGCTGCACCTGATGGGGAGCCAACCATCCAGCATTCGTGATTCATGATTGGAGACTGGGCATTTGTAGCTCTTCCATCCCAGGTAAGACCGATGACCCCACTCAAGGAGAAAAGGGTGATCAAACACTGCGAAGCGGATTTCTGTACTGGACCTCACCTTCTTATGAGCCACAGAAGGTCGCACATGCACTCAATCACGGCAAAAGCGTTTTCATGTCTAGCCATGCACACTGTCCTGACAGCTTTGCTCCGTAGATCGCTCTCACACATATCTTGACACCTTGAGCACATTCATTTTTCTGTTGTGGGGGCGGTCCTCAACCAGGAGCGACCGCAGGTTTCCATTACATTTCCAAAGAGGTTCAGTTAAACAAAGTGCCTTCCCATATCTCTGGGCGCATACGGCGGCGGCAACAATGTCTCTCCAGTATGGTCGTCAAACATGCCATCTTCGGAGAGATGGATGGAGCAAGCGTCTTGTTCGACCCGATATGCTCGGCCGGTAGACGAAGACGGATGCACGCTGGTATTTGATGTCGATCCGCTTGTGTTTGAGTGTGATTGCGAAGGTGCCGAGGAAGAGGTGGGTGAAAGAGTGGTCAAGGGACCGACGGGTGTGGTTGCTGTGGGCGGGGTGGGGAGGGGTCGACGTGAGCCTGTCCGTGCAAGAGTTGTGGTATTTGTGGCGGTGAATGGGCTGACAGGATCCTGGAACGGATTGACGTTCGGAGAAGAAGCTACTCGATGATGGTGCGCATAGCTTCTGGTCACGTTGGGATTGGACGGAATGTCGGTCGCGATGTGCAGATTCAAGGAATGAGAGTGGTGATGCGATGTCATTTGTCCTGGTGGGGCGTGCTCATGGGGTGCAGATCTACCGTCCCAAAAAGCATAGTGATGAGTTGGCGTTTGCGCAGAGGCATAAGCGTTGTTGGATGGAGACAAGGGCGAGATGGGCTCACCCAAATTGGTCGTGTAGATCGTCGACGAGGGATCCATCTCGGTGGCGGGAGTGAAATCGATTGGCGACGAAGTTACAGAATTCACTGGAGAGCCAAGGCGGATTTCTTGAAACAAGGCGGGCGTCCTGGTTGATGTCTGCCTTGTGTCGGAGACCTGTGCCAGATCTGTCTCGGATCGCAACCAGTATTGCGATTCATTTGTGGTGGCAGTGACCCTGCTCGGCACTCTGCCAAGATCACCTTGGCTGGACAGAAAATTGGTGTTGAGTCTCAATTGTGACATAGACCCTCTCGGTGTTCTGCGTGAGGTTTCTGTGATGGGAGAAGAGCTAGGCAGCAGGGTTTCCTTTCGTTCGGCGTCCATCTGTTGGCGTGCCCGTCTTCGTGGTCGAACGAGCTTGCAGTAGTAGAAGATGGAGCCGGCAAGAAGAAAGATGCCTACCATGACGACCGCAGTGACGGTGGAGGCGATGATAATCAACTTGGTGTTGGTGGACTTGGAGGGCATGAAGGAAGTGCCCGCTTTATAGTTGTTGGGGTTGATGACGACGCCCCAGAAGTTCATGTCCGAGATGTTGTTGAGATTGCTCATGACGACGGAATGAGTGCCCTCTTCGAAAGTATCAGAGGTCCAGATGACGGGAGGCAGCGTAGAGCCAGACGCTTTGGCGAGCTCATCGACTTGGGAGTAGGCGTCAATGATGACAGATGATTCTCCGTCAATGGTGACGTTGTATCTACCGCGGGTGGGGCCTCGGAAGTCGAGCACAGAGAGACCATGGCCGGTAAAGTAAAAGTTGACAGAATCGCCCGCGTTGGAGGAAGAGTAGTAGTATCCGATGGGAGCGGTGTTGAGATTCCCTGGGACACTTGTGTTGCGCCAACGGTCAGCGGGCCAAAAGTTGGAACGGGGATCTCGATTGTCGATGATGCCGCTGGACCATAGTAGCGAAGTGTTCCAAGGGTTGGCGACGACGTCCGGAGTTACGGATGACGAGTCGGATGACATGTTGGATGCTGAATACACTGGTGTGACAGACACGTTGGCGCTGCTATAAGCGGAAGTAGCATTGGAGGGTGAAAGAGTTGCCTGTTGGGTTGTTGCGGTCGCATAGCTGGTGGATGCGTGCTGAGTCGCTGATGGGGCCACAGCGGACCAAGCGTCCCACGTTGAGTTCATAGCTATCCAAAAATGCGCGTACGAACAAAAGGTGGTGAACAAGGTGAAATAGGTTGGTGAGGCGAGGTATGTGGTGGTGGTGGTCGATGAGCAACGATTCGTCGCAGAAGCGAGACCGCTACAATATCTGTCAGGAGCAGCAACGGGGATTTTGTGCTAGGATGGCTTCAAGTCTCCGCAAAAGTGGCTGCGGGTGAGCTGCAGCCATTCTGCGCGCCGACAGCACATGTCCAGGGCGAATCGCCGCGGCAATTTTTTCTCAAGATCACAGCACAATTCGATTCGCAATCGCACAGTCACATAGTCACGCAGTCTGTTTGATTTCTGTGATTTTGTCAAAGAAAACAAGGGCCGAGTGGAAACTGAAATAGCAACAACCCCTGGCTCAGGAACAGTAGCCAAGGCGGCAGGGTCAGTTTCGTTTCGATTTTTTATTTTTTATTTTTATTATTATTAATTTTAGCCCCAACCCTTTTTCTTTCTGTTCGCAGTGCACGATGCCGTCTTGCCACATCTCAGTTCACACAGGTGACAGCCGCCAAGCGCCCCATTTTCAACACGCCATTATGATTGCGTGCGACGGCAATTCAAGCTTCTTGGCGCAGCTTCATGTCCCTCTGCCTCCCTTCCCCGCATCCTCCTTTTGATGTTCATTTCTCTCCACACAATTCATGCACAGGATACCACTGACGGTGGCGAATACAGTGCACCGGTTCAACGGACGTACGATTGCATATCAGAGTACTGCGAGACAGGAGGTCGGACGAGATGGAGGAATCTGGGAAAGGAATCGGATCATGTGGTGAAGCAACATTGCGTGTGCGAGACGAGACTCTGGACTTGAGCTGGGCTTTATTATTATCTTAGGAAGTTTGCTTGCGAGAGACGGGGAACTGAGAACGGTTGCGATAAAGACGAGATGGGTTCTGGGTTATATCATGTCGATCAACGTTGAGGATGCGCATGGCGTTTGCCGTCACGGTTGTTCGGAAACTGAATCTAGTCCGAGCTGGACTTGCACTCGTGAGGCACAGCGTAGCCGTCCGAGCGCTTTCCTCCACCCCAAGGTGTTCGGCCAATCACACTAGCATCTGTACCCAGTCCACGTTTGGCAAACGCCTTCCAGAGCAAACACTTGTTCTGTCCACCGGTCAAATGCTTGTCCGCCTGCACAATAGCGTCACGAGCGTCAAAGAAGCTTGGTCGGCAAGGCTGAAGCTTCATACCGTCCAGAATCAGCTGCACCAGCAGCGAGTTGCCGTGGCGCGGAACGCGTCGCTTGCTCACCCGGTGCTTGCCCAGCGATGCAACCTCATCCTCGGTGAGGAAGAAGGCGGCTTGCTCCTTGGCAGTGGCGTTGGTGGCAGGAGGGAACAGGTTCGTCGTGAATCCGTGCTCAAGGACAAGTGCTTCCTCGACTTCGTTGAGCATGGTCGCCCACACCTCGCCGATTGCATGTACACCCCAGTAGCCAGCGTGGTCCAGGTAAGAGTAAGTCTCGGGGTTGACTGTCTTGTTGGTCGAGTATGGGTAGTTTCGGATACCCTTGGCACGGTTCGAGGCCCACGAGCCCATGGGCCAGTCGTGAGGAGCAGCGCCAGTGCGACGGATGATGGAGGCAAGCGCATCACCCCATCCCTCACCCATGCCGCCGGACTCGCCCCAACCAAGACAGCCACTGTTGGCAGGACCACCCGTCAGACGCGTGGACAGACCGTGGCTGTATTCGTGAATCACGATACCGGCTTCAAAGTCTCCATCACGGAATGGAGTCGACTGGTCCCATACGTACATGCGCATTCTGCCGCGTTGGCCATCGGGAGGAGTCATGAAGTCGGCATTATCAGTTCCGGCACCGTCTTGGGCGAAGGCAATCACACCGTCGTTGCCCTCACCGCCTCGACCAAAGTTGTGCTCCTGGAAGTTGCCCGAAGCCTCGTCGAAACCGTAGGCATAGAGCAAGTCGTGGTACTCGTTGATGGTGACAAAGAGCTGAACGGTAGCAGCAGCAACATAGTCAGCGGGAGGCAGCTCGGTCTGTTTCTTCTCCGACTTGCGCCACTTGTAAGGGTAGTTGAACATCATGTCGGTAGAGCCATCCTCGCTGAGGCGGCCCTTGGGTCGCTTGATCGAGTCCGACTTCCATTCACCGTTGCCAGAGGGATCAGCTTGAGCGAAAACATTGTTACCTCGGGTGTCCGAGTAGACGGTGTTGTCGCCGACCAGGGAACGGGCCTCGTCGACTTTGAGCGACGAGAAAGGCGAGTGCTTTCCGGGCACAGTGTGCCAACCGACGGGAGAAGCCTCCTCGTAGCGCTCACCCTTTTCGTTGGAGCGCTTGCCCTCGGTGGGGTCGTTGAGACCCCACTTGAAGACGCGGTACACGGGTTCGTGGCTCAGAGGAGCTGCGGGACCGTCCGCTTTGGAGGGCTTGGAGGGAGTGTAGCTCGAAAAGTCGGGACGGCCGAGCTCGGGCAGCTTGCGGTTGCCAAACTCGGGACGTCCGAGCGAGGCGACTTTAGCAGGCTTGGTAGCAGGCTTGGATCGAGGGCGGGGCATGCTGTGCACCCAATCGACGACAGTGCTGATGCTGCCGGGGCGGTGTGCATCGGCGTAAGCCTCATAAGCATTGTCCTCAAGAGGGATCTGGAACTTCCAGACCAAGTTGAGGCCTTCGCCCTCGGTCTGGACGTAGGCGAGCTGGGCGGGGACGGGGCCCTTGGCGGTAGGGACGTTGTGAAGATACTCGATCTGGGTGTGAGAGGCCTGAGCACCCGAGTCAGTCTTGCCAGCGTGAGGCTGGAGCTTGTGCTCAAAGGTGGTGACAATCTGGGCAGCCTCGCTCTCGGCAGCGCGTGGGTCAGAGAGACGTGCGGCGAGACCCTCATCGGGAGTAGCCTGGCGCAAGAAGTAAATGAGCGCCAGACGAGGGTCAACGATGGACTCGGGGCCGTGCAGATCGCGCTTGGCACGGAGGTGGGAGAGGGAGCCAGTTAGGCGGGACGAGAGGTCTGTACCCTGGAGAAGCGGGTCGTCGCTAGGGACACCGCAAAGCTCGTGGAGCTCCTCCTGAAGGGGCAAGACGGTGTTGGGGTCTACGTTGACGCGGTGAGCGGGGTGCTGAGCAGCAGCAGCCTTGGACTCGAAGACAAACTGGTGAACACCTCCTCGAACAAAGGCCTCGTTGGTGTTGGACCAGTCGGTGCCGTCAATTTCGGTGTACTCGGCCGAGGAAGGCTGGGGGAAGAGATGGGCCTCAAGCTCGGAGCGAAGCTTGTCGCATCGCTGCGAGAGCTCTTGGTCGGAAGTGGCTTCAGAAGCAGCAACGCCGTGGTTGGTGAAAGGAGGAGGGGCTTGACCTGCGAAGAGGGTGGAGCCAAACGAGAGGATCTTTCCATCGGGCGAGATGTTGATGTTGAGATCACCGTCGGCTACCTCGAGGCCGTTGACAAGCTGGCGAATAAAGTAGTGCGAGATGCCACTCGAGGGGTCGGTGTATGAATCAGGTCGGACATAAAAGTCGTGACCGGAAGGGGCGAGACCTTGAGCGTATCCAAGAAGGTGCTTTGCGAGGCGGGTGGCGACCGAGTATGGATTCTTGGGGCCAGCCTCAGCATTGACGTAGTGGATGGCAGTAGCATACGCGTGCTTGCGGGTGGAGTCGAGACCGCGTCGAAGGGGAGCGGCATCGTTGGCAGACTCGAGGTCAGCAAAGACCTTGTGGTTGTGTTCGGGGCCCCAGGCGAGCGACTTGCGGGAAGGGTCTTGAGGACGGGGTGCAATGGCATCTACGAGGTGGGCATTTGCGAGAGGAGAGGCAGCGAGCGAAGCAAAGCTGAGCCAGAAGGGGAGGAGGGCGATGAGCGCAAAGAGGCGCTTATGCCCTTGGTTGGCAGGGCGTGCCATCTCTAGAGAAAGAGCGATAAAGGACGCACCGGAGGATGCGCTAGAGCGTCGATGAGGTCAAGATCCACTGCAGTTCAAGCAACGATCAACGTTGATCCACTCTTAGGCTTGGTGATATGAAGCAGCGAGTGTACTGGTATATCTAGATGGGGTTGGTGAGGATGAATCTAGGAGAGAGAAAGATTGAGTGCCAAGCTGGTCTTGATGGATGGATGGATGGATGGTGGCGGTGGTGTTGGTGAAAGAGATAGTGAGGGATGGAGCGGGGGAGAAATGAGAGATTAGCGTTGTCAGGGTCCTCCTTTCGTTTCAGTGCAGACGAGCGCGCCACAGCCGAGTCGCCTGAAAAAGCGCGGCACACTAACTGTGGGTTGAGGCCGATATCTACTGCAAAATACCAAAACGAGTTTGGTGCAAGGGGCGCACTTGAGCAGTGTGAGTGTACAGTGCTGTACAGCATGTCACAGTGCTGTGCGATAACCAAGTCAAGAGCCCTGAGCTCGAAAGGGATCAGCCGAAAGAGGCAGTTGGGCACAGCAGCCGAGATGACGAAGCCTGCATTCAATCGCATTCAATCGCATTCAATCGCATTCGATCCGTCCAAGAATGAGCTCCTGTCTTTTCGCATTGCCAGCATTGTCGTCAGCACATGCTCTGTTCCACTCTTGCACGGTCACGAGCGTCTTTTCTGATCGCTGAGAGCAACGCGCTCCACAAAAATCCAGCTCGCCTATTCTCTTTAGGAGTTGCACACGTCTACACTACCCACTGCCTATCTTGAATCGACGTGCACAGGTGGCACTTCGGTCCAGTGTCAATTTGCCTGCCAAACAAGGGTGGACAATGTGTTGAACGTTTTCGTGTTGATATCCAACTCCACGCTGCAGCTTCAGTTTCGTCACCTTGAAATCCTCAATTTTGACTCGGTTTTAGTAAGATAATCGGCTCGATCTGATCACCCGATTAATGCACAAGCTGGAGCCGATCACCAACGCATGGATCTTGCATCTTGAAAACGTCGGGTTGTGTCTGTGACAGGTCTTTTTTTCTTCGCAGACATCAACACTCACACACGATCATCTTCTGACACCGAGCAGCTCATCTACCCTCGTCACATTGACACTTTTGATCATCGCATTATACCCTCGACATACACACCTGCGCACCTCCTCATGCTCATGCTCTAGATTCGTCTCTTTGCATCAATTTCGCACACGCCACCCCGTCGCGCTTGACTCGGCTTCGACAACATGGTGCAAGCCACCGCCTCATACGCTGCTGGCCCATCCGCTAGTATGGCATCCACGTCAGCCACCGCTTCCTCCTCCTCCTCCTCTTCCAACTCGACCCTCTTTGTCTCTTACCAGGACATCTTTGAGCATCTCGAGCTCGCACGTCATCAACGCGATGCCACCCAAATCCAGTCCCTCCTCGCTGCCCGCAAAGAGCATCTCAAATCGTGTTTGCAGCCCTTCCCCGTCAGCTCCACTCCAGACTTTGGTGATTCTGCCACCCAACTGCCTCCAGCTACTCTCAAGCTCTCGGACGGCACCACACATAACCTTGACCAAGAGACACGGCAGCTCTGCAAATCCATCGTCGACCAGTACCACGTTTCGCAACAGCATGCTTTCACCTTGCTCCACTCCTTCCTCGCATCAGAGCATCGTCACTCTCTAGGCGTACAAGATGTCGTCAAATCTCATCTCCACCTCGCTCCCCCCTCGCCCGTCAAAGCTAGAGGCTCTCGACCCAAGCATGCACCCTCACGCTCGCACAAGTCGTCGCAGAGCTCTAGCACACAAACAGCTCGCGCAGACCTTCTCGATGCATTCAACATCTTCTACTTTGAAGAGCGCATGTATCTCCTCCGTACCATCTCCTCCCTCATTCGCATCACAGAGGACCCCCAACACGACTACTTTGTTCTCGCCAACTCCGTCCTCGACCTTTTCGCCGACGAAGCTTTTGCTCTTCAATGCATCCACCACTTTTCTTCCCTCGTCGACCTCTCTTTGCCCGAGTCGATACGTCAGCAGCCACGCTACTCTTCCCTCTGGGCAAAGCAGATTCTCAGAGAGCAATTTGGCCTTCTCGAAATCGTCTTCCTACTATTCTACGGCAGGCTTCCCCCCTCTCCCTCCTCGCTGCTCGCTCTTCTCCGAGCCGTGCACCACACCGAGGTCGGTCGACGACAAGCAAACATTGGCTTCCTCGACAATGAAGCTACCGAGACAGTCGAATGCGTCAGTCACCTCCTCGTCCTCATTGCCGTCGAGCTACTCTCCCTAGAAGAGGTCATGGATGGCTTGGACCTCGTCCAAGGCACTTATTCGCACATCTCTAAACATCCAGCAAGCCTAGAACAGGCTCTCGACCTTCTCAGCAACACTTCGGCAGATCCCCTTCAGGCTCCCATTCTTCTCGCTTGGGCCCTCGTTCTGCATCGCCTCGAAGACGCCCTCGTGGCCCACTCCGATGCTTCCGAACTCGACACCTCCCATCAGCTCACAACATCGGTTACAGACCTCGCCAATGTCATCCGCACCGAGGATGGCGGTCCTCCTCTCTGGCGCAGACTCGCACAGGCTGCCTTTGCTCCCGAGCTCCGACTCTTTGAGACCCTCATGTCCTTGCTTGCCTCACCACTGTTGACCAGTAGCAATGGCGCTAGCACCCCTGCCGTAGCAGGTCCCTCCGCTCTCGCCTACCGAGCTGTCTTCAAAGGTCTCTTGCTCAGCATCACCGAGCTCGTCAAACCCGAGTTCCTCCCCAACTTCAACGCCCTCGTCAGTCTATGGGAGGCCGCATTTGGCTCTGGTCTCTCGCTTGAGCTTAGTCAGTCTGCCATCGACGGCGTTGCTGCACTCTGCGATCAGTTCTGGCAGGTCGACAGCCGATACGAGTCCAGATGTACCACTCTCGACACCGCCAGGCGACGATGGCCCGTCAGCTTTCGTCCTTTGATCCTCCTCACAAAGGCTCTCTCTGGGCATGCTCGAGTCGATGCGCAGGCCTCTTGGCCTTCTCTTCTCGATGGTCGTTCTCGTCCCGAAGCTGAAGAGCGAGCGTGCGCTGCCGTTTTTGACTATCTTGCCAACGTGCCCACTTTTGCTCAAGTGCTGCCGATGGGTGCCAACACTCCCAACGCGCCCTTTGAAACCATGGAAGGAGGTGACTATACCTCGGTCACCTACCGAATCACACGTACGATGCGCGTTCCCGGCACTCAGATCCGCTTGACGCCTGGCACCACCGGATCTACCATTTCGGAGCTCGGCAAAGAGCCCGTCATTGTCCTCTGGAGTCCCGCTCGTCCTGTCAGTGCATGGAAGCTCATGCGTGACATTCTTTCGTCTTTCCCTCCCGCCTATGCAGACTTTGGGGGACAGCAAACCGAGGCCGATCCTTTCCGCGATCAAAAGCAGGCCGTAATCTTTGCTCACCTTGCCCCTGCCGACTGCGACGAGCCCTGGGAAGAACTCGCATCCGACGTTCTTGACCTTTTCGCCAGCATCATCTCTGCCAGTGCAGACCTTGCATGGTCGCTGCTCGCTCATCTCGACGGACGTGACATCAATGCTGATGAGCTTTCCTTGGACTTTGAACCTGAAGAGCTCGAGCAGATTCAGAAGGAGAAGGAGGAATTGGCGCATGCAAAGAGTCTTTCGTCTATTGCAGTCAGCCTTCTGTCGCATGCTCTCGTTGGAGCTCCCATCAATGTCCGTCTCGTCCGTTCGACCTTGCGGCTACTCACAGTGCTGCTGCCCTACGACCCCGATGCTGTCTGGCAGGAGGTGCGATCTTCCAACGCTTTGATCGGAAGTCCGGGCGCGATCCCGTACCTGTCCAAGAGCGCCGCCGGAGCAGGTGCATCGACAGTCTCAGCGCTTCTTACTCAAGAGATGGGCCGCGCTTCGTACGGTGGCTTGGTGTCTTTGCTCGACTTTCACATCTCGCTCTTCTCCGAGCTTCGAAGGTCGTATTCGACCTCTTCCACCGACGTCCTCGAGACCAAGACAAGCGTTCTTCTCCGCACATTTAGCTGGATTTTCGAATGCGTCTGGCCCGAGTATCAGAGCTGGAGGTACACCCGACTGGCAGATCGGCTCGAGATTGGCACCAAGTGCACCCGCCTGCTCGAGATGGCGCTCGAGGAGCGCAGTTGGCGCCTGTCTCCGACACCAACGTCGGACCTGGTGGAAGAAGCGGGACCAGCAGCTGCCTTGGTCGAAGCTGTAGAGAGGAGTCTGGTCACCCATCCAAGCATTATCGGTCTAGCTCCTTTGATCACATGCATCGGTACGGGCCAGCAACTGCTCGATGCATTGAGCCGAGCTGGAAGACAGACAGACGCCGTTCTGGCCGAAGAGTGGATCTCGTCCACTCTGCGTCTGGCCACGCTCATCGTCTCTCGTAAGCGTGAGCTCACCATTGCTGCGCTGCGCGATCTTTCCACACTGCCAGCAGAGACGGCCAAGAAGGCCATGTCGGCCAAGATCAACATGGGCCTCTTTGAGCGCCTCTTCTTCGACCACACCATCGTTGCCTCTCGAACAGCGCTCAGCGGCGGACGCAAGTCCAACCGTGTCGAGCTCGCCAGTGCAGCTTTTGCCTATGTGCTCTTCCCAACTTCGACTTCCATCAGCTCGACAGCAGCGCATTTGATCACAGCTGTCCTCAGGTCAGTCGCCGACCTTGTCTCGGCTGGCAAGCAGCCTCCTGGTCTCATTGAGCACATGGGCACGCTCGAAGAGCTCGAAGAGACCCTTGCTGGGCTTGTTGAGCTTGTTGCCAACCCGAATCAGGATCCTGCGCTCAAGGTTCAGGTTTGGACTATGCTGGCCGCTATCGTCGACACGCAGCCCGCCCTTGGCACGCTGCTGCTGACCGGTCGCCATCTAGCAATGACGACCGAGACGCGTCTCAACAGGTCTGAGGGAGAGTCCGACGCGAAGCAGTCCGATGCAGCGGCAGGCTCAAGCAACGGGCAAGCACTCGCAAAGACAGCACTCGATGTTGCGTCCGAGGCGGTCTTGTCCTGGAAGACGGCTTATGCAGGCAGTTCGCAATTGCTCGAAGCCGTGCTCCGCTTCCTCGATGTTGCTTGGGTGCATGCGGCAGAGCACGTCGCTGCCTTTGACACGATTCGAACCAACTCGGCCTTCTTCCGTGCCCTGGCAGATGTGATCTGCGAGGCATCCGACGCTCCCTTGACCTTGGCTGAAGGATTCGTCGATGCCGGCACTACGCTGCGTGCGAACAACGACGCCGCTGTGGCGACCTACTGCTATCGAAAGATGTGCCAGGCACGCTCCTTGAGGCTCCTCCAGCACGATATCCAGCTCGGCGGGATCCTCAAAGACCAAGCCAAGAGCAGTGCGCCCAGCAAAGCCAGCGTCGAGGCCTTGCTCGAGATCCTCGTTTCGCCTGATCGCACCATGGGCGCAATTGAAAAGTGCTTCTCGATGCCATGCGATCCCTCGATGCGTGCCGCGTTGGAACGCAAGCTCGCAGAACTCTTCCCCACCATTTACGTCGACTCGCTGCGTCATCCGGCTCGCAAAGACGACTTTGATCTTGACAAAAGGTATGGTGACGACTACCACTTCAGCGTCTCATCCTTTCGCAACAAAGCCGAGGGTCGTATCCTCGACGGAGAGATTGGTGGCGAGATAGCATTGCTGGAAGAAGGGCTTTGGGCGGTCTACACGATCAACATGGAGTGGAGTCTGATCGACGTGCAGAACTCGGTGCTCCAGGCTTGGACACAGTGCATAGAGCTGTGCATGGGCCGCGTCGTAGCACAGGCAATCAGCAAGGACAAGGTGTCGGCACTGGAGAAAGCCATCATCACGGCATGGACCCGTCTTGCCACGCTTGCAGCTGACGAAGGCAGGGAGGGCGACTTTATGCGTGGGGTTCATGCCACTCGCCTTGCCCTGTTGACCAAGTTTATGGAGCTCGCCTGGGGCCATCGGCGCAGCAAGGAGTCTTCTAGTACCGATCAGATCGTCCAAGCTGCTACTCTCTGCGCACGTCTCGTGACGCATCCCTTTTTTCGTGTCGAAGACAGTCTCAAGGGCACTGTACCGCCAGAGTTCCACCGCGAGGTATTTGAAATGGTGCTGGTCTGTGTCGCCCGCATCCGCACGCTGCTTTCAACACAGGACTCGATGGTCCGACCGGACGACAAGACGATCGAAAGCCACAAGGCGCTCCACGCTTCTGTCGATCTCTTCTGTCGACACGCCACAGAGGCGCTCCGCATCAAGGTCGAGATGGCCCTGCGCGTCTTGCAGACTACCCAACGACACGAAGCCGACTTGCAATACTTGGAGGACGACCTCGACATTCTGGTGAGCATTTTCGAGATGACCATTCGACGCGATCTCGGCGCAGAAACCAGTGTATGGCTGTCGCACCTCCAAGAGACGCAGCTGTTGCAGATCACGATCAGTCTACTTGGCAGAGCTCCCGTGCTACGGCCTGAAAGCGCCAACGGCGTCAGCACGCCCGTCAACCCCAACAGCGCGCACCATGTCGCCTTTATGAAGCCATTGCTGTCACTGCTGCTGGCCGTGGCATCACAGCCGTCTTCAAGCGAGGAATTGGCCCTTCAGGGCGCTGTCAACGCACTGGCATCCAACATGCTCACCGATCCCCTCGAGAACGGCCAAGTCTCGGCCCTGCTGCTTTCTGGTGATCCGAACCCCTCGCACGAATGCTGGAGAATGATGCTGCGCATCGTCGTCAACCTGATCGACAATCTCGGCGCAGGCTCCGACAACGCCAGCTGGCGCGGCGTCAGTGCCAGATTTGTCGAGACCGACGTGTACGGCTTTGTCCGCGTCTACCAGAAGCAAATCGACCGTGCGATGAATCTCGGCGAGCTCTCAACGCGGCTCGACTCCATGTCCGGTGTCATAGGTCACACTTCTTCCGCCCATGACCACCTTGCGACCACCAATGGCAGTGCTGGCACAGCGGTCAGCCTGGAGCAACTGGAGGAAGTCGAGCTGATCTCAAGCCTCTTCTACAGCTTGACGAGGATCGAGAACGAGCAGTCGGCGCGTTCCACTGCTCGGGAAACCGACTCTGCTGGACCATCGATCGTTCAGCATCTCGCCTCGACTTCTGCATGGACGCTGCAGCCGCTCGTTCATCTCTTGCAGCATCCGAACGAGCTCACCAGCCTGCTTGGGCTGGACGCGAATGCAGAGGCGATCAAGCTCGCACAAGAGACGGCAGCGGGCAAGATCCGAAGTATCGTGTCGGTACTCGTGGCGAGTCTGTGGAATTACACACAGTGCGTACTGGTGCTTTGTAGGGGAGCTGAAGCATGGCCCTCGACCAGTTCGGGATGTGCCATTGTGCGACCTACCACTCGCACCAGCGCTGTGCGGATTGCTACGTTGGGAACGCTTCTCGACCTCAGCTCGCACCTAACGGATTACATTAGGACGAACAAGGCAAAATTGTCGGCGGATGACAAGGTCAGCTGTTCAGCAACGCTAGAGCAGGCCCTGGGGCTGGCAGCAAGCCAAGCAGCAATCTGGGCAGCAGGCAAGTCGAAAGAGGGCAAAGACCAGGCGCGCTTTGAACATATGGCAAGGCAAGAGTTGGAGTCCGGTTTGTCGAGGGATATCGTTTCGGCGTTGAGGGCGGCTGAAGAGGTTGCAGGAGGTCAAGGTAATCTGTTTAGCCTCATTACTAGTTTTGTAGAGTCCAAGTTGAACGGCTCGCAGCACTTTTAATAGAGCCGCGGAAGGAGATGGTGGCGAGATTGTATCGATATCAAACGAACATTGTCAACTTTATGTCGAGCGAATGTGTATGAGAATGTGCTGTGTGGGCTGGATGTTGTGAGCACATGCATTTGAGCAGTTGGACCCTAAGAAAGCGACCTGCATGCTTCCACCCTCCGTACGTCATTTAACGCACGGCCCCGCGCTGCCCCGCTGCTGCTTGCCTCCCGCACACGACCACATCCGCATCGCTCTCGCTCCAAGCATAAGGTTTTCGAATCATCTACGAGGTAAGAATGCACTTTGAAAGCGTGCCCCAGCTCGTCCCATGTGACGAAAGAAGCGGGGTCCTTCTGGAAAAAGGTGAGAGAGACTAGAGCCAGAGTCGTGGGCTTGTGCTAAAGAGATGCCTTCTTGGGCCAAGTCTGACACCAAGCAAATCTATCTTGTCGACGATGACAGTCGAAAGCAGCACTGTCAACTTCCTCACCTGGCATTCAAGCAGCATAGAGAGAACCGTAGAGCTTCCGCTATACATCGATGACCGAGCTTCTGCGGGGTTGGACAGCAGTGCGGAAATCGAGCAGGTGGTCGTGCACGTTCACGGAAGAGGTTAGTCCCCCGCGCTCTTAATCGCAACTCTCTTCACTTCTTTTTTTCATAGCCATTCGGCAGGCAGCATGTTGACACAAGTTTTTTTTTGTTCTTCTTCTCCACCAATACAGAGAGAGAAGCAAATGTAGCATACGCCAACGTAGCAGCAGCACGAGCAAGACTGCCCATACAAGAGCAGAGGAGGACATTGATTGTCTCGCCCCAATTCGTGGGTGTCTCGGCAACTTTTATTCCCCTGCCTTAGACTAGACTTCTGGTATTAAGTGCTGACAAGAGAACAAGATCGTCATTGATTGGACAGTTCAATGGGCTTGACAAGGAAATATTCCCCTCTTCCAAAGGGTCTTCCGGGCTACTCGTATGGAAAGGCAATGGAGTAAGCACAGAACCTATGCACCTAGCTACGACATACGTACACTCTAACGCAACTTGTTTTCTATGGCGAATGATGCAGTGGGGCGAAGGATCGCCCAGCAACCGACCGAAAAGCCAATCAGGAGGGGGCATGTCATCTTTTGAAGTACTCGACGCTATTTCATGCCACTTTTTGCATTCCCAACAATATCCTTGCCTTCGGAGGATTGTGCTGTGTAAGTGAACTCCTCATCATCTCGAGATGATCAAGGGAAGTGCGTGTATTGATTGGCTTTACTGGGTGTTTGTGGATGAATGGGTCGAGTAGCAGGTCACAGTATGGGAGCGCAATTAGTGCATCGACACTCCATCTTGAGCTCAACCACACCACCGCCGCTGAAGGAAAGCAAGGTCGAGATGGTGTGGATAATTATGAATCCCGCCAGCTATCTCTACTTTAGCGGGGATCGAGCTGGTCCACACGCTGCTGTTAGTACACACACCTCCAAATTTTTAACTCTCTATATCTCTCTTTTCTCTTTCGCGTATTTGGGGTTGAGCTGATCAAAGGTACCTCTTTTGTTTTGGTATCGGATGGTTTGGGGATAAGGGTATGAACGAATACAAATGTAAGTCGATCCAAAAACCTAAAGTTCTTTCAAAGATCACCGTTTTTTAATCAAAGCAGATCCACCTTGACTTGCATCAGATGGATTTGAAGCAATCCGAAGCAAAATCTCCTATCCGGGGCTCCATCAACAACCCGAGTTTTACCTCTCACAAATGCTGCAACGAAACATCCACTTTCTGCACGGGAAAAAAGATAAAGGTATCGGAGACGATCGACCCGAAGCTATGGCTCAAGGTACATATCCCCCTTTCCACAATGAAATTTGAGGATCGCTTACAATACTGACGAGACCTCTTCTTTGAGGAAAAAGGTGCTGATCGGGCGGAAAGAGCACAAAATTATCATATACATTTGGAGGAGATGCAAAAAAGAACAGGATTGAAAGCAAAGAGAAAGTGGACCGTGGATTGGATAGCGGGTGCAAAGCACGACGGTGAATTGATGTAAGTTTAACCTTTCCCGCTGCTTGCTGATCGTCGATTGGAAAACTGGACTATTGTAAGCGATCAAATACTGACACTCGAGAAGCTCTTTGCCTCAATCAGGGTGACATCGGAAGCTGCTGTGGAACGCCTCTTCAGAATCAACACCACCACTGCTGCATGACATACGATCTTGATCAGTCAAAGCCATGCATTCTTTTTTCCCCCCGAGCAAAAAAAAAAAATCAAACAAACTTGACAACAATCCCCAAGGTAAACGGCAATCTGGCATCTGTGACCGTAATCTCATCTCCATGCTTACACACTTCCTTTAACAATTTTTTCAAATTCCCCCTCGTTGCCTCTTCCAACTGTTTCGGAGCTTGGTAGTAGAGTGGTTTACCGGCGATGCTTAGACTGGGTTTTTTGATCTGTAAATCCGACATTTCTGCGAGAACCTCGATGACTTTTTCAACTTTATCTTGGTCTGGGTTGAATTCAAGTGTTCGAGATTCACCTCCGCAGACAGGACAGTCTGGGCGTTTGTCGTGCTCAAAGGTGTAGGTGTAGACGCTATCGTTGCCGGTAAACATCATGTAGTTGTTGAGATAAGGCGCAGAGGTGGTGGCGAATTTGAAGGCTTCGAGGACGCAGGCGGAGGCGATGATGGCGTTGGTGGAGGCAATGGCAGGGATGATGTTTTTAACAACGCCTTGGGTGAGGGTGTAGGTGACACCGGTGATGCCGAACGTGGCGGCGCGGTTGGAGGCGACGGTTTGAAGCCAGGAAATGTGATCGGGATTGTCGTTGTCGAGTTTCTTGTCTGCGCGTATCGAAAGAGGAAAGGGTTAAGAGGGGAAGCTCAGTAAGTCTGATAGAGGAGCAATGGGCGGAGAGAAGAGGGGAAAAGTGCTTACCACCAAAGACACGCGGCCATTCGAGCACGCTCGCCCACTCGATACAATGTTCAGGCAACCTGGGTGTGTTTGCTATTGTGCAAATGGGATAGGTAGTCTGTTTGTTGAGCATATCCAAGCTGCACTCGTAGCAGCTCGTTATGGTAGGCAAAATGACCCTCGCCTGACCCTTGAACCCTTCCGTACCACCATCGATCAATGGCTTTAACGACTCTGGCTGGTCCTCATCTACCATATTGACGAGTGTTGCGTTGATCCACCTTCTCGCCTCTACCGAGTCCAAGCCACAGATGACGATGTTGAACTGCATATAGTACTCTTGGTCTTTGTCCTGTATTTTGCCGTGATAAGGGGAGATTTTGACACCTGGTACTCGGCGCTGTACAAACTCGGCGGCTACTTGAGCCTTGCTTCTACCTACATCTTTGTCACGAAAAAGGAATTGTCGGTTGAGATTGGAGACGTCGATGGTGTCCATATCGATGATGTGGATGTCGTTGAAGCCGGAGAGGGCGAGATTGGAGAGAATCTCGCAACCGAGGCCGCCAGCACCGATGACGAGGATCTTGGACTGGGTGCGAAGAAAGGTCTTTACGGGAGTGCCAGCTTGGAAGGCTGGATCGGTGGATGGACCAGGTTTGTCAAGGATTCGATCGATGTGGTCGTATCGACCGGGCCATTGCGCTAAGGACATGATGGATCTGAGATGAGAGTTGATGTCGTCTGATATGAAGAATGGTTGGGTGAGCAGATGTTGGACAGGATTGAGAAAGAAAAAAAAAAAAAAGAGAGTTGGGTTGCTCTCCGTACAGAGAGTGGAGGGATGCAATGGCGGCAAGGGTCCGTGCAGATGCTGAGTACGGTGCGTACAAAACAGCTGTGAACGCACCGAACTCTAACAACTCTGAACTATTCGCAAAATGGCCGATTTCATGGGGGCATTTTGCACTTCAGATCTCGATGTGCAGCCTTTGGTAACGGCTTACATACATTACTGTACAGTACAGTACTGTACTGTACAGCGATGTGCGGGGAAAGAGAGGGCCACTTTGCACGGGAATGAGCTTGCGTGTTGTGATTTTTGGTCGGCTAAAATGGACTGGCAATGGGATTGCCATGGAGTTCTTGGCATTTGACCAAAGTGAGACCCGTGGCGTTGAACAAGTGCGGATCAGACGAGATTACTGTCGATCCGTCAACTGTTCGACAGGCTTGACGAACAAAGCGAATCTTTTGCGAGACACGATAGGGATGAGGAATGCCAGCGCCACACGAAACACTTTTGAGCTACAAAAAAGGTTCTGGAGTCAGCTCATCAATGTATCTGAACAGTGCAAGGGGTGTAAAGTGCTACCCGAACGTGGCGTCACTATCAGGCTTAAGGAGGTGTGTGTCCCGAATGCTGTACAGTATACCGTACAATAGTTGTGGCTGATCTGCAAGAGTGTCACGTTGACAAGAGATCTCGTTTACCATCGCCGAACCACGCTTTCTAGCTCAATTTCAGCACAAGCAAAAAGCCGAGTCAATCAAAGCAACCAGATGACTGCAGCGCGGATTCGATTTAAATTGGCCGCCCATGTGTGTGTATGTGTGCTGCTACTGATGCATCAACGGGAAGCGCAAAGTGGTGTTTCTGCAGCAAGCTACAGTACTGTACTGTACTGTGCTAGGCAACTGTACGGTAACTTTGAGCGGCAGAAGTGTGCAGCAAAAGGATGCAAGAGCAAAGCAAAGCAAAGCAAAGCAAAGCAAAGCAAAGCAAAGCAGAACCAAGCCAGGGTCGCCTTTGTTTGATGTTGGGTGTTTGTGTGTTTTGTGTTCTTTCTTGGAACGTCGCAAATTTCCATTCCCGACGCCGATTGATACAATCAATTTACAGTAGTAGGTCGGGTAACTGTACTGCAGTAATCTCGTACGGTCAACTCACACGCACACAAAACACCCGCAAGTCAGTCCCACCTGAGCAAATAGAGTGAGCCCCAAAGGTAAACCAGTACGATAGCAAATCAAGCTTCCGGACAAACCTCAAATTAGTTGTTGCTTGCTTGCTTGAAAAGTAATGCAGTGCAGTGCGACAGAGAGGAACAGGTTGATGAGAGGTGATTGTTTGATTCTTCATTTCATACTTGTAAGCCAATCCAGGAACAAATCATTAATCCAACCCCACATCCAATCCTGGCGTAACTATATACGGATCGACACATTGATGGAATGCTGTTGTTGTTTGACATGTTCTTTCTTGACGGTAGCATGCTTGATCTTTTCGGAATCGCCAAAGTCGGACGAGATGAATGCCAAAACCAACGTGACCAAAACGCCGAAAATCTGTATCACGCAAAACTGTACAGTAAGTAGGTCGGGGCGAGTGCGATCGACGCGGAACTCCGGTGGCCGTTGAAAAAGAGGAAATGCAAAAGAAAAGAAAGCTGCGCGAGTGCATCATCGCAGTTTTCGATGTAAAGAAAAACGAAAAGAAAAGCCGATTGTCCACAAGGTCGCATCCATCTCAATTCTGCCAAGAGACGGGCCCTTGTAAAGAAGGAATGTACGCTTAACTTTGCACTGAAAAGTGTCAGACGAATCCAGGCACCAGTTCTTCTCTACTTGATTTTCAACGAAAGGGAATGCAACGCCACTTGGGCTTCTGCAGCTGCAAGGTGGTACAAGTGCCTTGTTCCCGTGGTCGAGTCTTTCTGCGATGTGCATTTAAGCCGGGAATTGTATGTATTCCAGCTTGGAAGCGTGTGATCGCTGTTCGATAGTCTCGCCTAAGTATAGTGTTGTATTCTCGCTTAGCTCTTGAGAAAAATCGCGATTGGCTGGTGTTGAACCTCTTTCGCATCGCATTAGGTACACACTCGCCTTGGGTAAACATTTGTCTGAGCCAAGCTTTCTGTCTCTGCCTGAGCTAACAGAGTTGTGCTTGTTGCCCAAAGTGTGGGTGCTCGCCTGTGCATTCAACAACCCTCGAAATTCCATCTTTGATTGTTGTTTTTGTGTTGGCTTGTCAGTGAAAAAAGCGACGGCTTCCATCGGAACTGCGTCAACAGCTTGGCTTGTATACTGTAGCTTAGCCTCTCTTGTCTTTTCCCCCTTTTCGTGAGACCATCACATCACGGCCTGTTTTTCTTTTCTCTTTTTCCATCTCCGCTTTTCGTGATCCCCCTCGATCCTGAAAGCTCTCCCCCTTTACCCCTCTCACATGTGCAGTTACACTACCCAGCAGCTACCGCTCTCAAAGCTGTGTTTTTGGTCAAATGTCGGCTGCCCGGTGCCGCCTACCGATGCCGGTACTCCGCTTGGTTTGTGTGTGTACAGTATGTGTGTGTGTGGACAAGCTGTGTGAATCTTGTACGACCATGTGACTCGTGGGCGGCTAGACTTGATCACAGCAGCGGCATCCCCCATTCTCAACCATCGGTTCATCGTACGACTCTTTTCTTCGCTCGCTCTCCTCTTGTCCTCTTCGTCCCTGCGTCTGCGTCTGCGTCTTTTGCTTTCGCTTTTCAGGTCTCGATGCCAAGCTCTTTCTCCTCTTTCTCCTCTTTCTCTCTCTCTCTGTCTTTGCCCCTTCCCCCTCACTTACCAACTCCTAGCCCCGTCTTCTCTCCTTCTTCAATCCTCCCTGCCCTTCGCTTCCCTCGGCATCATCCTTTTCTCCTTTTCGCCTTCCCGTCCTTCCCTCTTCCACTTTTCACCCCTCCCTTCTCACTTTCATCTCATCCTCGTCTTGCAAGGTGTCATTTCCTATTCTCTTCACCAACAACACTCATCCATGCCATACCCTTACGCTTCTGCACTTGCTTTTCGCTTCTAGTTTGGCGCTCGTTGCACTTGTCATTCTTCAAACATCATTGCTCAAAACATCAACAACCAGCTTGCATCTCTGCATCGACTTGTTCCAACCTTGACGTGTCCATCTAGCTCGTCGCTACTATCCGCCTCTGCTCTATCTATCGCCACCAAATACACACACCATAAACACGCAGCATGCCGCGTCCAAGGTCACAAGCGCCCAACTCGGCTGCTGATGCCTACTACAGTCCAGACCCCATGTCCCCCACCTTTTCGCCCCCCGGAGAGTACACAGAGTTCCAGACCCTTCGTCCAGGCACACCCGGAAGCTTTGGTCACCATTCGGTTGCTAGCACCAATTTCGAGAAATACGACCGTGATGGTGCTCAGACCCCCCAAGCACAGGGCCTCTTGCAGTCTGTAGACGGTGGCCGTGGCCAACGTTCCAGCACTTACTATTTTAACAAGGAAGGCGGCGCCGCGGCTGGTGCCGGTGCCGCTGCTGCTGGCTTCCACCAATATCAAGGCCGACGTGGCCAGGGCTACAACCCGGCCAACACCGCCGCTCTCGAAAATGGCCTCCCGTCCAGAAAGCGTCAGAACTTTATTCGACGTCGTCCCATTCTCTTCTCTTTGATCGTCTTGCTTGTCCTTATCGCCGCCGGTGTCGGTGCTGGTGTCGGTATCTCGCAGTCCAAAAAGTCCAACGACAAGAACCTCTCTGCCGCAGCCAACAGCAACAAGGACAGCTCGGGCTCCAACAGCGGTGTCTCCAACGACGGAAGCAGCAGCAGCGGCAACAGCAACAGCAACAGCAACGGTGCTGGCAGCAACCGTGGCAACGGCACTCCCACCTCGACCGCTCCTTCGGCGCCCAAGATCACCCCCTTCCCCCACTACAGCTGGACCGACACCAACACCAAGGCTTACGGTGTCAGTCTCGGCTCCTGGCTTGTGCTCGAGCGATGGCAGCTCGAGGATTGGATGGTTCAGCAGGGTGGCGCCAACGCTTGGGACGAGTACCGCCTTACCCAGAATCTCGGCAGCCGTGCCGCTTCGGTGCTCAACGACCACCAGAACAGCTGGGTTACCGAGGCCGACATGGACACGTTGCAGAACAGCGGTGTCAACATTGTTCGTATTCCCATTCCCTTCTGGGCTTTCATCCCTACCGTTTCCGGCGAGCCTTACCTCAACGACATGAACATGTACAAGAACCAGCTCAACAAGATGCTCCAATGGTGCTACTCGCGCGGCATGTACGTCATGTTGGATCTTCACGCCATGCCTGGTTCGCAGAACGGTGACCAGTCTTCGGGTCACAACACCACCAACATCCAGTGGTTCGAGCAGACCAACCAGGATCGATCCGACACTTTCCTCAAGAATGTCTTGGACTGGGCCACCACCAGCAATTACAGCTCCATCATCAACTCGATTGGCGTTGTCAACGAGCCTCGTATCGTCAATGACAACTGGGCTCTTAACCAGACTCGATTCCAGATCACCCAGAGCTACTACGAGCGCAGTTACGCCACCTGCCTCAAGTACAACATGCCTATGACTTTCCACAACGGTTTCGCTCCCGGTACCGTCTTGGAGAAGATGAACCTCTGGAGACCCTTTGTTTCGGGCAAGAACCCCAACATGCTCATCTACGAAGACCACCCTTACCCTGGTTGGTTCTCGACCCCCGAGCCTGGACCGGACCAGATCCAGACCTCGGTCTGCGAGTACGGTTCTGCAGGAAGCCAGTTCCCCGTTCCCATCGTTATGGGCGAGTTCTCTGCGATTCAAAATACCAACTCGTCCAACTACGCTCAGACCTACCTCCAGATGCAGCTCTCCACCTACGGCTGGTCGGCCGGATCCATTTTCTGGAACTTCAAAGCCAATACTTCGAAACTTCAAATCTTGGCTCTCTCCGATAGTCTTATGCAGCTCTACAGCTACGTCGACATGATCGCTGCCGGCACCATGCCTAACCCGGGTAAAGGTGGAAACGTACGAAACTTTTACAGCAACCTTCCCAACCCCTGTGGTGGATTCCAGACTTACGGCTGGTCCAATCCTGCCTCGTAGTGGATAACCTTTGCTTTCTTCTTTTTACAAAACATGGACACTTTTTTTTTTTTTTTTTTTTCCGTTGCCTTTTTACGCACACATGCACACACACACACACATTCATTTGTTTCATGTTGCGGTCTTTGCTCCTCAGAATCTTATCGCTTTCAGGAATTCAATCTCATCTTTGCATTTATTCAACATCCCTTGCTGTACTGCATATTGTATGTGCTGCTTCCTAAGCCCATTCTGCAGCAGATCAAGATTGACCATCAAATTCTGCTCAACTTTCAACCCTCTGATACTGCATCATGCAGCCGTGAGGCATTGACCATCAAGCTTTGCTCAACTTTGCATCCTCTGATACTGCATCATGCAGCCGTGAGGCATTGACCATCAAGCTTTGCTCAACTTTGCATCCTCCGATACTGCATCATGCAGCCATGAGGTATTGACCATCAAGCATTCCTCACCTTTGCATCCTCTGATGCTGCATCATGCAGCCATGAGGTATTGACCATCAAGCATTCCTCACCTTTGCATCCTCCGATACTGCATCATGCAGCCGTGAGGCATTGGCCATCAAGCTTTGCTCAACTTTGCATCCTCTGATGCTGCATCATGCAGCCGTGAGGCATTGACCATCAAGCTTTGCTCAACTTTGCATGCTCCAATACTGTTTCATGCAGCGGTAAAGCTTACACATGATTCTATTTTTGAGCTGTTAGTAGCAACAAACAGCACCCACAAAAGGAGGTTGGTTGCTGCTTCCCAAGCCCATTCTGCAGCAGATCAAGATTGACCATCAAGCTTTGCTCAATTTTCAACCCTCTGATGCTGCATCATGCAGCCATGAGGCATTGACCATCAACTTTTGCTCAATTTTCAACCCTCTGATGCTGCATCATGCAGCGGTAAAGCATTGACCATTAAGTTTTGCTCAACTTTGCATCCTCTGATACTGCATCATGCAGCCGTGAGGCATTGACCATCAAGCTTTGCTCAACTTTGCATCCTCCAATACTGCATCATGCAGCCGTGAGGCATTGGCCATCAAGCTTTGCTCAATTTTGCATCCTCCAATACTGCATCATGCAGCCGTGAGGCATTGACCATCAAGCTTTGCTCACCTTTGCACCCTCCGATACTGCATGATGCAGCAGTAAAGCTTACACATGATTCTATTTTTGAGCTGTTAGCAGCAACAAACAGCACCCACAAAAGGAGGTTGGTTGCTGCTTCCCAAGCCCATTCTGCAGCAGATCAAGATTGACCATTAAGTTTTGCTCAATTTTCAACCCTCTGATGCTGCATCATGCAGCCGTGAGGTATTGACCATCAAGCTTTGCTCAATTTTGCATCCTCTGATGCTGTATCATGCAGCGGTAAAGCATTGGCCATCAAGCTTTGCTCAACTTTGCATCCTCCAATACTGTATGTATCATGCAGCAGTAAAACATTGGCCATCAAGCTTTGCTCAACTTTGCATCCTCCAATACTGCATCATGCAGCCGTGAGGCATTGACCATCAAGCTTTGCTCAACTTTGCATCCTCCAATACTGCATCATGCAGCCGTGAGGCATTGACCATCAAGCTTTGCTCAATTTTGAATCCTCTGATGCTGCATCATGCAGCAGATCAAGATTGACCATTAAGCTTTGCTCAACTTTGCATCCTCCAATACTGCATCATGCAGCCGTGAGGTATTGACCATCAAGCTTTGCTCACCTTTGCATCCTCTGATGCTGCATCATGCAGCCGTGAGGTATTGACCATCAAGCTTTGCTCACCTTTGCACCCTCCGATACTGCATGATGCAGCAGTAAAGCTTACACATGATTCTATTTTTGAGCTGTTAGCAGCAACAAACAGCACCCACAAAAGGAGGTTGGTTGCTGCTTCCTAAGCCCATTCTGCAGCAGATCAAGATTGACCATCAAGCTTTGCTCAATTTTGCATCCTCTGATGCTGCATCATGCAGTGGTAAAGCTGACACATGATTCTATTTTTGAGCTGTTAGCAGCAACAAACCGCATCCACAAAAGAGGGATTTTTTTTTTTTTTTTACACCTTTTTCCAATCAAGACCGACAGAGTCACGCCTTGTGCTTGGTTAAATTGCAGCTTTTTGGAGACAGCATGCGCTCTTCAACAGCCCTGCTGTGTTGACCAACACACCACCCCCTTTCAAAACCAACATCCTTGCACCAACTTATTTTGAAGATATGAGGATTGAGGCTCATGATGGCAAAGATCCATCCTTCACTGATCCCTGGAGAATCTCACAAACAACATGCCCAACTGTTGGTCTGGTGTTTCGAACAATTTTCAAGTCTGTCAGTTTTGAATGGAAAAAGGTGTAATTTGAATTGGTTGCAAGAAAAAGAAAGACAAAAAAAGTATGAAACGAAAGCCTACTGCCAATAACCCTTGCCCATATCTCACTCGATTTAACGAGCAAAAGGAATATCGTTTGTCACCTCCTGCAATTTATCATACAACACTGCCCTCCTATTACCATACGCATCCTTAACCAACCATTGTGCATGTTGAGCCGCCTCCCTCTCTGTCAATTCGGGTTTAAACCTATCTCTCAACCTATCAATTGTCGGCATACCTTTAAAACTCGGCAAATCCGTCCCCAACATCAACTTGCACGTATCCACAATTTCATCACAAAACGGCCTAGCAGCCAAAAACGCCTTTACCACCAACTCTTCAAACATCCTAAATCCTTGACTATTAGGTCCCCCCATAACATCAATCATCTCGTGACTTAACTTGAAAGAATAAGGTTCGAACCGCATTCCACCAGGACCAATATCGAAAAGAAAACCGAAATCAATATGAACCAAATGACCATCACCATCAATCATCATATTTCCATTATGACGATCTCGAATTTGAAGAATATGACAAACCACCGAATAGGCCGCCATGGATTGAATAAAGTTGATCCTAGCTTTTTGAAACGCAATCGAATCCGGATTTCCATACTTTCCAATGAAAAACGTAAGAAGATGATTGATCTTGGCCCGTCCCATCTCGTCTCGAGAAGTTGCATTAGGAACAACGTCGATAACTCCACATCCAGGTCCCGTAGCAGTAACTCGATAAGGGTTGAGGTAGAGATCGATACCAACAGTGGTATAAACGTTCTTAAACATGGCAATCACCTGCAACGCAAGAACGTCTTGTCGACAATCATCTCCAACCTTGAAAATCGCCGCCTGCCAAACATCAACTCCCGTCTTCTTGACCGGTGTATTCTCATCCCCCTCATCTCCCGGTTTGACAATCTCTCGATGCACCTTGAACGTGGCCATAAACGGAGCCTTGGCATGACTCTGCAACGGGCGTCCAGACTTGCGATCCAAATCCACCACTACTCCATCCGCATTCGAAGGCAGATAAACTCCCGGATCCACTTTAATCTTTGCCATCTCCTCGTCGATCTTGGCCTTCTTCTCCGGCTTACTCTTCTTGATAAACGGCTTAAGTTTACCAGAGATCGAAGTGACTTCGTTGAAGAATCCAAACTCTCTCTCGTAGAAATCCTGCGCTTCACCCGAAAGCGCATTGACAATGTTGTCCACCATTCGATCCAAAGTAGGCTTCATCGGATCTTCCTCTTCCGCATTGTCATCCTTGTAACTGTTGGCCTTCATGTTCCAGATAATCTGATGGCAAAAGAGTTGCGAGATCTTGGAAGTTTCAAAGATAAACTGTTCCACGTAGCCGTATTCGTCGGTGCGAAGGGCTTGCACCACCTGCGGAACGTAGAAAAAGGTGAGTTCGACAGGATGCTGCTCGAGAGACCGCATGGCGTATTGAAGGAGTAGAGGGTGGTTTTCGTACTCGGGTTGGAAAAGGTCGATCGCTTCAACGGGGGACACAGGGGCCCAGTAGGAGAGCCAGCGCAGATCCGAGGATTCCTTCTTGGCAAGATGCAGATGGTCCTCGAGGAGGTATTTGAGCGAGGCTGGATTGTCGACGGTTTTGTAGGGCTGGCCGCGGATCAATCGGCCAAGGGAAGAGCGCAAAGCTTTAGATTGAGGGAAGCGCGAACCGAGCTGGACGGCAATCACGGGGGAGATGCGCCAGGCAGATTCAACAAAGCTGCCCCAGTTGGCTTCGGTGATAGTCTTGCTCAGCGAGCCAACAAAGTCAGATCCACGGCTGGCAGTATTGAGCGGGTTGGCCCAGACCGACAGACGAGAGTACTCGTTCTCCACCAGCAACTGCAAGAGCCGCTTCTTCTCGTCAAAGCTCTTGATCGCTTCCTGAAGCGTCAGACCGCCTGGCATGCGTACGGCGCTCAGAGTGGGTGGGAAACTCGTCACGTGCTGATCGGCCCTGACCACATCCCTCGAGAGCAGATCCAGCGTCTCCTGCAACACCTGCATGTCAGCGCTCAGCTGGAGACGGTTACCGCCGAACGACCACTGCGGGCTGCTTGCAAACCAGCCATAGCCCAGCTTGTACAGCGCCTCACGCAAGTGGTGCTCCACCAGACCTTCGAGCTGCGAAGTCTGAATGAGGCGGAATCCAAAGTTGAGCAGAGTGAATCTGGCCTCTCGTGCCAGAGGGTGGGTGCTCATGCGTTCGACCGCGGCACCCGAGTGCTGCAACAGTCGGACGAGGGAGAGCACCATGGTCGGGTCTCTGTATCGGAAGGCCTGGAAACGGCTCGAGATGAGATGGATCAAGGTGAGATGGGGGGTGAAAAGACGAGTTGCCTGTTCCTGCTCTGCGGTGACCTCTTCGCGGTTGAAGGCGCCCATTTCAGTCTTGCGCAAAAAGGGGTGCTTCGTCGTGAGGTTGGGCGAAAAGATGCCCTTGCGAGCTTTGGCAGTCGTAGCCCAGCCAATGGTGAGCTCGACCATGATCTTGGTCTCCACTTCGGGGCGTGCGCCGATGACCCAGGTCCACACTTGGCATGCGGTCGAGATGGCCTCGGGCGTGAAAACGAGGAAGGGGATCGAAACGATAAAGTGCAGCAGCTCATAGTCTGGTTCTGGCAGAGCAACGACAAGAGCTGCGGTACGGTAAAGCAGACGACGCAGCTCGGCGAAGGGAAGCACTTTGCGCCTGGAACCGACATCGCTGGAAAGAGCGGCGAGCTGCTGACGGCACTCTGCGACGCTCGAAGGTGACATGGTGTTGGTCGGATCCTTGGAGAGTTCCACCAGACCCTTGGTCAGTGCGAGATGAATACCGGTCATCTCGCCCAAGTAGGTGCTCTTGGCCGACAGCTCGCCGATGAATGAGCTGCTGGCGTCCGATCGCCATCCACCGAGCGAAGGCAGCAGACGCTCCTTGCGAGCAGACACGGGCATGCTGCGGGCGTACTCGAGCGCCACACTCTTACCCAACTCGCTGCGGTCGGGCAGCATCGAGTCGTCAAATGTACCCAAGTATCGCTCGAGAATACCCTGCAGCTCCAGAGGAGCCAGGTTCATGATCAATGAGAGATATTCGCGTGACTTGGTGAGGAACTGCGAAAGGATCTCGTTCCTCTGCGTGTACGAGTCCGAGAGGTCAAACGAGATGTTGGCGCGCTCCGACACATAGTTGTAAGTGGGTGCAAACTCGTCCTTGAACTCGTCCTCGCAGCCATCGCGGAGAAGAGTCAGGATCTCGAGCATGGTCGTCACCACATCCTGATCGCACAGCAGCGAAGGCAGAGCATAGATGAGCTTGTTCAAGATACTCTGCGAGACTTGGCGCACCTTGGCAACTCGGTGACAGCATCCGAGCATGAGGTTCTTGACCTCGTTGGCAACGCGTGGGTCGAGCGAATGCTTGTTGACCTGAAGTCCGAGATCGCGGATGAAAAAGTCGATGACCTTGTCGGCGATCGCCTGCATAGCACCGACAAGGGCGCTGTTGTTGAGCCCTTCATTGGTAAAGTAGGAGAGCACCATGGAAGGTCGGCCCATGCGGCTGCGGAGACACTCGAGATCATAGATCGTGGAGAGGAAGGTGACCTGGGCATAGCTGAACGAGCGAATGTCCGAGGCATGGGTGGGGATGACGGCACTCAAGGCCTTGCGCTGCGAGTCCAGCGTCTGGTTGGAGAACTCGCGCTTGAGGACCGAGTTGTACTCGAGATCGCTCTCGAGGTAGTTGTGCGCCGTCTCGGGCACCAGCGTGGGCGTCTTGAGCGAGATGGAGCTGAGCGACCTTCCAACGATCTCGGCCTGAGCTTCGGCAGCCGTGTTAGGGCGCGAAGCGGCACTACCGTCAGCAGCAATGTTGTTGCGGATGTTGGAGGGGGACGCATAGCCGAAGAGGACGGACAGGAACCACATGTTGCGGAAGAGTGAGACCATCTCGGTAGTAGGCTGCACCTCGGGGTGGATGTCCCTGTGTTCGAGGACAGCAGCGATGGCAGGGAGGAGCGTGGCCAAATCTGTGTTGAGCTCGGCAAGCTCCTCTGCGCTGGCCTTGCTGGAAGAAGCGACGGTCTGAAGCTGCATGCCCTTTTCAGCAAAGAGCTGGAGGAGCTCGATGAGGAAGATCTCCTTGCGGCCACCGGAAGCCTCGTTCTCGTCCGACGAGGACGAGTCTCGCTCGTCGCGCTCCTCGAGACGACCGAGACCACGAGCCAGCTTGAGTTGAGCCGATTCGACAGCCACAGCAGCACGGCGGTTGGCACCACCGGTGAGCGCACTCCTCGAGACAGCCGAGAGAGCTCGAACCACGTCGACGTAAGCGCTTCGAGGACCAGCCAGGGCCAGAGGCACGATGTTGTCGAGGATGGCAGCTTCAGCAGACACGTCGGCGTTGCGAAGACGCTGGAGCAACATGGAAATGGTGAGCGCAGTGACGTCGGGCTTGTCTACCTCGAGGGCAAGGCGCGAGATGACGGTGATGGTGCTTAGGTTGATAAGCCTTCTCTGGTCTTCAGAGCGGACCGAGATGTTGGCCTGCGATCCAGAGAGAGGAATACCGTTGACCTGGTCGCGAGCCGTGATGGCGCGCGAGGCACCACTGCGAACGGAGACACCACTGCCAGCGACACCACCAACACCGAGACCACCCGGAGTGTCTCTGCCAAGATAGTTGAGCAGGTTGTACATGGTCGAGACGACGAGGTCGTCACCAGGAGCGATGGTGACGCACGAAGCGAGACAACGAGCTGCGGCCAGCAGGACGGGGGAGCTGACACCTCGAGCGTTGGGGAGGAAGATGGGAATGGGTGAAGTGACAAAGTGACGAAGCACGCGGGTCATAGGCAGGGCCAATGCATTGTTGTTGCGTACGAGCACGCCGACGCTCTGGAGAGCTGCGCCCTGGACACGGGGGTCAAAGATGGGTGCGCTCTCGCTGAGAAGCGAGCGGATACGGACAAAGACGTTGTTGTCGATGTTGGCACCGCCGGCCAAGCTGCGACCGACCGAGCAGAGAGCGGAGAGCTTGAGACTCTCGGCGAGGATTTCGGGCACGTGAAGCTCGGGCAAGACCTCGACGCTCTTGAGGCCTTCGCTGAGGAGGAAGCGCTGCACATCGTGGAAGCTCTTGTTGCTGGCGCGGAGAACAGCGTAGAGAGTCTCGTCGAGGTCGTGGAGAGAGTTCTTGGCGCTGTGGTTGGACGTGACATCACCAAAGGCAGCCGACTTGTCCGTGCCTCCGAGAAGAGGGATCGAGGAGAGGAGATTGGCATTTCCGTTGGCCTGCTGGGCAGAAGCGTTGACAACACCATTGGCGGGGCGCTTGGCAGCCGTGGCGGTGGGAGCTGTCTTGGTAAAGTCGGGCTCGATCGAGAAGCGGAGGAGCGCATCCCATGCCTTTTTGGTGGCGCCAGGGGCGAGGATGGCACGGCTTTGGTGATGCTCGGTATCGTCGTTGGTAGGCTCCGAGTCGAGGTCGAAGCGGTCTGCCTGGGACTGACGGCTGGCATCCTTGCGGTTGAGGTCGAGGCCAAGCTTTTGGGAATCGGAGTGATCCTTGTTGGGAGGGAGAGCATTGACGGCGAGGGCCTGGGCGAGGATCGTCTCGAGGATGTCGATGGAGGACAGCAGGATATAGTGACCCGAGAGAGGGACACCAGCGAGGCGGTACCTAGCGAGGAAAGAGATGCGGTAGTCCTGAGCATCTTGAGCCAAAGGACCGCTGTCTGCAAAAGTGAAGCCACCATCGGGACCAATAAGGTCGGCATCCTCGTCTTCGTCACCAGAGAAAAAGGTGTCGACGCTGGCCTCGGACTGATCATCGGTGGGCCTGACGGTGGCAATTTTAGGAGTTCGCCTGGTAGCGCGGCCAGCCTGCTGCCGGATGATGCTCTGGTCGTCGAGGAGCAAAAGAGCCTCATTGAGCCTCCTGACGGTCTGAGTGGAGGTGACGATGGGGTTGAGGACATCGGCGAGGCGGGCAAACTCGTTGAGCTTCCAACTGAAAGAGGTGGAGGCAATGGCACGGTAGAGACCGTTGAAGAGGGGAGCGAGCTTGACGACGACGGTGTGAGCATCGCCAGAAGTGGCTCCGAGCGCATCGCTGAGCTTGGAAGCAAAGTCCAAGATGGCACTGACGCATCGAGCACGGTGGTGAGGAGCGTTGATCGAGACGTGCAAGAAGCTCGAGACGAGGGCGTAGGCGAGCTGGTCGGGGAGCGGATGCTTGGACCAGCTCATCTTCTGGTCAAAGTCGACGAGGGTGAGTTGTCGGAGCAGTTGCTCGAGATCATCGAGGACGGGGACGAGATGCTCATCGTTGTTGATGTCGATGGTGTTGTCGACGGATCGCGAGGCCGAGGAGATGGACGATGCGAAGAGAGCAAGACTGATCTGAGTCCTAGCAGCCGAGGCGGAAAGGAAGAGCTTGGAGCCAGTGGTGACCTTGCTGGTGGTGGCCGACTGAGCAAAGAGCGAGCGGACGTGAGAGCGGGCCGAGGGGACGTTGGCAATGTCGTCGGCGAGGTTGAGAGCCAAGCCGTCGAGGATGAGCTGGTGGGTGGGCAGATCGAGGCTGTCCATGGTGGTGTACCTGGATGACTATCCGGTGCGATGAATGAAGTGAATGTAGATCGTATCAGTTGACTGTTGATGATATATATAAAGTGGTGAATGGAGGAGGAGAAAGAGAAGGACGAGATGTGTGAGCTGAGTGCGGGGAGAGTGCGTTTGTGGAGAAAAGAAAGCAGGCACATGCTCAGTGTCACAGCGGATGCTAAAAATCTCAAGAAATGTCAGAATGTGTGTGTGTGTGTGTGTGTGAAAGCGATGTGGTTGAATTTCCCCATGTTGGTGATTTTGACGCCCAGCTCTGACGCTCTCCCTCTGACTTTCTCCCTCTGAGCCATCTCCCTCTGTACCATTCAGCGGCTGCCGCACAAGCCTTCAAGACACACTCGCCTGCATTCAGAAGAAAGCTTTTTCAAAGAAACACACAGAGAGAGAGAGAAGCACAGATCCGCCCCATCGTAGCCAACCTTGATAATAAAGTAGGTGACACGAATCATGGAATTGGGCTCTAAGACTGAATAAGATACTGCTCCACCAACCTTATGAGAGAGTGTGTGTGAATGTGTGCTGTATGGTGGGGTAAGCAACAAAGAAGAACTATTTACACATTGCAAGGCGCCCAAGCCACGGCTACCTCGCTGCCCCGAAATGATTGTGTCGTCCAGCTGGATCGCACGCAGTTGAGGGGAGCTTGGCAAAGAGTCTCGAATCAGCATTTGCACGAAGAACCATCCTCCATGGTTGTTTGTGCTGGTGCAGCCGTCACATCGATATCTGCGCCATACAACAAAGCAATCACACAACACGAAAGAAACGGTCAGCGTCTTTTCTTCTTCTCTCTTCTCTTGTGCTCTTCAGGCGAAACTTACTCTTGTTGGCAGTGGCACCGCCATTGGCAGCATCCGCATCCTTGTCCATGCCCGGTAACGCCTGGGCAATCTTCTTGAACAGCACCTTGACATTGTGTCCCGCCTTGGCCGATGTCTCGATAAACATGACGTTGAACTCTTGAGCTTTCTTTTCTGCTTCTTCCGTTGTCACTTGTCTCTTGTCGCTCAAATCTGTCTTGTTGCCGACGAGAACAATGATGACATCGTTTCCGCGCTCTGCTCGGACATCGTCGACCCATTTCGATGTGTTTTGGAATGATGCTCGGTCTGCATCGACGATACAAAAGGGGCGGAATGTGAGGTCCAGGTGCAAGGGTTGGCATCAGTTGAAAGGCTTCCAAGCCGAACGGTGCCTTGCTTGCTGCATACTCACTAGTAATATCATAAACAACCACTGCTACCGACGAGTCTCGGATGTACGATGGGATCAACGAACGGAAGCGTTCCTGTAGCGCGGGCGAATACGAGCCAGAAGAATCAGAGTCAGCTTTCCAGCTTGACTGCACTGCTTTGCTTCGAGGCACTGGCCAACTCACCTGTCCAGCAGTATCCCAGAGCTGCAGACGCACTGTCCTGTCTTCGAGGTACATGGTCTTCGAGAGGAAATCAATGCCAATGGTTGCCTGGTAGGTGTTGTCGAAAGTGTCGTACATGAATCGTGTGATCAACGACGTCTTGCCTACTGATTGCTCGCCCAAAAAGACCAGCTGCGAGGTAGTCGGAATGCACACGATACCACATTGTTGGATGGAGATTGCAGATGAGAAAAGGGTCAGAATACTTGCAGCTTTCGACGACGAGGATTGTTCCGCTGATTGCAAGCGACCTTCTTTCCAGGGGTGATTGGGAAGCGCACCTTAAACTTTCTCAGAGGCTGGCCGAATTCGGCTGTGCTTGCGCCTGGAGCATTTGACATGTTGGCGTGTAATTATGGTCACTGGAAGAAGAAGATGATGAATCTGGCCGCTGTTGCGATTCTTGTGCTGATTCGTGTTGTGTAGACGGCAGAGTGCTGAATGCGTCTCTAAGAATGAGTCGAGAAGCGGACGTGCGGTTGGATGTGTAGTTCCTCGCTGAACTTGGAAAAGAGAGCGAGTGCCGTCAACGGAGGGTCAACGTGTGGAGGCGCAGTATATTACTTGTCTGTAGCTGTAATGAATGTTGGAATGTCAAGTAGAAGCAAGGATGGATGATGGAAGAAGAAGGAAAAGAAGAAGAAGGAGAGGTAACGATTGAGAAAGTGTCAATTGAGAGAGAGAGAGGGAGTGTGTGTGTGTGTGTGTGCTGCAAGTCTCACCCGCGTGCGTCTGTCTCTCGGATGGCCCGCACTCCGTCATGCATTCATTCCACCTGTCCAATTTCAAGGCAACCACACTTTTCGCACGAACAATTTTAGCTCTTTAGCTCCCACCTACACATTCGGTCTAACAAGCTCACCCCAAAATCATCAAGCTTCGTTGGCTTCAAGAAAAGAATCGAGCCGTCGTGGATCGGGACCGTGGGCTGCATCCCGAAGATCAGATGCGACACTTTTAGATGCAAGACCAATTCCTCTTGTTCCGTTTCCGCACACCTCCGCCCCTTCCATGCTCTTGACCGGACATTTTTACGCCAACCAGACACAGAACAAATGGCAGAAAGAAACGCAAACAAGAAACAGAGATGTGCAGCACATGGACAGTATATAGAGGATCAATTTACAACTTCTGAAGAAACCGGGTGGGGGGTTACAAAGTGAGAGAGGGAGATTGCGCTTGTCGGAGAAGCTTACTTTCGAGCAACGTTTGTTCTAGCAACCTGCCAGAGTGAAATTGGCTGCCATCAATCGTAGCGATGCTGAAGCCAACTGTCAAGCTTGAACGACGTGGCGGGCTCTAGGCGAGAAAGGGGGAAGAAAGCCAAAAAAAAATAAAACCTGGCGGATTTTTACTTGTAGAGAGCACGCTTGGCAGCACGAACGACGATGGCAGTGTCGGGGAACGAGAGCTTCTCGAGGTTCTGAGCGTATGGAGTGGGGACGGCGGCACCGGTGACACGCTCAACGGGAGCGTCGAGGTGGTCAAAGGCAAAGTCGTTGACGGTGGCAGCGATCTCGGCACCGACTGAGAACTGGGGGAAGCCGCTCTCGACGGTAACGATGCGGTTGGTCTTCTTGACCGAGTCAATGATGGTGTCGACGTCCATGGGAGCGATGGTGCGGAGGTTGATGACCTCGGCCTCGACGCCTTCCTCCTTCTTGAGGATCTCGGCGGCCTCCATGGCGTAGTTCATGCCGATCGAGTGGGAGACGATGGTGATGTCCTTGCCTGGACGCTCGATCTTGGCCTTTCCGATGGGGATGGTAAAGTCATCCGAGAGAGCCTCCTGGGAGATCTGGAATGACTGACCGTAAAGGATCTCGTTTTCGAGGAAGACGACCGGGTTGGGGTCACGAATGGCCGACTTGAGAAGACCACGGCAGTCCTCAGCAGACCAGGGGGAGATGGTCTTGAGACCAGGGATCTGACCGTACCAAGCGGCGAAATCCTGCGAGTGCTGGGCACCGACACCGGCAGCAGCACCGTTGGGACCACGGAAGACGATGGGGCAAGGCACGTTACCACCAGACATGTAGTAGGTCTTGGCACCCGAGTTGATGATCTGGTCAATGGCCTGCATAGCAAAGTTGAACGTCATGAACTCGCAGATGGGACGAAGACCGGACAAGGCAGCACCGACGGCGAGACCGGCGAATCCAGACTCGGTGATGGGGGTGTCGATGACACGCTTCTCGCCAAACTTGTCGAGGAGACCACGGGTGATCTTGTAGGCACCGTTGTAACGAGCGACCTCTTCACCGAGGATAAAGACCTTGTCATCGCGAAGCATCTCCTCCTCCATGGCCGAGTTCAATGCATCTCGGACGGTGATTTCCTGGGGCTTGCCATCGGTAGAGGCGTTGCGGGAGGAGGAAGGGATGAAGGCGGTGAGTGCGGCAGGGTTAGTAGTGAGGCGGGAGGAGCTGGCGACGGGCGACTTTTCGAGCAAACGAGAAGGCTGCTTGGCGGCGGCCGAGGTGGAGAGCGAACGGAGACCGGAACGGTTGGCGTTAACGCGGGCCAAGGAGGCGAAAGCGGAACGAGCGGCAGCCATTTTGCACGAACAACAACAACGACGACGACGACGAAGGACAACGACGAGGATGTTAGGGGAGGGAATGAGATGGTGTTAGTTGAGTGGGGAGGGAGGATCAGGTCAAGGTCAAGCAGAGAAGCAAAGGCAAAAAGAATTCTCAGCAGCTTTGGATGGGAAATGGCAGCAATCAGAAGAGCCACGACGCAGCACCAAACACACAGCGCGCGCGCCAACACTCTCAAAAAAAAAAAAGAGGGAAGAAGAAACCACCAAAAAGAAAAAGAAAAAGAAAAAGAAAAAAAAAAGAAATAGAGAAAAGCGCGAGCCACCTCAATTTCCAAGACAGACTGAGCTGCAAGCCTAAATCGCGACATCGATATGATATCCGTCCACGGCACCCTATTTGGGAATCTCGGTCAAATTCGAACACGCACCCACATCCACGCTGAGCCAATTCAAAATTCTCAAGGCAAACAGCACACTATACTGTACTGCGTGGTTTGGAAATTCGGATTATTGGCCGTTTTGACAGAGAGAGTGCTTCAATCTCGGACTTTGTTCGGCGTGCCATTCCCAACAACACGCGATCCACCGCCAAAGCCCACACGGAAGGATTGCACCGACAGCAGCAGCAACAACATCCGACGTGTAAGCAGTCTGTGACATTGGAGTAAAGTTGATCAGGATGCATTCCGACATGGTTGATCCAGCCCGATTGGGTATATCTACAATTGCGATAAGATATGCTTGCTTTTCGGAGAGGGCCATGGTGATAGAATAATAGTGACAAGCAGGATCTGTGTGTGTCTGTGTGTGAGTGGGCGTGTGTCGCCGTCGCTGTCGACCAATTTTATCGATGCCAATATTAGAGAGGGGAAAAAGGGCGACGCGGAAGCAGCCGTCGGTGCTCGTGTGTGGGTGGGTCTACTGTACTTTGGATTCAAGGTAGTTAGGAACTGTTAAGGCTCGCCATCAGACAGCGTGGAGAAGCAACGAATGTGTTCTTGTGCCAGCCTCGATTCTGCGAGTAGCGGGAAGCAATCGAGTGAATGGTGTGCTCTCTCGCCTTTAGCGGTGACAGCGGTTGCATCTACCGATCTGTTCCGCACGGACGCTGCAGGCACAAACAGCAAAGTCGGGACATCCGCCGTCCGTCTTGGAGCGGCAACTCTCAAACCCAAAGGCGTGTTGGGGTTTCGCGGAAAGATCCCACCCAAAATCATTCAATCCTTCCGAATTCTTTTTCTTGTGTGTGTGTGTGTGCATGCAATTTGACCGGCCAAATGCACGGCTCTTTTGAATCGCTTATCGTCTCAGAGCTTTGTCGGATGGCAACCCGATGCCGATGAAAACTTAATTCATCTCAAGGGTTGGCGGTCTGAGCCCCGATCGATTTGGACTGTATGTAGATGAATCCAGCCAAAGCGTGCTGCTGCTCTGCTGCCTCTCCTGGAAACGTGTGATGGTCTGATCACAGAGTCAGGCAATTTTGCCATTTTCTCTAGAATCGCCATCTGCTGCCACACCCGGAATGTGGTTTTCTCTCCTCTTGAGTGAGTCAAGCAAGCAAATTTCCAGATTTCGCATTCAACTGACACCAAAAGTCTGTCTCTGTCATCTTGGTCGACATCTTCTAGCTTCCATCACCATCACTACCACCATCCTACTCACGTCACAATACTGCTCTTCAAAAGCAAAAGCAGCAGCATCAGCAGCAGCAGCAGGACTGATACATTCTACAGGCAGCATAGTACGCACGATCAGCAGCTGCTTTGACCAGCTCTAGCCAGCAACATCGGCAACTTCCGACTCATCGAGCTCAGTTTGCTCGGCCTCACTCACACAGAAGCCACAGCTCAGCACTCAATCACCTAGCGGATCAGCACCCGACCGTACAGTCACCTCCACCACCAATCATCGGCTCCTTCCGCTCTTGAACTCGAGCTCGAGCAACCACGCATTCCAAATAGCATTGAGCTGCACTTTGCCAGTGACCACACCACTTGAAACGGCCTCTCTTCCGCTACTCTACCAAGCCACACAAGACCAACGGCGCTTCTTCCCGTCAAGATGAGTAAGTATCATCGCGACTCAGCCCTCTCAACTGCCAAATCCAACACCATACTGACATGATCCCTCGCTATTGCCTCTGCCATCGCAAAACAGTGGACGATCTGACCGAAGCCAGCAGCGACTACGCTGCCAACTCTTGGGTCACCTGGTTCCTCTCCACAAAGGGCAACGAGTACTTTTGCGAGGTCGACGAAGACTACATTCTCGATCGCTTCAACCTCACAGGCCTCAATGCAGAGGTTCAACACTATCCACAGGCCCTCGACCTCATCACCGACTCTTTGGAGGACGACCTCTCCGATTCGATCCGCGATTCGGTAGAAGCACAGGCAAAGTTGCTCTACGGTCTCGTTCATGCTCGTTACATTATCACCACACGTGGATTGGCAAAGATGCTCGAAAAGTACAAGCGCGCCGACTTTGGCCGATGTCCTCGGGTCCTCTGCTACCAACAACCTTTGCTTCCCGTAGGTCTTAGCGACAACCCGTTCCAAAAAGCAGTCAAGCTCTTCTGCCCACGATGCGAGGATATCTATTCCCCCAAAAGCAGCCGACACGGTACCATTGATGGCGCCTTTTTTGGCTCCACTTTCCCTCACATGCTCTTTATGGTCTATCCCAACGTCTTGCCCTCCAAATCGCCAACTTCGCAATCGCCCTTCTTGCTCAGTGGATCCTCCCAACACCGTTCCGACGCTCGCGCACATGCAGAGCAGGCCGATGTAGACGATTCCATCATGTCCATCCCCGGTGCAGGCAACGGTTCGGCTCTTCCAGGCACAGCGGGGTCCTCCTCCTCCGCGGTCGCTGCTGCAGCAGGAAGTGCCCCCGCCAACTCTACAGCCGCTGCCGCAGCCAAAGTCGAGCGATACCGACCACGCATCTTTGGTTTCCCCGTTCACGAAACGAGCAAACTTCAGAAATGGCAGGACAAGATGCGCGACCAGCAAATCGAGCGGCTAGAAAAAGTCGAAGCTGCTGGAGGCATCGCGACCCCTGGAGCCGCCGCCTTTTTCCGCAAAGCAGCCCCCGTCACCACTACCACCACCACCGCAGAAGCCACATCAACAACCACACCAGCACAGGCACAGGCACAAGCCGCACAGATTTCGGCCGCAGCTTCATCACAATCCGCAGCAGCAGCGACAACGACCAGCACACCATTGCAATCGGCTCCTTCGGCCAGCGCGCGATCCTAGTAGATTTGTCTCTTTATTGCACTCTTGTACACTCTGTCAGCTCTTCTCTCGCGCGCATCGCTCGTCTAGGCATTGCCAGCAATGGACTTGTTTGCGCCTATATACCATGACCTCTACTCTTTCGTTTTCGCCTGACAGACCTCTGTTGTGTGTCGCTCTTGACACACGCTAACAGGACTGCCGTCGCACGCCATAGTTTTGCACGAACGCCACGAACGCCAGCGCAGGCATTTGAAACCATGCAGACACACTTTGGCACCAGCGGCAAGAGGAGCCTTCTGAGCAACTGAATCAACAGATAAAAATGATGCATTTCCAATAAAGTTACGACAATAAGTTACGACAATGAACAACCGCCTCTCTATTTGCTCCCTCTCTTCCTTTTTAGTCGAATGACGCATCTAATCTACTGTATCTTGATTCTATATCGTATCTCAAACCGAGCAGTTCTCAGGTCACCTTAGAGCTGGGTGGAAGCGACTACTTCAGCAACGAGTTTCCTCATATCCTCTGCTCGTGCTGCACCGGCCTCTAGGACCTCTTCGTGATTGGCCGCCTCACCGATGTCCTGTTTCAGCGTCCTCTTTACTGCGTCTTCGACGCGTTCTCCGCCGTTCTTTTCCTCCTCGAGCGCCTTCTTAAAGTCAAAGTAAGGCTTTAGTACGACCTTGTTGGTGATCAGACTGATCGCCAAAACCTTCATACCCGCATGAGCGGCAGCGATGACTTCGGGAACTGTGGACATTCCCACGGCATCCGCTCCTACAGTTTTCAAAAACCTAGCGTCTGCCCTGGATTCGTAACTCGGACCCAACACATAAGCGTAAGTTCCACTTGCTAGCGATTCGCTAAGGCCCAGTTTCTCGGCTGCTTTATACAGCGCCATTCTCAACTCCAAATCGTAGGCGTTGGACAGAGGCGGGAATCGCGGACCCAGAGCGTTCAGATTCGATCCGATTAATGGGTTCATACTCGTCAAGGTGGGCAGAGAGAGATGATCGTGAATGGCCATAATGGTTCCAACTTGAAAGTCGTCGTGAAGGCCACCGGCAGCGTTGGTTACGATGAGGGATTGGACGCCGAGAAGTTTCATAACTCGTGTGGGGAATACGCAAGATGCAGCAGAGTGACCTTCGTAAGTGTGGAATCGTCCGAGACATGCAACGACGGGGACGTTGGAGAGGAGGCCAAAGGCGAGCGAGGATTTGTGGCCTTCGACAGTTGATTCTGAGAATCCGGGGATGGAAGTGTAGGGTACGTGAATGGGGTTGGTGAGGGATGAGGCTAGGCCCGAGAGTCCAGATCCGCTGTTTACGTACCACGCATCAGAGAGATACAAAGAGATGCTGGTCAGTGACAAAAGAGCTCCTCGAAGAAGAAAAAGAAGAAGAGCAAGAAAGTGGTCTATGGGGAGGAAAAGGGGGTGGGCTTACCAGATGATCCCCCATTTGGGAGAAGCAAGTTCAGCAGGTACGACGGAACGAATTGCATCGACTGCCTGTTTGAATTGCTGTGGCAGAGCCTCGAGGTCGACAGCGCTGTTGTTCGTCATTGTTCCAATAATCAAGGTTTGGTCTATGTTGGTCTATAAGCGTGTACGGGGTAGTGATGAGGGGGGATGAAAAGGTGTTGGTGTTGGGCTTTTGACCTTTTGATTTTGTTGTCTTGGCTTTAGTCTCCGTCAAAGCACGGACGGATGGTCGGATTTCGTAGTGGAGGAGAAGCACCACCGCCAAGACACTGAAGAGCAAACACACAGGCACAGGAACACGCACACACATAACAAATGAGATAAGGAAGAAAAAAAGGGGAAAAAAAAAAAAAAAGTTCCACCAAATACCGCCTCACAACTTCACTCCCCCCCAGATCCGCACCCTTGCTATTATGCTGGAAGACATCCTGGTCGGATGGTCGGCTGTTGAAACACATTCACCCCACACATACACCTCATATCTCATGTGCATACCGGAAGAGTTGAAGCCATCTGGGGCACAAAAAAAAAAAAAAAACAAAAAAAAAAACGAAGAAAACCCGCGATCGACGGTCCGATATACAGTGTAAATAAGACTTCGGCCTTCTCCGAAAGGCGCATTTTTCTGGTCCAACGCAACGGAGCCCCGAAAAAAAAAAAAGGGCTCGGAAAGAGGGTCATGCTTTTGGCTTCCAGCCGGGTTGTGTTCCATGGGAAGGCTTTCTCACGGCGAGACCAATGCCTCACAGATTCACGGTCAGGGTGCACTTGCTCGGCCTTCATACAATTACGGGGCACGATGCAATTTGTGCTTAGATCTAGATAAAGTTAGCAAGGAATCTAGAGAGATGATCTACCGGAACATGCGAATTTATGGCACGTCCAAACCGCTCCCCTCGTCGTCGGAAGAAAGCATATCTGCGGCCTCTATAGCATCTGCTACTCTCTGCTGATGTAAGCGGTTCTGTCGAGCATGACTTGCTGTTCTGCTCATGGTGACCGATGTTGTCGTGGCCGTTGCACTGCTTGACGAAGGATGACTGTCTGCAAGTTGGAAGGATTCCACCCAGAAATCCAGCTCTCCCCCCTCGTCTTCGCCGTCAAACCACTGGATTCCTTGCTGAGAACGACCCATCATCCAGGCGCTCACCTCGCACGGATGAACACGTAGCCTACTAGCTGCTACCTCTTCTTGCTCTTCCTCTTCTTCTTCCATTGATGAGGATCTGCGGAGAGCGGTGACGAGTTCAACACGGCACAGTGTAGAGGAACCGAGGCGTGGATAGCGAAGATTTCGCATCCAGTGACGATACTTTTCTGTATATCCGACATAGTCGCGCTCCGCGTGTCCTACTAGAAGCAGCAGTTCGAGTGTGGGATGCAGATCGATGAGGGTCTGAAGAGGATTGACATCCAGGTCTTGGCTTGAAGATTGGGTGGCGGAGGCGACGATCATGGGCACCACTAAAGCGAGCTTCTTTAACGCCGGTAAAGAGGACAACATCCTCGCTGTGTCTGGGGTGATCCTGAATCTCGGACCGTGCAATTGAAGGTGTGTGAGATTCGTCCACCGGTTCGGAAGCCAGAAGTCCTTGTCGAGGTCTGCACCGTAGTGACCCATTAGACAGCTAAATTCGTGCAGCTGTGGTGAGATGGATGTGAGCGCTCGTGACAGGCCTCGAGGAACGGCTTCGATATGTAACGTTTGGAGCGAAGTACAGTGGGAAAGAACGAGACGGATGAAGGGCACGAGATGCTTCTCAAAATGCACCTGGGCTTGGGAGGCGTCGAACAGTGCTGGTCCGTATCCGTGGGAGAAGGACGAGAGGCTACGTGCACGTAGAGTCAAAGTGGAAACGCGAGATCGAGCCAGATCGCGAATGCCAAGTCGATCTTTGTCGAGGGAGATGGCGAATGCTCGAATGTGGTGCATGCCGTACAGGCGGAGGTTGGGAAGTAGGAAGATGGATAGTACGGCGCGATGACTCGCTCTGTTTACTCTCGCCAGTTCGAGCAGCTGTGCGGTGGAGGTAGAAGCGACTTGGAGGGAGATGTCTTGGGCAGCGAGGAGGATGACGTGGACGATGAGTTCGAGTGGTAGACGAGGGTTGCCGATTGTCGAATCTTGGGGCACAGGAGGAAGAAGAATGGAAGCATCGCTGCCGCCACCGATCGTCTCGATATGTTGCTGCGTATAGATCGCTGTTCTCCTGCGCGGCTTTGGTGGCGGTACGGAGTGGGACCAGGATGAACCGAGCCGCGCAAACGACCAGAGGGAGTCCGACAAGGTCATATTGTGCAAGGTGAGATCATCGAGGAAAGCGAGCTAAGAACGCCAGGGATGCGCTCCTGACCGGTGTGTATAGCTGTTGCAACAAGCAGGATGCTTGAACGGAGGAAGCGAATGTAGTGCCTGAGGGAGAAGTGGATTCGAGCCAAAGTGTACGATGGATGTGCGTTGGATGTGCGTTGAATGGGGTGGTCCTGCTGGATGATGGTGGAAGTGAAGCAAGATGAAAATGAAGCTGCTCGTGATCATAGACAGCGACAAAGTGTCTACGTGGAGGTTTTTCCATCGCCTTGCTTCCGCCAAGACTTGAGATTACGCCATCTCGGCACTTGACTTGATCAAACTTTCATCACATTTTGCACACAGTCACACTTTACGTTAGCACAGGTGGATAGGAAACAATGGATAGGCAGATGGGCGATGCGAAAGACATGCAGAACTCAAGTGGGAACAAGACATGGGATGGAAAGGAGAGTGTGCGGCCTGTTGGGATATAGGAAATCTTGTATCGCTCAAGGCGTATAGACTTCTGGGGCTAAGACCGACCGATGGAAGGACGGAAAGAGGGAAGGTGACAGGGAAAAGGTAGCGCGGATTACATGGCAACACAGTTGCAGCCTCCGCCAGCGGGGGCGTAAGGGTCCTCGCCCTTGCTGACGGGGCCCCAGACGGATGGGACGAGGTAGTCGCGAGTGCTCTTGCAGTAGTTGATCAGGCTGTCGAGCGCACAGAGGCGAGAGAAGTGAAAGTATAGCAATGAGTCAACGAGTCGCTCCTTTGGCACAAGGCACATATGCAGCAACGGTCCAGGACCTCGTGGTAGGATAGATGCCAGTTGCGAAGGAATCCTGCCGCTAGCTTTTGACAGGAAAGACTTACCTCTGACTGGCCTCCGAGACACGAATACGGGGACGATCGAGATCCTCTTTCAGGCGTTGATTGTGCTCTGTGAGTCTACGAAGCTTGAGCTCGGACATGGACTGTTTGTGGGGCTTGACGTTCATCGTGGCGGTGTATGCTTTTCAGGCGATGGAAACGAGTGCAGTGGTGGTCAAATGCTGCTATTCTCGAGTTTGAAAATGACAGAGCGTAAATGCGGTCCTTTGCGATGGATATGAGTCGAGTCGGATGCGATGCTGGTGATGGTGACGGTGATGAGGAGGGAGTGATGATGGAGTGATAGGCCCGACAGCGACAAAAGGGTCCAAGTGCAGATGAGCGCGCGAGAGAGAGGAGAGAGAGAGATTTCTCCGCATTGCGAGTGCGCGTGCCATTCGCTCGCTCACTCGTTCACTCGGCCGTCTAGAATTTTAAGCTTAATTTCTCGCCGAGAAATTGAAAGTGTCGAAGAATGCACCGCTCAATCCACCGCACATTGATCAGATCCTGCTCAGATTGCTGGTGCTGCTGATGCTTCTGATGCTGCTCATGCTGGCTGGCGATGAATCAAAATCAAATCAGATCTTTGAGAGGGGGCAAAAAAAAAAGGAGATTTTCCCAAGGCTCTGCAGCGATAAGCAAGCTTTGAACGCATTCACGCCAAATCACAAAGCGTCGAGTCAACCTCTCTCATGCAAGACAACTCGGCTTGCAGATTTCAGAAGAAAGCTCCACATTCACGCTTTCTTGTGCGACGATCCAAGCGATCAACATCAGGATCCAGCAATCCTACCTCCATCATACCACCACCATCATCATTCGTCATTTTGGTTCTACGGACGACAATCGCATCGCAACCGACACACACACGACCATCCTTTTGTTTGTTTCTGATCCAATCGTGCTCGTAAGCACCGACTTTTTGTCACGGTACGTTTTCTCTAGCCACCTTGAAGCTTTTGCAGGCTCGATCGGTCAGATGACTTTCTTGGCAGAGATCAGCTTGGATGTTTGGGGATCAAGCGTTAGCCTGAAAAATACCAGCATCGAGGCGTGGCACGGCAGTTGAGCTCATCGGAAGAGCCGTTGCGATGCCATCGAAAAGCGGATCTTGCTCTCCAAATAGCAGTTGCAACCATGGCAGAACATCGACTGACAATAGTACTTTCACTCTCTTTGCTTCTCTAACTGCATCTCGAATCTGATCCTCTTCTCTATCGTTCGGACACGCACAATCATCGCCTTCGGATCCACCGATCTTTGGTCCAACGCACACACACATCGATCGCTTCCACGCCATCGGCTCATCCGTCCTTGAATCATTGCCCGTCGTCTCGTTTCGGTCATGCTGTTGACGTCTTCTCGATCGATCGTTTTTGACACCCACGATATGATCACTGACTTTTCCAACCCATGCGATCCGATCATATGACGGCTCGTGCGGCCTTCCATTCTGGGTCCATTTTCGACGCTCTAACATTTTTCACTCTTGTCCCGCTTTTCTTCTTGATGCTGATCTGGCTTCGCTTCGTCAAACTCGCTTTTGCCCGGCCGCGGCCTGCACGCGTCTCTCTCTCTCTCTCTCTTCTCTTGACCTCGCCACGTTTCGAACCCCCTTTTTGGTGTTTCTTCTTGATGTTTGCTTTTGCCGTGGCTTTTCGCTTTTTTCGCCCTTTTCTCTCTTGGGTATCCCCGCGACCTCCGGACGCGCTTTGCTGCCTTGCTCGTTTATCTTTCTTTTTCGTTTTTTTCTTCGGACGGCTCTTTCCGCGCGGTCTTATTGGACGATGCCACGGTTGGATGCTTCTTTGTTCGACCATGGCTTTGCTCCTCGCTGCTCACATTGCCGCTTGCCACTGACCCCAAATAAACCCAATGGACCGCGCACTACACCTTTTCCTTTGCTCACAACGGTTCGCCGTATCTTGGCTCTCCCCCGCGCTTGCCACTTGCTCCTGGTCTTGTTGCCGACCTCGTTTGTTCGGCCTCCAACCCTCCGTTTTTGGCTTCTTGTCATCCTTCTCCGCTTGATTCCTGCTTTGCACAATCCCTCGTCGGCCAATCCGCTTTGATCCTTTATCCCCCACATACACGCTCCTCTGCGCTTGCTCCGATTTCATCCATACTGCGACCTCATCCCTTGTTCCCTCTCCCTCCGAACTCCCGTACCGTTCGCCGGTCCGTCCTCGATTCTTAAAACTCTCTTCACCTCGTCTTTCTCTCCACTTTCCTCGTCATCCCTTCTTCCTTTCCCCACCATCCTCTTTTTTCATCTGTCCTACCTACCCCGAGTAGATGTCTACGGCTCGTCTTAGCACCAGCGCTTCCACTCGAGTCCTTCTTTCTTCTGCCCGCTCTTACTCGACTCTCTCCTCTCGAGTCGCCCGCAGCACCAACACTCGCTCCAGCCTTCAGAACGCCTCTTCGCTTCTCACCGCCAACCGCACCAACAACTTCGCCTCTTCGCCTCACTTTGGTGTCAACACCCGTCTTTTCTCCACCACAATGACTAACCCTGGTAAGTGCAAAGTGCGCTTTCGTCGTCTCTCCCCGTTCTTCTCTCTACTCTCTTGTCCACGCTCCACAACACGGGCGGCACCGTCCTTCTGGCTGCTCCTGCTCGCCGCAATCGCACAGAGCTAGTCGCGACAACAAGTTTCTTCAGCTGACTCGCAGAAGCCAGACAGTCTTGGCTTGGACGACAGCTTGCCGGCAGCAACCGCAACGGTTCTTCCATATCTGCGTATATGTGAATCGCCTCTCATGGACGCTTCAGTGCAGACCATGATGGTGTCATCCTGTTTGCAAAGGCAGCTGGGCGATGCTTTGTGGGGCTCCTCCTTCGTCAAGCACTGATCGTCAAGGCGATGGCCTCCTCGCGGCAGCTCGTACGATTACGATGCCGGCCAGTCTCCCCACTGCCTCTCTTTTGGCTTGTGCGAGCAGGAATTTGTGCGCGAACCGCGTACAACGAGAGGGCTTGGGCTTGGAATGTCTCACTCAGCCATCCAGCCCACGCTCGGTTTCGTCAGCGAGCGAATGGCGATATAGAGCCAGGGTCTTGCGAGGCTGTCCAAAACCCCACGCTCTATTTCTGCTTATTTGGTGCTTTTTGATTGTCTTTGCTTGGCGCCTTTTTTTGGGCCTGTTGGATTTAAATTTGGTCCATTCCGATTTTAAGAGAAAATAACCTCGGCTTTGCATTGCACTCCGGCGCGAAGAGATGCCGGATGTTACGGCTCAAGTCGCATTCTTCGAGAGCATTTTTGGCCGGTTACACAGGGCAGACTGCATATGTAACAAGCATGCTTCCACTCCAACATTGCCTTCCCTGCCTCCCCCCCCCCCCTCCCCTCCCCTCCGCCTTGTCTCTTTTTCCTCTTCTTCCTTTTCGCTGTTCGTTCCGACACTGACCATTTTTCACTCTCGACATCTTTTTGCATCACCCAATCCTGATTCTATCCCGTCATGCCGTCCCTCGTTCGTCCACGCGGTTCCAACCCACCAGCCAAGATCAAGGTCGCCAACCCCGTCGTTGAGCTCGACGGTGATGAGATGACTCGCATCATCTGGCACAAGATCCGTGAGGACCTCATCCTCCCCTTCTTGGACATTGACCTCAAGTACTACGATCTCGGCATGGAGCACCGTGATGCCACCGACGACAAGGTCACCGTCGAGGCCGCCGAGGCCATCAAAAAGTACAAGGTCGGTGTCAAGTGCGCCACCATCACCCCCGACGAGGCTCGTGTCAAGGAGTTTGGCCTCAAGAAGATGTGGCTCTCGCCCAACGGCACCATCCGCAACATCCTCGGCGGTACCGTCTTCCGTGCCCCCATCGTTCTCGACGACCTGCCTCGCCCCGTCCCCGGATGGACCAAGCCCATCGTCATTGGCCGTCACGCTTTCGGTGACCAGTACCGTTGCCAGAACTTTGCCGTCGACAAGGCCGGCAAGTTCACCATGGAGTTCACCCCCGCCGACGGCTCAGAGGCTCAGAAGTGGGAGGTCTTCAACTACCCCGAGGGCGGAGGATCCGGTCTCGCCATGTACAACACCACCGAGTCCATCACCGGCTTTGCTCACTCTTGTTTCAAGATGGCCCTCGAGAAGAAGATCCCAATGTACTTGGCCACCAAAAACACCATCCTCAAGGCCTACGACGGCCGTTTCAAGGACGTCTTCCAACATCTCTACGACACCATCTACGAGAAAGAGTTCCAAAAAGTCGGCACCGAATATTCTCATCGGTTGATTGATGATTTAGTTGCAACTATGATCAAGAGTGATGGCGGTTTCTTGATGGCGTTGAAAAACTATGATGGTTAGTCGAGAATAGGCGACGTTGACGAGAAAGAGAGAGAGAGAGAGAGAGCGAGCATCGCTGACACGTTTTTTTTTTTTTTTTTTTTTTTTTTTTTTCTCGTTTTTTCTTTTCTTTTCCTTTTTTTTCATGATTAATCTCTACATAGGCGATGTGATCTCGGATATCACTGCGCAAGGTTTCGGTTCGCTCGGTATGATGACGAGTGAATTGATTACGCCCGACGGTGAGATCCTCGAATCTGAGGCGGCCCACGGAACCGTTACTCGCCACTACCGCGAGCACCAGAAAGGTAATGAGACGTCTACCAACTCGGTCGCCTCGATCTACGCTTGGACTCGTGGTCTTGCTTTCCGTGGCAAGCTCGACAAGAACGACGACCTCGTCTTCTTTGCCAACGCTCTTGAGGAGGCATGCCTCGATGCGATCAAGGCTGGTAAGATGACCAAGGATCTCGCACTCATTTACCACGGCAAGCAGATGAAGCGCGAGCACTATGTCACAACGATGGAGTATATTGAAGAAGTCGCCCTTCTGCTGAAGCAGAAACTCACCGCACGCGGCATTGAAGCTGGCAAGCTCTAGGTCGACTTTTTTCGACCCTTTTGTTTCGTTGCGTCGTTCAGCATTCCCTGTCGACGATGTACCTCGTCCAAAAAATAATATGAACTTGAATTGCATTGAATTGCCCTCCCCTTTCAGCCCACGCAAGCTTTTCCTTCTCAGTACGTGTGATCTAGGCTTTAGCTTTTCTGTTGGTTTGGGCCTGTGCTGGCGAGGCAACGGCCTGGCCAGAGTCACTCAGTCTGTTATACAGTATGAATAATTTGAGTCAGCAAGACCAAAAAAGGACTAATTTACAGTACAAGCTCAGGCTACCGTTCCCATTAAAACAGCAAAATGATTACAATCTGGTTTTCAGCGACTTGAATGATTTTCCTCAGGTTGGTTTTCAGCAACTGAGAAAGAGAGGGAAAAAAAAGAAAAAAAGGAAAGAACAGTTGGTTTTTTTAGAGACTCGTTGGCGACAACAAATCTCACCGTGAAGCGCTTTCATGCCAAACGCACAAAATCCAGGCTTTTTCTTTCATTCATTGGGACTTGAACAACCAGCAGATGCCCAAAAGCTTCGTTGTTCTGTCAGAGATGCAATAGCCGCCTGTCTCCGTTCCGGCCTGAAGCCGAAAGGTTAATTTTCAACATCTCTCTTCCGGCTAGATCATTGAACCCTATTGGCAATCATTGTTGATTTTCGGGTTATGTAATGACTCTTGTATACATGTTTTCACTCAGACAAGCAATGGCCACGATCAATTGAGCTTACAGACAGATTCGGAGCTTCTTGAGGCAGTCAATGTTTCTCACGGATCTGGCAGGAGAGAAACAAAAAGGTCGACGTTTCTCGTGGATCTGTGTGGGGAAAAAATTGAATTTTTTGGCGACGGTCGACGGTCGACGTTTCTCGCGGATCTCACTGGCGAGAAATCAATATTTCAGGCAGAGGTCAACGTCTCTCGTGGATGGTACAGGGAAGAAGATTTCACTTTGCATTCAAATACACAACAAGTGTCATCTTTCAGTGAATACGTTCGCTATCTCTTCCCAGCATTTTTTGCTGTCTGTACAACTGCCTTTCGCGACGCTGCAAAAGTGTGGATGGGCTCCTTTTGGAGGATCGAGCTTCGCATGAAGCAACCAATCCCCCATCGCTGGTCACCGTCACCGTCAACAAGTGTGTAGTGCTTGTATTCTCTTGAGGCAAAAATCAGTGTGTCAAGTCGCTGAAGCTTGACTTTGACACCGAATTCCGGCAGAGCAAGCCATGCTCCGCCGCCAAAATTGAAGAGAAGGGAGGGATTTTCGTCGGCTGTGTCCTTGTGAGGATTACTGGTGGTGTTCTTGAACAAAAAAACAGTGGACCAGAATGAATGCAGCAAGTCAATATCCTTCCCAAAATGCTTTCTGAGATGCTGCCGGATGTAGCGTCGCTTGCTTAATTTTTCTTTGAAGAAAGGATGGATTTCTTGTTTGTGCAAAGCAGCATTTGTATGAGACTTTGTCCATAGCAAAAGCTTCATTGCCAGATTGCGATATCGCCTGCTGAGGTCTGTGAATCCATAGGAGGAACCAATCGAATGCCACAGTCCAAAAGCTGGAATGAGGGATCTCTTTGCCTGACCTGTGTTGGCAACTTGATCAAAGATGGCTTTCCCCTCAGTCTCTGAAACAGCAAGCCTTTTGGATCGCTTTTGTGCAGCGAAGAGTTGAAGAATTGGATTGCCTGTTGCTGAATCTTGAAGAACAACACCATGACCAAGCTCCAGCGGCTTCAATTGATCGGCTTTGTTGCTCCTTTCCAAAGTAATTGACTGGGAAGCTTGAGCCTTCTTGCGAGCACGTTGTTGCTGTCGTTGCCTTCGCTTGTGGGCAAGATATTCTTCACGAGGCAGCTGGTTCAATCGAACTTTGCTGCTTTTCAATTTTGCTCTTGCTCGGCTTTGACGCTTGACCTCAGCGTTGTATTGACGGCGAAACTCAAGAGGCTGATGCTTGAGTGCCAGCTCGGGGAAAGGTTTGCTGGGTAATGACATGATTTAAATTTTCTGGATGGATAAAGTTGCAAAGGAAGTTACATAGATGGCGACGAATTTGATGCCGTGAAGGCTGTGCGCGAAAATTGTCGCCGAAAAATGTCACTTGCTCCACTTTTGTTTTGTTTTTTTCCTGCTTTTTTTTCGTCTTTTTCGTTTTTTTTTTGGTTTTTTTCCCTTCTCTTTTTTGTACTTTTTGTTTTCTCATTTCCGAACCAGAAGTATCTTCAGTATTCCTTAACCGTAACAAAAATTGAATTTTTCATGAACCCATTTCCTTGTTTGAGACTGGTTTGTGATACCTGCCACTGTTTTTGAAACCTCTAATTGAATATTGATGTGATGGTCCATCCTCTACGATGAGTGATCACTCAGGCATGCTGCTAGAGGTTGGGGAACCGGCCAAATGTGCCAATTTCACGATGTCATCAGCGTGGCATCAAGAATTTGCGCTGGGTTACGATCTGATCCGACGAAAGATACAGTCGCGTCCAAAACTGTCCCATAATTTTGTTCTGAGCCAAATATCAATGAGGCTCCACACCAGTCATTTTTACAAATCTAAGCCTCCTCACAAGAATGATCACCACCATAATGTCGATATTTTGCTAGCTCATATCTAACACCTGGATGTGATAGATGCTATCCATAGCTACAACTTACTCACCAACAAAAAAAAATAGTTTAGTCTTGGTTATTGAACGGGAACAGCATCAAGATAGCCTTAAATTGGGGTCAAAAATTTTGTGAAATTCAACTGCACAGCGCAGTATTGCAAAAAAACACCCCCCTTCACAAGAATGGAAATCACACTATGATCAATGTTGCAGCTCACTTGCACCATTCATGGTGTGCGTAGCTGGTATGTATAGCTACAACTTTCTCACCAACATATAGGCAAGTGTCTGCTGACATTGAGGAGAAAAAGGCAGTATAAGGAAGGGTATCTTCAAATTTTCGAATTGAAATTTCCAGAGACTGATAAAGTGCACAAATGCACAAATTTTGGACTCAGATTTCCAAAAAAAAGAGAGCCAATTCTGCTACAGCACAATAACTAAGACTAAACTATTTTTTCTGTTGGTGAGTAAGTTGTAGCTATGGATAGCATCTATCACATCCAGGTTTTAGATGTGAGCTAGTAAAATATTGACATTAAGGTGGTGATCATTCTTGTGTGATGTGGTGTTTCAGAGCTAATTGTGTGCTGTGCTGTTGGAAATTTTCAGAATTTGCAACTCAAATTTGGTAAGATACAGGGCAGTATTGGACGCGACTGTATATCAGAAGTTCAGTATCTAAACAGACTGTGCAACATGTGTACAGTACAACACACACGCGCGTTAATCGAAGAAAATGTTAGGCCTAGCTATTAACATGCATGTTTGCCTTCGATGAGAGATTTTCAATTAAAAATTCCATCGGTGCAGCACTACTGTACTGTACTGTACTGTACAATTTTTTTTTTGAATTACTCAATTTTTTCTTCTTTATCAAGTTGAACCATCTGCAGGGTACAGTACGCACCGTTCAGTAATTAACTAAAAACATGCCTGATTTTTGAAGCACCAGTTTGACTCCATCTCACTGCATGAGCCAGGATCAAAAAACAAGTCAGCTGCTTAGAAACTGTAGTCTTGGCTCCAAATATTGTGGTTTCCCACTGAACTGCAGCAGCTGGAAGAATGCTGCAAGTCAGGAAGCTTTCAAAGATGGTGTTTGGTCCAGAAAAGGTGGTTTTTTTTTTCACAAAAACTGAAGGACGCGCACTGTACCACTACAGGAGGCGCAAAGATCTGAAAGCACCATTCCTGGTTGCAGCCTTGCAATTTGGTCCATTTTGCCAGGCCGCAAGTTCAAACCTTTTACCCATGCGCTCCTTACTTAGTCAGCCCTCCTGAGTCGAAGTTTGTGCTTGTGTGCTTCCACAACAAACACTCTGAACGCACTACACCGGCGTCAATTCAGCGTCACGAGGGCAGTGAGCTGCATTCCCTCAGCTTCAAAGACTCAGCTATTTCCTTTTAGCCGGGACTGTGACAGGGAAGCAGCTTCAACCCAAGATCGGATAAGATCATGAAGATCTTCCGGCTTGATTGGCAACACACACAAAATGAGCTGGCCAAGAGACCCGGGCTTGACAGGAGCAAGCTCAACGTATCCTCCAAGGACAGACAACCAACACAAGGTCGGTGAAAAGAAGTCTTCACCAGCACAAGGCCGACAGACAACCAACACAAGGTCGGTGAACAAGTCTTTGCCAACACAAGGTTGACAAAATGTACCTTTTGCTCATTGAGAGTCATCAAGGTAATTGTGTGGTGAAGGGAGAGTGGAAGCAGGAGTGAGAGTTGCGCGTAACGCGTTATTAACGCAACACGCATTGGCTTGGGAAAAAGAGAAATGTTAGGTCAACAAATTTGCTTCACAACCCTGTTCAAGCCAAGGTGTGTTTCTCCACTTCCGACCCACACTGAGCCTTTTCAATCCACCATCACCAGCACTGTTTTGCAAGGCTGCGTCACAGCCAATTTTGCAAGGCTGCGCATGTGACGGTTTTTCTTCTCTGGGGTGGCGCATGCACACAACACAATTTCAATTTGGCATTTTCTGTTTCAACCACCACTACCACAAAATATATACATCATGGCAACTATGAAGGCGGAACAAAAACGTTGTCTAAGGCTCAAACTTGAGCTTGGACGACTCAATCCCGAGATCATCAACATCGGCAAACCTTTCAACACGAAATCAAATACACCATTTTTCATTACTGGGGCTGCTGTGGAGAAGGACGTTGTCAGCTCTGCTGACATTCACTATCGGCGCAACATCACTTTAGTACAGTCTGGGAAGTGATTCTCCAACGCTTTGGACCTCGCTCACTCTTTGTTAAAGAGCGGATGGCTTCAGACTCGAAAGAAGGGCGCAAATACCTTGAAGAGGTAATCCGGAAAGCAACCTGGAAGAAACATTTGGTCTCTTCAAGAAGACAACCCGATCAAAGAAGCTCCAGACACTATCATTTTGGAGCCTGGTATGACCTATTTGGGAACAACCTTACTCTGACCTCAGAGACGATCCAAAGAAGTAATGAAGCAGGCAAAGCCGCTGTCGCTGATTTTTGCATTTGGTTCAAAAACTTTGCCAAGCACAAGATCCTCCCGCTGGTGATAGATCCTTCCTCTGGTCTATGCCCAGAGTTCCATTCTAAGCTCAATGATAGGATGGAGGTTCACTTCCCCTGGGCTGCAAGGAAGGTGCCTGGTCTACAAAAGGTTTGTCATCCTCTCTATTCCACAATTGCGGCCATCAATGGTCTCTCAGGCAAGGCGCATCGAGATTTGAAGGATGCCGATGGATCAATGCTGGTCAACTTTGGGCAAACGGTTCTCCTAGAGTTGAGCAACCTCAACTGCTGCATCAAACTGCAGCCCCTCGATATCGTCATTTTCCGAACAAACCTACTCAAGCACCGAACGATAGAATCACCCAACCAACCAAAAGTCAACCGCCTTTCTCCTGTGAGATGGGCGGTTGCATGCTTCTTTCGGAAAGCGCTCGAGCTAAAAAAGGAACCAAAGCGTCATGATATTCTGTTCTACATGGACAGAGCAGAAGAAGAGTACGAATCCAGACGAAATCAAAAGAACAGGCGACGAAAGCCAAAGCAAGCCAAAAATGATCTTCTGGAAGCCAAAAACGAGGAGAACAAAGACAAACAAAGATACATCATGGGCGCAAAACAGTTCGAGGAAGAAGCTCGAGAGCTGCAGCAGGATGGACAACAAAGTAGGTCTGAAGATTCAGCCCAGGCTCAGCGGCGATCAGTCCGCCTGCAGAAACGGAATAAGTAGACTCAACATGGCGTCTCTGGACGACTTGTTTGTCAAGACATAAATCTTTCCTCGTGGCAAGAATCACCTGCCCTCTTCATTCACAAACTCCTTTGGTAGATCGTTTCTAAGTCCCACTAGACTTGATTCTCTTGCCTTGTTGTTGCTCCTCGCTCAATCTCGTGTCAAACTTCTCTTCTCAAACCGAGCCATGCCTCGCTCGTCTGTGAGGTTCTGTTTGACGCTGGACTCAATTCGCCGACACCAGCAATGCTCAACTTCTTCTGCCTCAGTGGTCGGCCAGCATGCATGCAGTTCGACAGACACAAATGATGATCAATTTACTCTCTGCTTGAACGCATGGCTCTGCTGTATATTTCCTATCTCATGCGTGCCAGATTGTGGTACACTCATCATTCGTTGCGATGCGCTCAGCTAATATGTCTCGTGTCACGATGTCACAAGCCGTTGCGAAGAGAAGACAGCGTGTAAAATACAATATGATAAACGAGAAACGGTATTTCCTTTTTTTCTTTTTTTTTCTTTTTTTCCCCCTTTCTTTCAATTTTTATTAGGGCTCGGCGCAGTGTTGTTTTTGCTCTCTGCGTGTGGGTTGGGTGTGTGAGTGTGTGTATCTTCTGGGCCACAAACAACCGCTGTCATTGCCACGTGCCTTCATCCGAAACATCTGCTGCAGCTGCAACAACTTGGCTCAATAAATTGATCATCAACCTGTCAACAGTCAGACTCATTGTTCCCAGCTTGTTGTCACACAGCTTCCTATGCCGCCCATCATCAAAATGGTCTGCCTCAAAGACAGCAACATACAACTGCAGTCTACAGAACTTGCTCCTCTTCATGCTGTCCCGTCTAGGGTAAGGCCATGAATTCCATCGACCACGACGATGGCCACAACGTTGAGGAGATTGCCTTATTGTTTGTCAATAGAGCGTCTGGCCCAAAATAACTCTGATTCACCAGAAATGCGTAGTTGAGAACGTGGCTTAAAAAAGATCGGTGAGTGTGAATGACAGAAAATGGATATTGCTGGTAAACATGAACACATGTCCGGATCGTCGCACAAACACCATCACACAAAACACATGCTACACATGTACAAAAAGATCAATAGCACCACGGCTCATTTAACTTTTCAGCAACAAACACACCTGTCAAGTTCCGAGGAAGTGCTGCAGGTACAACAGCAGATTAAGGCATATAAATTCCGAAATGAAACCCACGTTAACCCCACAAGAATTGCAGCAAACAAGGAACCCACTATGTATTGCGAACATGAGATCATCGGCAATACACTGCATGGCCTTATGGCCTTACCATACGAGGCAATTAGACTCCAAACGGCCGGTCAGGAGTTGTATTTCAAAGCTAGGACCCAAATACCTCAGCACACACCCACCACAATTCAAGGAAGGACACATATAAGCCGGAGCAGCCTTGACACGCTCTTATAGCATTGATCTTTCCTGACATTGTCTCTCAGCTGTTGTAATTCTGTTGCCCATTCGGAAGCAGCTCTAGATCAGTCACATATGAATTGATCGGTCTGGCTTGGTCAATTCGAGTATCCTGGCTGCTGAGGCCTGAAAAGTAGAAGAAAAAAAATGACGGCACATCTTGACATCCAAGCAGAGTCGGGTCTTCTGGATTTGAATCTTCCATGACAACGGAGCATGGGCCCCTTTTGACTCCACCTGACTACTGCCTTTGCCACACTGGCCAAACTGCACTTACTGACCTTCGATCTTCTGGCCAATCTTTGCCTTTCCTTCTCAGGATACAATGTGTAGGCACTTTGCCCCTTCAGCCCTTTGGGTTCATGGATGATTCATTGGCACTGGCTCAATTATGTCAGTGAGTCAACGTTGAGCAAGTGGCAGCAAGTGGAAGCAAATGCTCACCTGGTTGACACTGCACTTGAGCCGTTGGCAGACACTGTTTTGGGGCCAAGTCTATCTTTGTAGTCTGGAGCCCCGCTTGCCTTTGAGGGAGAGATGTGGCCTCGCATACATCCTTACTCCTTGCCACCAATTCTTCTCTCTCAACATTATCAAGTATCACAGCACCTTTTTTTATATCTCAACCCATCTTGACCATGATGCCAGCAGAAAACATCCCTGTCTGGGACTCGTCTGACTACACAACGGCTGTGCAAGCAGCCATGGAGAGGGGCATTCCTGATGGGATTGCTCCTGGAACTCAGGTCAAATGGCAACAAGGAGAAGCCAGACTGCGATCCTATGGGCAGAAGTGGCTGGATCACACTAGAAGAAACAACAACACCCTCCCTGAGACATGGGAAGCTTTCACTGCATCTGATGCAGAAGTCGATCAGTGGTTCTGGCCCACAGCAGTGGAAGTGGTGTGCAGTGATGGCAGTGGACCCACTCGGAGCAGCGAAGGAGCACTTAGCGAGCTGGAGGATCTCTGGGCAGCCTGGAATCGCATCAAACCACCGGCTAAGGTGAAGGAAGCTGTTCGAAAAAGCTGTATGATGCTTGTGAACGAGCATCCTCAGACCAGGCCACCAAAAGAGAAGGAGTATTCAACTTGGGAGGACATTGAACAGCTCATCAAACTGGGCGTGTATGGAGAGTACATGCATGGAAAATGGAAGTGCCCCCGTGAACGGGTTCAGATGGTCTGCTGTTTACTTGTGACAGTGGCCTGCTCCTGTCGCCTGGGGGAACTCATCGTTTCTCAACACTATGGGAATGACGATTGTGCCAAATGGAAAGACTGTGTGTTTTTCCTGCACAAACCAGAACATAATGGCCAACCTATTCACCTCAGTGTTGACTTCAGGATCAGGAACCTGAAGAGCCACCGCCATGATCTGACCAAGTCGTACGTACAGCTTGCACCATCTTTCTCAAGGATCTAGAACTACAAATGCTGAACTTTTGTGTATTCTTCTCTTTACAGGAAAACTATTCCCATTGTCTCTGACCCAACCCTAGCCTCGATCACGGATCCAGTACTCCTTTTGGCTTGGATGGCCATCCAGGATGGTGCTTTCAAACAAGTTACTTCACTGGAGGAGCTCGAGAATCCTGACCTGTCCTGGCTAGGATCTCGACAAAAGACCTGGAAAATTCGCATGCGTGCCGATGTTGCAGAGCAACCAATTTTCAGAAGGTTTTCAAAACAACAGGGTCTGGGATACACAGCAGAAGCAACACAAGCATGGACCATTGGTGATTTCCATAATCGAATCGAATCCTTCAGAGAACAAGCGGGGCTCCCTACCTTCAGCACCACAGACACACGCAGGCTGTGTGCTGCCTCCTTCAATGACCCCTTCATCACCCAAGCTGATGCTCTTCATGCATTTGGCCACAGACCTGGATCTCGGGTTATGGTGGACAATTATTTGCTTGACAGGATCGAGATCAATGTCCTTGCCTTGATCCGGGGTCACAAACAGCGTGTGAACCTCATTTCAGGGCAAGGCATAACCAAGAAAAAATTCGTACCTCTGTCCCGTGCAGATGAGATTCACCTTGTGGATGCTGACAAGGAAGTCAGAGATCTGATGGACAAGTGCAACAATCTGCAGACTCGGCTGAAAGAGGAGACTGGGTCCTCAGGGAAGCGCTCTAGGCAAGAAGATCAACTCTATGACAGTTATGTAGCTGCCACCTGCGAGCTACAGGCTGCAAGGAACAGAGTCAGAAAGAGGATCCAGGCCAAACACAGCAAGCAAGATGGAAGAGAGATGGAGCGCCAAATATTCCGTCACCACAACTTGGAACATTCGGAAGGGGCTGAAGCCTCTACATCAAGGGCAAGATCCCCTTGGACTCAGGAGAGTGAACCCTCACACGATCAGAAAGCCTTGGAAAGGCTTTCTAGGCTGCAAGAGCTTTACACTGCCTGCCGAAATTGCCTGCAGCAACACTTCGATGTTCCAATCAGGCTTGAGGAGCTCTTTCAGTGTGGAGCAAGAAGGATCGGTCTCAAAAGGCTAAATGAACTCCTCAGCACAGGCAACGGTACTTTGACTCCAAAATGGTCAAACAAACCATGCCCCTGCTGCAACAATGAGTTCAGGGGCATTGACGACCATCAGTTTGACCACTTGAGGGGGTGTTTCACAGACACTCTCTCACGTCAACTTTCTGCAGATCTTTTTGCACAATTTCGACTTCACTCATTCTGCCCATTTGCAGAGTGCAAGTCGAAATTTGCAACTTTCAATAGGATGGCATATGTGCTCAAGCACTTTGCCAACTTTCACTCCCCCTCCGAAGCACATGGTCAAAAATGTGGCTGCACATTCAAGAAAGAAGGATCTCTCCTAGCACAGACATGCAAGTTCTCTGTGCCTGATGCAAGTGATGCCAGCGTTGCCATGCTTGCTTGTCATTGAGAGCAGGTTCATGGATTGGTAATGAATACCTCCCAGGCCATCAGATACTGTGGGATCCACGAGGAATGGTTTGTGGGCCACAATGACATACAACGTCATTTTTACAAGCACATTGCTTGTGGGAAAGGTCAAGAACTTCCTCCAAAAACCTGCCCTTGGTGTTTCTGGGATACATCGCTTGATCCTATGCAAAGGGCAAAGACACATGAGAACAAGGTTAACCTTGGGACACACATTGTCACCATACACCTGTTTCAGCTTCGTCATGTTTCTGCATGCCCTGCTTGCCAGAGGCCTTCTGCAAACATCTACAATCTTATCCGCCACCTTGATGAAAATCATAGCCTCAAGATAACAAAACACGGCAAAAGAGGCACATGGGATGGGAATTTGGAGAATCTTGAGGGCCGGACACAAAATTCCCAAAGGACCAAGCTCAGAAGTGATTTCATCAACTATTGGAAAGATCAGGATGAAGAATTCACCCAGGCAGGCACCGATACAGCTGCTGCTACCAGCACACTCAGTCCAAACCGCTATGAACATTTGCTGGCAGCAGCGATGGATCACAGTGATGATGAGCAAAGTCTCGATCTGTAAGCCAGTGCTGGCCAATCGGTTAGACATTCGACAAGCAACCCAGGTGGAAACTCTGCTGAGCCTCACAGCAACAACAGTTTCACTATCACAGGCAGTAGAATCGATGCTCGAGGTGCTGACAAGGAGCACTCAATCTTAATCGACAGCCATAGTGAGAGCGAGGTTGAAACCATTACGAGTGTCAGGGTAAGCACTCGCCGTACTCACAAGCATGCTTCTGGTCAAGAGGGAAAAGGAAAAATCGTTATCTGCATTGATGACGAAGATGATAATAGCCCAGCTGAGAACCCCAGGGCTTCTGGTTCAAAGCGCAAGCGGTGAATCATTATAATAAATTGCTGTCTCCGTCTCCTTGCATCATGTCTCTTTCATGATCCTTTTCTACCTTTGTTCATTGCCTTTGTAAGACCAGAAAGACTCCAATAAAAAATTCGAAAAATGAAAAATGAAAAATGAAAAATGAAAAATGAAAAATGAAAAATGAAAAATGAAAAATGAAAAATGAAAAATGAAAAGCCCATGCCTCAATACTGTGATTCGAGTTGCTGAAATCCAAAAATTTCAGCCCTGCCAGCCAGTCGCTGAAAACCAGACCGTTGTCCCGAGTCGTGGGTTTTTGTTACTTGTTTTTGTCGCGGTTTTTTCCTTTTTTCCGATTTTCCAGATCTAGCCGATCTCCCGATCGCGCTCGATCTTCTTCACAATTTTGTCGCGCGATAATTTTTCGCGATCACAGATCTGCCGATCTGGCAGATCTAACCGATATTTTTCGATCACTAACAAATTTTTTCATCAAAAGTGGCCCGCGCGCTGCGTGCGCACGTGTGTCAAATGCGATCATTAGCTCAGTTACCTTCCTCCTTCAGTAATACCATCTTCTTCTCTTACTACGCACTCGTCAACAATCTTGGTTTGTCTTTTACTTGAGCAATTCTCTTTCTGCTTGTCCTTACTATCTCGTTACACCGTGGAAATTAATTTGAGTTGCTGAAATTCAGACACCAAATCAGGGCAGTTGACTGCATCGGTCCCAAGTGTACTCTCAGACAATTATGCGTCCCGACGAGCAAGATGAAATTTGTCACCCATCACGACAGCTGCCACTTTGGCTTCCCAAAAACTCATGAGCGCCTTTGGCATTACTCCCAGGTCCATCTGTTGATACAATGTGTTCGGCAGCTTGATTTTTCGGTGAAAAACTCAATGGAACACCTGGTGCGACGATGTCGACACCATTGAGCACCTCCAATATCCAAATGCCGTCGTTTCACACATCACTGAGCGCAACCGTCTCGGCTTTGGCCGTCAAAGTCGATATTACCCTTTGTCTCCTGCTCCTCCAAGCAACTGCAGCTCCATACAGCTTGATTGCGAAACCCGAGGTTGAATAAGGGTTTTCCTTCCAGCTACCGGCATCCAAATATGTGACTGGGACACTGGACTCGTTGTGCGAGTATACCAACACATGTGATCGTGTGTGTAACACGTACCGCAGCAAGTGTCGAGCCTGGTTGAGATGAACGGTCGTTGGTGAAGCTAGATAGCTAGCAAGCTTACTCACCGGAAATGCAAGGTCAGGCCAAGTAGAGGTCATGAGATACATGAATGAGCCAACAAGCTGCTGATACATCATAACCTGCTCCTTCCTGAGAGGTCGATTGCTTGGATAAGGCAAGTTGATTGCCGACATATCCAATGGTGTATTAGCCTCTGCTGCTCTGTCCATGCTGAATTGAGCAAGGATGGTGTCAGCATATGCATCTTGAGCAAGTATGACAGAGTCACGATCCTGCTGAATGCAAACGCCGAGACACCACTGAGCGTCATATCCTCCAGTAATTTTGAAACTTGTTTTGATCAACTCGATGATAGCGTCAACGTCGGCATCCGGTCCCACGACTATAATGTCATCCACGTACACAGCCATCACAATTGATCCTAAGCTGTAGACGGTGACGTCTTGTCCGAGTTGTTTGAAACCCATTGTGCAGAGACACTCATCTAGTTTTGCAAACCATTCTCTTCCTGATTGCTTAAGGCCATACAAACACTTCCTGAGATAGCACACTGACTGTGGTGTCTGCCTTACAGCATGGAGGGCAGTCTCAAGGCTCATATCATTTCCACACCATATCCATGGATGCACTCCCAGGCCTTCCCAAGTGCGAAGGTTACAAGACCACCCTCGTTGTTGTTGACTTGTTCTCACACTTGTATCAAGCAGTTTCCTCAATTCACATAGCATTTTGTCATAGAAAAGGTTAAATTTCATTTGTTGGTGTCTGTTACAAGACAATGTCGGCCTATTCCATTTTCAGGGATCCTGTGGATTCAATGGCCAACGCCATTTCAGCTTCAAGGTCATTTCTAGCTTTCCATTCTGCCTCGATCTTCTTCTGGGTTGCTATAAAAGTTTCCCGCATTCCTTCATATGTGTCCCAGCAGGAAAAGTGGACAGCCTGTGAGAAGTCCTGCTGGCCGTCAAATTTCTGGAGGAACTCTTCCACCAAAGAGTAGTCGTCCCTCACATAACCTAGCTGCTGCAAGGCATGCCTGATGCTGTCGAATTTGCCAAGAAGGTCAATGGCATTGTTTTTTTTGAGCTGGAGCTCTTGGATTTGGTGGTAGAGTTCAGAAGCTTGGTTAGACATTTTGGTTTTGTGGAAGGCTGAGTGGGACAAGGATGTGAGTTGAGAATGGGGTATGGTTGCTTGGCAACATTGACCAACATGGTTCAGCAATACCTTCTTATAGACCAACAAACTAGACTGTATTCCTAGTCATTTTGGCAGATCAGATTGTAACCTTGCACATTTTCTTTGGGTAAAACTCAAGCATCAGACCTGTCTCTACAATCATCACGAAGAGGCAACACCTTCACAATAACATTCATTAGGGGGTACAAAGACACTGTCCAGCTTCACAATGAGTGGTTACAAACAGACACGAGCCTTACAAACAGCAGAATTTCAGTCACAATTTGTTCCGCATAAAGGAATATTCCTTTTTTTCAGATGAAATCCTAACTGGCAGGAGACCGGTCGTAACCTCTCCTGCTCTTTCATGCTGTGTCTCCGTAGTCAACTGCCCTGGTTTGTGAATTTGCTAGGCTGTTTTTAGTGCCTATTGTTACAGGCCTCACGTGGGCTGACCAGGGTCAGGCACGAGTGGAGGCCAGAGGAGCGCAGCAGCGGCTGTGCGCAGAAATGGTGCACAGGCGCATAAGTACTCGGCCGGCAGGTGGAGTTCACTGGATGACTTTCCAGAGGGAAATCAGCAAGTGGCATCCACCCGGCGATCCGCACGCGCTGAGCGCAAAAAGGCGCCACCAGGGACGAACGGGAGAGGTGCGGCCAATGGCGTACAGCGGAGGGATGGCCAAGGGCTTGTCGCCATCAGGGATGGCGAGCAAGACGCTTGGGGGGAGATATGAAGGACGCATAGATGAGGGGGGGGAATGAAGTGGGTGGCTCCCCACGGGTGCCACCCAGAGCCGACGTACACAGGCTGATACAGCATGTGGCCACGTCGAGCCATACGGCCGCCCTCCTGGTGAGGGTGAGGCCATATATACTCACACTGCTCGGGCGTGCGATGGGGCGGAGCCCCATCCACTCTACTATCTAACTACATATATCTTAACACAGTCATTTCAGTTGTCAGTATTACACTGTCTTACATATCAATCGTCTTTGTAGCAATCCAGGCATTGCTACTATCTCGCGTGTGTGTAGTATCACATCAAAGACGCCGTCGACACCTACATCGACGCTACGGCACCTCAACCGTAGGCAGCACCTCCACTGCAGTCCTGACACCTCCATCAGTACCATACAACGACTGTCGGAGCGCTACAGACACTCGCGCAATGGCAGGCGTCAACCTGCATTCCCCGAGCCCTCGTACGACCTCTCGTACGATTTGCCAGGTCTAGTTTTGTGCCGCTCTGCCTCTGGACGGAGTGTCCACAGCGGTTAGTCGAGAGTCGCCTGCAGACCATCGCTCGCCGATTAATTAGTGGAAAATCACCAGAAGACATCGATTCGACAATTCCGGGATTCTCAGGCACACGACCGCTGACAGCAGGCTGGTGGCAGTGCAGAGAGAGGTTGCATCTGCAATTTATGCAAATTTTCGCTCTAACACTTATCAGAAAATTCACGCGAACAACGAAGACCCAGTATGGCACAGCAAGACACGGACAAGGCAAGCAGCACATTGTTCTTGCTCAACTCAGCAATGATAGAGCCAGACTACCTCTTCGCAAATCTCAATCGGATGCTAGATTTGTTTGGCAATCGCCGATCAAGAGACGGCGAAAACAATAACAAGCGAGCGAACGGTCCAGAAAGCTAGTCTCATTCAGCACAAAATCTTGGTGCTTGCCGTGCCTCGCTTAGATACCACGGTACTCGGTACGATTCGCTTGCTCGCTTCCACTAGTCCTTATCTCTCGCTCTGCACAATACAGCATTACAACGTGTATGTCGGGTAGGCCACTCGGAGATTCAGGAAGCAGGCAAACGGAAAAGTTTCCGGTCAATCGCATGAAACAGCAATCGGTTGAGCATGATGCCGGCGACTTGGCAAGCTGGCTTTCAAAACCTTTCCTGCGGTACCGCCAAGCAAAGCGGATCTTTTGTGTCTTAATGCAATCTTTAGCCGTGATATTCATTCCTCAGAAGGTCTGATCGAACGCTCATCGTTATCTTTCGCTTCTGTTCGGTGTTTGGTCGTCATTACGTCTTCTAATTCAATCAGGTGCGGCATCTGATGTTTGTTGCCGGATATAGAAGCTTCCTGTAACACTTGTCAATTCCACTCGATGATTGTGACGGCGAAAAGCGTGAAAAGGTGTTGTCATCACCCTCGCTCCACGCTCACACCAAAACCGATACCATCCGATGCGACTCTTTTCGTAGGTGGTGACCACCAAAGCTTATCTTCATTGTCTCGACTCCACGCTAATGGTCTTAGTCTGCATCGCTTGACCGAGGCTTATCACTTTCCGCATGGTGTGTCATGTCTTTTGTGTGTTCTTCGCTGCGATGCGATGGTGGAATACAGTACTCGTTTCTTTGACGGAGCATCTCGCATACTCATTTGTCAAAGAGTCACTTCGTAGAGATTGGAGCATCATTTCGAGCTCATCATGATGACGAGACAAAGCCGTATCAGAAGCTCGTCATTGGCAGTTGGTTGTTCTTATCTTTCAACGCAAGTCTTCTCTCACGACTTCTTTGACAGCGAGATGGAAACTTGTCATATTCGATGGAGGCCGTTCATGTAAGAAGTGCGAGCCATACGTGAGTTCATGCTACACACTTGCTACGTACATGCTACGTTCATTGAGTCATCCATATGGATGACCATCAAGCTATAAAAACCAAGACGTTTTTGGTCTCTCTTCGGCCTGGACAGCATCAAATCAACAGCATCCCGTTCCCACATAATCTCTGTGCCATACGAACCCACAAGCCTACTCCAACAAGATGAAGTTCTTCAAGTCTTTCGCCATCCTCGCCACTCTGGCTGTGGCATCTACCGCCTTGGCTGCCCCCGTTCCCGAATCATCTGACCTCACTGTTCGATCATCGACCGATCCTAATCTCGTCGATGAGCTCTCTGCGGCTCTTAAGGACCTCGGCCTCCGCAAACGAGGAGAAGAAAACCTGATCGATGAGCTCAATGCAGCTCTCGGTGACCTTGGTCTCCGAAAGCGTGCTGATGGGAACCTGATCGATGAACTCAATGCAGCACTCAAGGACCTTGGCCTCCGCCGCCGAGACGAAAGCGATGTTGTAACGGAGCTCAATGCCGCTCTCAAAGACCTCGGCCTCCGCAAACGAGGAGAAGAGAACCTCATCGATGAACTCAATGCAGCGCTCAAGGACCTTGGACTTCGCAAGAGGTCGGAGACTGACCCCAACTTGATCGACGAATTGGGAGCTGCACTCAAGGACCTCGGTCTGTAAGAAAAGCACACCTGATGCTCGAACCGGAATCGACAGTTGGATTCGACGCCTTCTTTCGTCTCTTCTCTTTTATAAGCGCTTTATAGACTCGTTTATTTGCTCTCAATCACAACTTGCGCGGCTCTCAACAGCCAGCAGCCCTGTAGACTTCTTAACACATTGCCTTTGGTAATACACTACCTGATTCTCACTACTTGTGACCGAAATGTCTGTGCTCATGGCGCCTTCGCTTCTTTGAAAGGCGTCGAAACGATGCATTGCGAATCAAGCTGCTGTTTCCTGACGGTGGTGATACAATTGCTGTCAGAGTTACGCAAGACCATATCACGGCGATTCATTGTTGGGCGTACAGGATGCTGTTTTTAGTGTGCCCCGGCAGCGGTGAGTTGGTGTTGATGTAGCTCGCTTGATTTTTATTTTTTTTGAATATTTTTCATTTTTTATTCATTTTTTTGGCGGGCGGAGTGTGGCTCATCTAACCCAAAGGATTGTTTCGCCATGTTCTTTTCAAACCACTATGTACATGCAAGATGGCGTTCAGAACGACAAGACCAGCAGAACCGCTTGCTTTTCAATGACAGAGGTTTTGAAAAGGGCTGCGGGCGTCAACGCCGCCGCCGCCATCGACTGTTTGGTAACATCATGACTAGCATGCGCCCAAGTTTTGCTGTTTCTCGCCCGCTAAGACAGCCTACCGATGCCACAGACTTCTTGAAACGACCTTCTGGACTGGAACCGCGATGGATACTTCGCCATGCAGTGCGTCGATCTCGTCAATCCTCCGACCGACGATCCCAACCGCCAATCTAACCACAAGATAGATCACTAGAATCCTTCTCGTTCCCGTTCGATTGGCGCTTGCCTTTGTGATTCTGATTCGTAAATTCGCGATCAACTCTCTTGGTGCATTCAGCTGTGTCGATGCTCAGAGGCGCAACAACGGACAGTTGAGCCGCTCCTCAACCTCGCGCCTATACGCCACGTAGCCAGCGAGGTTGACGATCCTTCATTGGAGAGACGCTCTCGCCAGGCAGTGAGGTTGGTGCTGCGTTGCCTTTCTTGAGCAGTACTTGTTGCGCTCGTCCCACGGCTTTGCCTGAGCGCAATCTCGGATACTCCAACAGTACGCTATTGTACCACTGCGAGCAATGCATCTGCTCAATGAAATTCTCTCGCCGTACAAGCACATGTCTGACCGCCAGCAGCAAACTATATAACCAGCTCCCCGACAACCAGATCCCTATACCATGCTATCCAAACACACAAAAGATCTTTCTCCTCTCTCTCCCCTCGACACGGCGTCTTTCCCACACTCGTTTCATCTTCTCTACCCCTATCCCTTGACGCTCACCCTCTTCTCACTCGCGTCCTCGCGCTGGTAGCAGGATGAAGTTCACCGGCTATCTTGCTGTCCTGGCCGCTGTTGCCTACGCAGGCGGCCTTGCAGCCCCCACCGCCGAGCTTGCTAGCAACCCCACCGCTGCCGCATCGCTTCAAGCCCGAGCCGCCCCCAAGTTCCCTGAAGCTTCCTGCTCCAGTGAATCCGTTCCTGGCAAAGGCGGTAAGGGTGACCACGGCGGCAAAGGCCACGGTGGTAAAGGTCACACTGGCAATGGTCACGGTGGCAAGGGCCACGGTGGCAAAGGAGGCCACGACTCCGGCTCTGGCTCTTCTTCTGGTTCGACCGGTGGATCTAGCTCTGGTTCTTCTTCCGGTTCGACCGGTGGATCGGGCTCTAGCGCCAACTCTTCGTCCAGCTCTAGCTCATCTTCCAGCTCCAGCTCCTCTTCCAGCTCTAGCTCTGGATCCAACAGCGGCTCCAACAGTGGTTCCAACGGTGGTTCTGGCGCCGGCTCGGGCTCTCACGGCTCTGGCTCCCACGGCTCTGGCTCGTCTGGCCACGGCTCCTCGGGTTCTGGCTCTTCTGGCTCTGGCTCTTCTGGCTCTGGATCCTCGGGCTCTGGCTCTTCTGACTCGGGCTCCTCGGGCTCTGGCTCCTCGGGCTCTGGCTCTTCTGGCTCGGGCTCTGGCTCTTCTGGCTCGGGCTCCTCGGGCTCTGGCTCTTCTGGCTCGGGCTCCTCGGGCTCTGGCTCTTCTGGCTCGGGCTCGTCTGGCCACGGCTCCTCGGGCTCTGGCTCGTCTGGCTCTGGCTCTTCTGGCTCTGGCTCTTCTGGCTCTGGCTCGTCTGGCCACGGCTCCTCGGGCTCGGGCTCTGGAAGCCCCAGCCACGGCAGCGGCAGCGGTAGTGGCGGCTCGCACAACGGATCTTCGGGAGGCGACCAAGGTCTTCTTGGTCTGCTCCACGGTGGCAGCCTGGACAGCATTCTCGGCTCCCTCGGCGCCAAAAAAGCCCATCTCCTCAAGGAGCTCTACGGCATTCGCAACGTTCTCGGCTACAAGAAGCACAAGCTCATCGCCGAGCTCGAGGGCCTTCTTCACTCCAAAGGTCTTCTCAAGCGCGATGCGACCACCACCATCTTCGAAGAGCGCACCCTTGTCACCGACCACGAGATCAACTCTCTTTCTCCCGATCTCAAGCTCATCCTCTCTAAATTCGGCAGTGAGAAGCAGCACGTCATCAAGTATCTCTACTGGATCCGCAACGTTCTTGGCTACAAGAAGCATCACCTGTTGGCAGAGCTCGAAAAGGCGCTCGATGTGCACGGCTTGGGTCATCTTGACAAGTTTGACGGCGTCAAGCTGCCCAAGGATGTCGAAGGCATTTTGGGCAAGATCGGTGGAAAGAAAGAGGAAGTCCTCAAGTGGGTCTGCTGGCTCAAGAACACGCTCGGTTACAAGAAGAGGAAGCTTCTTCAAGAGCTCGAAGATGGAATTCACGCACATGGATTGCTCAAGCGATCCAACGGCCAAGATTCACTTCCTGCCACCAACATCATCCTCAAGGAGCTCAAGGAGGCGCTCGGCAAGGTGGACCGCAAGGATCTCGAGAAGCTCCTTACTGCCGCTCAGCACGTTGACTCTCTGCTTGGCAAGCACGCCAAAGCAGGTCTCAAGAAAAAGGTCAAACGTCAGGGCGATGTTGTGTCTCAGCTCGTCTCCACCTTCTCCAGCATCCTCGGAAAGGCAGGTGGACTGCAGGGTATCCTCTCCAACGCTGCTGGCGGCAGCGGTTCCAGCGGCAGCGGTTCCAGCGGCAGCGACGGCGGTGCTGCCAATGCCCTCGGCGCTCTTGGTGGGCTCGCACAGCTTCCTCAGGCAGTCACTGGTCTCCTTGGACCCCTCAGTGGTCTCCTTGGCCCTTTGACCGGCTTCGCCAAGCGTGATGACCTCGAACCACGCCAACTCGAAGGCCTTGGAAAGATCATTGACTCGTTGCAAAACACTATCTCCACCCCAGCCAACGAGGATGCCAGTTCAACCGGATTGTACGACACAATCCCCTCTGCGCTTACCAACATCTTGGGCTCCATCGGAGGCCACGCAAAGCGCGACGACCTGCCTTCTTCGGTTGAAGAGCTTCAACGCCGCCAGAACTTCGGTGGCGCCCTTCAGGGTCTGCTTGGTAACCTCGGCAACCTTGGCGGCGGTGCTCTTGGAAACCTCGGCAAGGCCGGCGCAGACCAGGGAGGAACCAACCCATCGACTCCTTTCGACATCATCCCCGAGACCATCGAGAACATCCTTGGCCCTGTCGATGGCCTGATCAGGCGTGACGAGCTTGCACGCCGCCAACTCGGTAGCGGTCTTCAAGGTATTCTTGGTAACCTTGGAAACCTTGGCGGCGGTGCTCTTGGAAACATTGGCAAGGCCGGCGCAGACCAGGGAGGAACCAACCCATCGACTCCTTTCGACATCATCCCCGAGACCATCGAGAACATCCTCGGCCCCATCGACGGACTGATCCGACGTCAAGACTTTGGAGACTTTGGCGGCATGGGTGAAGGCCTCGGTGACGTTGCCAGTGGGCTAGGTGACATCGGCGGTGGTGGAGATTCGCCCTTCGCCAGCCTGCCTGATTTGGCTACTGGCTCGGGTGGCGTCGATCCCGGTAGTATCTTTGGCGGTAGTGGAGACAGTGGGGAAAATGCAGCTGCTGCGCCCACCATCGATCTGACCGGTGGCCAAGACAGTGGCATCCCTGACTTTGGTCTGAGTGGAGGCAGCGACTTGGCTAGTGCTCCCACTGGTCTGAGTGGAGGCAGCGACTCGGCTAGTGTTCCCACTGCTGAGTCTGCTCCTACCAGCGAGACTGCTCCCTCTGCTGAAACCGCTCCTACTAGCGAGGCTGCTCCCACGTCGTCTGCTCCCAGCTCCGCCAGTTCGACTGAGGAGGCTCCAGCCGCGTCTTCGGGTTCTAGCTCGTCGCCTAGTTCGTCCAGCTCGAGCGAAGAGGCTCCCAGCAGCGGCTTTAGCTCCGCCGCTCCCTCTACCTCATCTGGCTCCTCGGCCCCTAGCAGCGGTAGCTCTTCCAGCGGCGGAGACAGCGGCAGCTCGTCGAGCGGAGGCGACTCCAAGGACTCCTCCTCTTCCTCCTCTGGTGGTGACTCCAGTGGCGCAGATGCAGCCAAGGACATCATCTCCAAGATCACTGAAGCCATCGGACCCGCGATCAAGGAAGTCGTCTCTGCCGCCACCAGCGCTGCTGGAGATGCCGCAAAGGGCGGTAGCAGCGACTCGTCCTCTTCTTCCTCCCCTTCTTCGGGCGGTGACTCTTCCTCCTCCTCTGCTCCCGCTCCGGCCCCCTCTTCCAACTCGACCTCTACCGACTCTTCCTCTGGCAGCGGCTCTGACAAGGGCAATGCAGGAGCAGACATCGCCGCCGCTCTCGGCCCTGCAGTAACCCAACTCATCCAATCCGCTGCCCCCGTCGTACAGCAACTCATCCAGTCGGGCGCACCCATCGTCGGACAGCTCATTCAGACCGGTATCCCTCTGATCGGTCAGCTCGTCGGATCATTTGCCAAGATGGGAGGCGGCGGAATTCCTGGTATTCCCTTCCTCTAAAAACTTTTCCTCTCTTTAGCTCATCTCATATTTTCAGTTTCAGTCTCGTAGATCGCGTTTAATCAGCCTTGCCCTCTCACTGTCACTACTCGGTTCGTAGGAATTAAGCTTTATAGTCTCCTCTGTGTCATGCGATGGATTGAATTGGGTATTGTTATGTGTAAATGTGGTTCAAGTTACAGGGTTTAGCAGATCTCGGTCTGATCCTTTGGTGGTGTGCAAGGTCTCGATTCTCCCCGTTCCATAGCATCTGCCGACTTGTCCGGGTCTTGCTGACCTTCGGCCGGCTTATTCGCGGCATTTGCGCCCGTATGAGATTTGCCCCATCGGAAGTCTCCAAAGCCCAACAAGACGTTTGCGTACACTGTCGGCGTGAGCACGATACTGCACAACCTGTTCAGCACTGCACCGTACAGCAGATGGTGCAGAATCGGCCTATACCTCTTTGTCGGAATCGCAACGAACAGCAGGAACCAGATCTGCGGCAACAGCGTAATCGCCAACAGTGGGGCCACGCCGATGATGCTAAACCTGGTCACAAGGTTGTAGACGAAATGGGCAAAGTTGTACATCCTGAAAAAGACGAGGGTTGAACGGGTGAGTTCGAGGCTCATCCATGCACGGGTGACGAGGTGTTGATTTTGCTGGGTCAAAGTGACGAATGCGTTGAAATAGGCATTGGAACCCCAGCGGCGGCGTTGCGAGAGATAGTGCGAGAGGGACTGTGGGGGGATAGTGAAGCAAGCGGCACGCGTTTCGAGGACGGTGCGGACGGATTTGGATCGCGAGATGATGGACCAGCAGAGTCGTCGATCGGTACCTTGGTATTGAACTTGACGGTTGATCAGGTTGCCGTCTTGTACGTGCTTGCGGTACTCGGCAGAGGCTTGGCCGAGGATGCTTCCGGTACGAAGCATGGTGATGGCGCCAGGCATGCAGGTGACACGGCCCCAGGAGGATTCGGAGCGTCTTCGAATCCATTGACCGTAGGTGTATTGGAATCCTTGAAAGTGGTCCCAAAAGTACCAGAGTCCACAGGTGCGCAAACTGCGACCGGGCTTCTCGAAATCTGCTTCGACAATACCGCATGCTCCCACGGTCTGTTCACCTTCATCCATCAGGCGATCCGCTAGAACATTGACCGAACCAGCGAGAATCTTGGTGTCGGCGTCGGTACAAAAGACAAAATCAAAGTACTCGAGATCAGGCTGGTTGTAGAGCCTGCGAATGTGGTCGAGCACCATTGCTCTTGCTTCTGAGTTGCAGTGTCCTGTAGCTTCGTTGTCGCTGTTGAAGAGGTCGAAGGCAAAGATGAGCGAGTCCTTCTTGCCCGCGTTCTTGACTTTGCGTACAATCATGATGGGCAGGCCCATTCGGTAGCCGAACTGAAGTCGGAAGGCCGATTCGCGAATCTTCCAGGAGAAGTAGGGCGAGTCGTCAACCCTGCAAATGGTCTCTTGAATGATGACGTCGTCTTCGACATCAAAGCCGTCAGCCATGATGGCAATGATGTTAAAGTCTTGCGGGCGCACCGGGTTGTCGTGGATGATCGAATCGACCGTGTCAAGCACATCCTGCGTAGACTCCTTGTATACGGGTACGAGACTGACGATCTTGCGAGGTGGATGAACGACCACCTCCTTCTTTTTGCGGAACGGCTTAGATACCATGTCGATGATGAACAGCAGACTCTGCCAGAGCACCGAAAGGATATCCCTGGACTTGAGCGCCACCATGACCACCAAGGATGCACCTGCAGGCGCAAGGAATAGGAAGAGAATGATGAGTCCCATGTTGAGCGCGCCGATGGCCATCATCAAGCCATAACGACCGGCCGTGACGCGCGACTGGACGAGTGGAGCGTAGTCTGGGAACTTGTCTCCATCGAAAGCCATCTTGCCGCCGTCTGAGGCCATTCCGATCTTTTCGACATCGCGATCTCTGTCAAGGTCGTTGGTCGGCTGCATTTCTTCCGGAGAGAGGAATGGGTTGGTGGCGGGTGCCGGCGCTGCAGAAGGAACTACGTTCGAGTCGGCGAAAGGGTCTTGCTCGACTGTCTGTGTTGGCGCTGATGCATCGATCTGACGCTCTCGAAGTCGAGTGAAGAGCTGCTGCGGTTGAACTGCTGGCTCGGTCTCGACGTGTATGGAATCAGTTGTGCTAGTGCGTCTAGAGCTGCTGGAGAGGCTCGCAGGTATTGACTTGACGCTGGAAGCTGTGGACGGTCTAGGCTGTTCCTCGGCTCGTTCCTCGAAGTGCTCTTCTGGTGTCAAAGTAGTGATTGTGGGAACTTCTTCCGTCTGTGCGGGCTGGAGCTCGTCAGTGGTCACGGATGTCGATGCTAGATTCTGCTGGTGGGTGACAAAAGCCTGACTGGACAAGCCAGACTTGCGGCGCTCCGTCTTCAGATACGAGCCTGGCCTGTGCAGCCCCGGCGTGATGGGTGTCATGGGTGTCAATGGGGTTGTAGGTGTGGTGGGAGCAGTTGCACCGAGATAGCTCGTTGGGTAGTTGGATGTGTATCCTCGCGAGAAGCGAAAGCTGTTGAGGTTGCGATCGTCAAAGTCATCGTCCTCCTCGCCGTCGCTGGAAGCCGAAGCAGACGCATAGGACTCGCGCCTGCTCGACAGCTCTCTAATCACCGGAGGTAGCGCTGGTTGCGGAGCGGCGTTGGGATCCAGATGACGCCTGAATCTGGCTGGAACCGGCGCAAACTGAAATGGAGTCCTCGACGTCGATGGAGCCGAAGAAGACGATGAGGCTACAGTATCTCGTTGTTGATCGTCCTGGCTACTTCCTTGACGACCGTCGCTCATGGCTGTAACGTCTCTATCGGTCTAGCTTCTCTGTGAATGCTCTTGTGTATGTTCGATGAAGCTTTGCAAAAGTGATCGCCGTCGAACTTGAAGTCAGCTCTTGCTTGCTGTTGTGATGGTATATTGGACGAAGGCGTTCAAAGCGTTGATGGAATAGGTGTGGTCGAGAAGAAAGAGCAAGTTGGATAAAGTGGATCGACTGAGCATGAAGGAGACAAAATGGAAAAAAGAGACACTTGGCATGAGCTGCACGTGCAAACCATGCCGGGAACTTTGGGAGACCGGAAGGATTGTGACTTTAGCAGATGGCAGACGACACGCGATTAGATCGATGGCACCGGACTTCCCAATGCATTGAGCATGGACTGAACTGTTGGTCTCAGGGTCTCATGAGAAAGAAGGGGGAGAAAAAAGTCGACGAGGCAAGCGCTTGTCGGCGTTGTGGGCTTCAGCAGAGAGCAAGAGATCTTCCGATGAGAGCATGCTGCATCCTTGTTTGGCACGAAAAGTGTGGCTTGCTGATCCGAGGAAGATAGAGGCTTTGCGTTGCTAAGCGCCCCTGTGTGGCTGCATCGAGCTGCTGTCGATGCAACTTACCTCGAAGAAGCAGCGAGTGATCTGAGTTAAGATGGAAGGAAGCAATTAGAGTTGATGGTTCTACGAGATGGGGCGAAACTGTACAGCAGTCGATGGAAACGTTTCTGCTAAGCGCCATTTTTGCATTCGAACCGACGGCGTGGGAATGGTGCGCTGTGAAAGCTGAGCACAGAAGTAGATGATGACGGCTCCTAGCACTTCAATGGAGAGAGTGCGATATACTGGTCTGTTGTACTATGCTTTGCTGTGCTGTGCTGTGCTGTGCTGTGTGGCACGAGGGAGAGAATGAGTTTCATGCGAACCGACAATCTGAGGCGAACACGACTTGGCGAAACAGAGAGAGCCAGATCGGCGCAGCAAATTGGCACTTTAGGCATGTGAGCAGAGGATCTGCACTCAGGGTTCCACTCTTCACGTCCAAAACTGCCAAAAAAATTGAAGAAAGAAATCGCAGCGAATTGCGTTTCTTTTTTTTTTCGCGTTTATGCGCATTTTCATTTTTATTTTAAGGGAGGGCTGAATTTGATTTCAACTTCCGCTGAACGTAAATGAGCAGAGAACAGACGTCACACATCCCTTTCGCTCTTCTGGTTCTCCCCCCCTTTTTTTTCTTTTTTTTTTTCTCATTTTCACCTGATTTTGATTTTCCTTTTAAAAGATCTCCAATTTGAACGCCTTGTGCTCTACAGCCGCCCCGCCCCGCCCAACTTGGAGGGAATTGGCTAAACCTGCACCGTCGGGAGCTGAATTCCAAACGAGCACCAACTGTCACTCTGACATGCTGGGCGTACCTTCTGTACTGTAGAGCCTTTCTTGCAGGCTTGCATTCGCCCGAGAACAATCGAAAAGCGCTCTCCCGATTCTTTCGGGACCGGTTATGGTGACAGCGTGTCCAAGTTGGCATGGAGCGAATTCCTGCCTCTCTGTCTGTCTCTGCCAGCTCGCTGCCTGACGACGACACATGGCGATTTCTCCCACGCAAGCCCTTACCTCATGGCTTGGCAGCCAGCTGAGCTGTCCACTCTCTCGTGCCTCCATGCTCTCCTCGTCTCCGATCTGTCTCTCGTCTGTCCGCAATCTTGGCTTCCCATAGCCCTGTTGCGAACCAGCGAGTTCAAACTGGACAGGAGCGTCCCATTCGCCTGGTAGTCGCCCTAGCTGACAGCTCTGCACTTCAGATAGCGAATTCCTCTCGCCTCTTCCGGTGTCGGTCGAGAAACAGTGCAATCAAGCCACTTCGTTGATACCTGCTCGGCAGATTCCTCCGTGTTCGTCGCAACGGCAAACAAAGACGGAGCGAAAACTGCAACCAAGTATAGCTCGCCTCTAGTGGGAGAACAACATGTTCCATCGGATGCTGGGCGATCCGAGCTCTGATCGACGGAAAGAAAAAGTACTACATGGAGGCAGTCGATGACTAGGATGTCATTCGCGATATTGGCCACCATTCGCCAACTGACTGCTCTGAAGCATAATATCCGTCAATCTTTTCTCGCCGAACTCAACATCTGCAGCTTACTACCTGTCTCACACTACACCTTCCCCATGAGCCAACGTTTGCAACGCTTCCCGCAGCAAAACTTTCCAAAAGCGGTTGCTGCACGTCCTCAATGTTCTCACGCTCACACTCTGTTTCACTTCTCCGAATGACCAAGCAAAGTAGAATTTCTTCCAGCGATGAACCTAAACCTTTTCCTCCCCGTCGAGCGAACAGCGACAAAGCTTCGCCCAGCCAGCCGCTTCGCCGTTTCATGCCATTCGAGATTTCTCCGCGATCCGCGATCCGCGATCTCCGTTCGTCTGTATGTTCAATACGAACGTGATCGAATGCGCCGGCGGTTAAGGCGACGCTTGGGCGAACAATGTCCACCCGCGATGGGCAAGTGTTGCACATTGGCTGTATGGACAAAGTTCCGCGGGTTTCTTGTTACGATAAGAGAGCATAGTGTCTTGTCTGTTTGTTCAATGCAGTCCTCGTTCAATATATAACCAACATCCTCGCATCCTCGAGTTTGTCATTCCCCATCACCAACAAGTCTCATCCACACACTCCTCTCTTTCCACGCTCAGCCCTTCCACTTCTCCACTTCTCTTCTCCTCCCCACCTCACATCCTCTACACACGATGTCGTTTACCGAACGCACTTCCCTCCCCACCCTAGGCTCGGGTAAGGTCGTCGTCGAGACCCCCGCAAAGGAGGCTCTCGATGTCGTCCGTCTCTTGACCCCCGTCCTCAACTCCAACTACCCTGCGGTCGCTCAGACCAACTCGTCCACCAACTCTTCCCGCTCTGATGATGTTTCGGAAGATGAGGACGACATGGAGACCGAGGACCTTGCCAACTTCTCTTTTACTGCTATGCAGCGATGCCCCTCGCTCACCGCTTCCCAGGACAGTCTTTCACCCTCGCCCACTCCTTCCCCCAGCAAAGTCACCTTCTTTGGCTCGGACTCGGCTGCCGATGCTGCCATGAAGACCGACAAGCCTTCGACCTACGGTACTGTTCTCGTCGTTGGTGTTGGCTTCGTCGGCGCCCACTTGATGGAACGTTTCTCTTCCGCTTACGAGGTCGTCGCTTTCGACGTCTCCGAAAACCGATGCCAGTACCTCCGCAAGGTGCACTGCAACAACCCTAACGTCACCTTCATCTCGGATCTCGAGGCAGATGACAGGACCAAGTCTTTCGACCTTTGCCTTGTCTCTGTCCCCACTCTACTCACCGCCGATCTCAGCCAGGTTGACCAGACACACATTCGATCTGCATTCAACATGGTTTCTCGTATTGCTCAGCCCGGTTCTACCGTCGTTGTCGAGTCCTCCGTCACCGTCGGTATGACTCGCGAGCTCTTCTCCCCCCTCCTCGCAAAGGGTGTTCACGTCGGATTCAGCCCTGAGCGCGTCGACCCCGGCCGCACTTTCCCCGCCTTCGAGGATATCCCCAAGGTGGTTTCGGGTCTTGACCAGCCCTCGCTCGAGCGCATCACCGAGCTCTACTCGCGCGTATTCAACAAGGTCGTTCCCGTCTCCAAGCCAGAGGTGGCCGAATTTACCAAGCTGTACGAAAACTGCCAGCGTCTGGTCAACATTGCCTACGTCAACGAGATCGCCGATGCCTGTGCCAAGCACGGTGTTGACGTTCACGAGGTTGTCATGGCTTCCTCCACCAAGCCTTTCGGATTCATGCCTTATTCGCCCTCCCTCGGTGCCGGTGGACACTGCATCCCCGTCAACCCCTTCTACCTCTTTGCCAACTGCGACCTCCCCCTCCTCCGCAACGCCGCACTTGCCAACCAGCAGCGACCCATCGCCAAAGCCGTCGAGGTCGCCCAGATCGCCGCTGAAAACCACACCTCCCTTTCCAAGTCCGGCAAGGTCTCGGTCGCCATCGTTGGAATGGGTTTCAAGCGCGGCGAGGCCTCCCTCGCCTACGCACCCACCGTCTCACTCGCTGATAAGCTCACCGAGCTCGGAGTAGAGGTCAGCTACGTTGACGAATTTGTCACTTCCGACAAGTGGGCTAAGGTCCCCTCGGCGACTTTCCAGGATTCCGAAAAGTTTGATTCGCTCTTTGACGCCGTTGTCGTAGCGCAAAAGCCTATTGCTAGCGAACTCGCTATCCTCGAAAAGCTCACCTCTGCAAAGGTGATTTACTTTACCAAGTAAAATTTCTTCAAAAACCCTCTTGCTCATAGTTTGTTCGCTCACATCGCATTGTCATTCTCTTGTATATTAGAAGCTTTACCTCTGGCCACTGAAAATAGATTATTTTCTCCCATTGCTCTATTTCTCTCTTTGTCTGTGTCTCCGGTCGGCGAGCATTGACTTTGTGCAAGAAGTGAAGAAAAAAAATCATCATAAATCTTTGCCAGTACAAGCTGACTTTCTCAAAGAAACCTACCTGAAACGACAACAGCCCAGACTTCAATGAAACTGATTGCTACCCGGTGTCACAATGCTTCCCACACGGAGTGGAGAAGGCAGATCTGTGAGCTTACCTGAGTGTGGGGTCGCTTACTACAGTGTGGGTTCGCACAATCGCCTTGACCTGTCGAGCGACGGAGGGAAATGGTGTTCGCTCGAATCGTCGGAGTTTCAAAAAAAAAGTCTCGCGGTGTGGTGTGAAGAATTGGGGCGAACGGGAGGGAAAAAACTTCATCTATTTTTCTTTTCTTTCTTTTTTTTTTCCTGGTTTCCACGTGGGGCAGTATTTGACATGAAGTCTTTTTGCCTTCTTACAGTACGGCGACTTGGAGCGAACACATCCAGCGCCACCGATCCGGGAGTTTTTATTCTTATAAAAAAAATAAAATAAAATAAAAAACATATGGCGAACAAAACGTGTGTCAATGCTACAGTAGTACGCCTTATGGCGAATTCCGCGGCGCTAATTAGCTCCTTTGCGTCTTCCGCTCGTCGGCATTGGAATATCGGCGGCTAGGGGTGTTCGAAGTAGGCGCATCAACCACAGCGAGTTATGCAGACGTTCACGACAGAGGTTTGGCATTCTTTTCATTGACTGTGTAAGAGATGGGATCGCGTCCGGTACGTGGGCGTGTTGGGCTTTGCGATCGTCTCTTCCTCAGCGATAGGCGTTTCTCTCCGTGGAAAATCCTCTCTAACTCTTTTTACCATCTCACCACATTCATCAAGGACAAGTATTAGCGAAGAGATCTTCTCGTTCAACGATAACGAAAAACCATCCAGCAAAAGGTAGGACAACATGGTGGGGGTCTCACGATGGCGCCGCGCGCTCTTGTTTGCGCTCGTGATCTCGGTCTTGAGCACAGCTTTTGCGAGCTGCGCACCGATCTCAAGCTCGAACTCTACAGGAATAGCTTCTACAACGATGATGTTGACCACGACTAGCTCTACGGATACTTTGCAGGCAAGCAGCACCAGCAGTTCGACCAGTACGAGATCTATTATGTCGACGTCTGATACGACGACTTCTACCAGCACAGATGCTTCCTCGTCGAGCACAATCACAAGTTCAAGCAGCACCTCAACTCCCACCTCGACGATGACGCCAAGCACTTGGACAGAAGCTCCCTCAACAAGTACAACTCCACCGCTCCCGCTGACAACTCAAAGTAAGCCCGTCAGCCTTACTCAAGTCTCATCACGGTCCTCGGTTGTAACTCGACCTACACGAAGCACAACCGAGCGAGCAGTCAAGAGCAAGACCACACATCCTCATACCACCACCCATCGAGTCATCAAAACGAAATCTGCCAAACCTGAGCGACATTCCACCTATAAGACTGCTAAAGCTGTCAATCAGACCCGTAGCCGCACAGCCAAAGTCAAACCCGCACGCACAACAAGATCTCATCCGCAACGTACCACATCTGCGAAACCAACTCGTATTCGTACAACGCGCTTACGCACCTCCACTCCTACTCCGAAGCTTGCCGTCTCGCGTACGTCGAAATCGCATTTAGAAAAGTCTCATGGTACTAAAACACACGGCTCTCACACGGCTCATCCAACAGAAAAGCCTTATCACCCTAAAGGGGGTGGTACGATTGTTTCGGATCCAATTCCTGGTTCGGCTTGGGAGAGGATCAGAAAAATTTTGTTGATTCCACTTTGTACCATGACCGTTCTGACGTTTTTGGCAGGTGTGGCACTTTATGTGGCGGCGACGTGGGGTAGTGGGGAAGGTTGGTTCGGTCGACCGCTTCCAGCGGAGAACGATGAAGAGGTTGGAGTCAAGGATGAGAAGTTGGTAGTTCAAACAATTGGATATCCGGAAGAGAAGAAGTTGGTCTCCGAGGAAGGGACGGTGCAGGAAAACGAGAAGAAGCAACGTAGAAATCAAGATGAAAGAAACGTTGGAGAGGAAGGGGTTAGGGAGAGTAGTAGTGGAGATTTCCAGTTCAGAGTACCTTCAATAGATGAAGGCGCTGTGAAATGAGCGAGAGATTTGCATTTCCTGAATCATGTACTGAAGACACACGACGAGCAATTTGACAAGCGTTGATGAAAGAAGCGCTAAGACGGTTTGGCAATGCAGCACATCGAGAAGAAACTGAAGAAAATCGATCGATAAAATGCCAGCAACACAGTCTGTGCAGAGTGTTCAGTTCGTAAGTAGTGAAGCACGGCCTGCCGAGTCAAAATCAATGCCATCAACGCAAGGACTCTTCCAACAAAACGTCGCGGTGACTGACTGTAAGACATGTCAAAAATCTCAATTCAAGGAATGTACGAAAAAGACGCGACGAGAAGTATCTGAACGTAGGCAGGTGTCAGGAGAAAAATATATATTTCTCACCACCAGGGAATAAAATAGAAAAAGATAATTGCTCCGTACTGGGCTCGAACCAGTGACCTTCCGTTGTAACAAACTCAGAATTGTTCTGAGGCACCGTGTATTAGACGGATGCGATAATCCAACTACGCTAACGAAGCTGTTATGACATCAGGAGAACCTATTGCTATAATATACCGCACTTTGTTCAAATGCGTTGAGAATGAAGTAGAGCAGCGTTCGATTGAGCTGTCAATCGGCGTACCTCATTCGGCACCACACTAGCTCTCCCTGACCGTACTTTAGTCAGTGATGTGGCTGTGTAGGTCTCAACTTTGTTCTGCAGGGACACGAAATGAAGGCGGGGAAAAGAAAGGGGATGTGCGAGACGGCGGCAAATGAAGTCACACTAGGTTTTTTGGGGCTAACGTTTGACCGTTGTTGTGACAGGCAGATTGTTGTTGTTGTTGTTTTCTTGACATCCCGGTTAACATAAATTAAGTTTATGAGGTGACGGATAGTGCTTGGGCTCGTGCTTCAAATTGTGTTGTTATGGCAAGAAGAAGAGAGATCGATCTGAGGGTGTGATGGCTCGGTTGGTAGGGATGAAGGTTTTTCGTGCGCGGAAGGAGGTGTCTAGTGAGATGAAAGAAGGGGGCTGTACGTTATGGTTGTCGACAATGCCGATCTTATTTAGCGCTGTGATCTGCTGGCAGCAACTGGTCGGTCTCCAGCATCTTGACACTTGCTGACGACAAGTCCGCGATGCTATGTTGCGAAAGCACTACAGGCCGTGCACTTCGAACCAAGAAGCACAACAGCAATACGCTCGAGCAGTCTATCCGACCATCAAACTAGCATATAAGCGCTCAGACCTGACGTCCGTGTCCCCCCTCTCTCCTTCCCTCCATTCCGTCCTACCCACCTGCTTACCAACCATCCCCATCATCCCCAATCCTCCCTCAAGACGAACCGTGAACAAAGCACTCAATTCTGCAGCTGGTCCTGCAGCAACAACAACGACAACGAGCAGCAATGCGTCTCGCACTGTGGACCCTAGCGGTCTTACTCTGTGCGATCGTGGCACAGACGTACGCAGCCCCTGCAAGCAGCGATGATAAAGCTGATGGTGGTGCAGGTGGTCTCTCTGGATTTTTTAACAGTATTTTGAAGCGATGCGGTTTGATGGATGGCGATGGCGGTGGGATGGGTATGATGATGCCTGGTCTAGCTGGTGGTGGTGGTGCAGGAGGTGCAGGAGGTGCGGGTGGAATGCCTGGAATGCCCGGTATGCCTGGTATGCCTGGTATGGGCGGCGGTATTATGGATAATCTGATGGGTGGTGGTGGAGCTGGTGGTGGTGGTGGTGGTGGCGGAGGTGGAGCTGGTACTGCTGGAACTGCTGGAACTGCTGGAACTGCTGGAACTGCTGGAACTGCTGGAACTGCTGGAACTGCTGGTACTGCTGGTACCGCTGGTACTGCCGGTACTATCGGACTCGGAGGCAGTAGCGGCAGTGGTGGAGGTGGAGGAGGCGGCGGAGGAGGCGGTGGTGATGGAGGATCAGGCTCAGGAGCTTCGATCGACGTTGCTACCGATGACACCTCTGCACCTGAGCCAGCACCCGGAGCTGGCTCTGGCGTTGGTGGTGGCGGTAGTGGAGGCGGTGGTGGCGGAGGAGGAGGAGGAGGAGGAGGCTCAGGCTCCACCGCACCAGCACGCAAGCGCAAGCGTTCTCCTCTTATGGGCATGATGAACTCTTTCGCATCCACCGGCAGCGCACCCAGCGAAGGCATCAATTCTCCCAAGTTCAAAGAAGACCGGGCTAAACTCGTCAAGTACTTCCAGACTCATCCTGACCGTTGGGCACTTTTCAAGAAAGATGTCAGCGGAACTGGATCTTCGACAGGTGGTGCTGTTCCCGGAGATGCGCCCGAAAATCTGGGTCAGGGCGGTGCCTTTGGTCGCGAACTGCTGATCAGTTGGTTCAAGAGTCATCCTGATCGTTGGGCTCTTTTCCAGCGAGATGTGGAATCAAAGGCTGCTGCTGAAAGGCCTGCCACTGACACTCCTCCCGCCGGACAAGGCAATATTCCTCCTCAGACTGGTGCTGTTGCTTCAGGTAGTGGCGGTGTCGCTGGTAAAATTGCTTCTATAGCTGGAACCGGTGAAGGCGCTGGAACTGGCGCTGGTGCTGGAACCGGCGCTGGTGCTGGAACCGGTGAAGGCGCTGGAACTGGCACTGGTGCTGGAACCGGCGCAGGCGCTGGAACTGGCGCTGGTGCTGGAACCGGCGCAGGTGCTGGATCTCGCGCAGGTGCTGGTACTGGCGCAGGTGCATCCACCCCAAAGAACCCAGCTTCGAGCGACGCCAAACAACCTGCCCATAAACGCAAGCGTCAGCTCTCGTCGACCATGCCCGGCTTAGACGGTCTAGCTGGATTCGGTGGAAGCTCTGTCAATCTTATGCCTGGCGGAGTCGATTCTCTCGCCTTTAAAATGTACCGTTTGAAGCTGGTCAAATACTTCCAGTTACATCCTAAGCGTTGGGCGTTGTTCAAAAGCGATGTCTCTGGAGGCGGCGGTAGTGCTAGTGGTGGTGAAGGCGATGGCGATATGGGTATGGAGGGTGGAGGATTGTTCGGGAGAGAGTTGCTGATTAGTTGGTTCAAGACTCACCCAGAGAGGTGGCAGAGGTTCCAGGCTGATGTGGCTGGTGGAAGTGGTGGCGTTGCTGGTGGTGCGGCTGCCGGTGAAGAGGCTGGAGGTGCGGCTGCTACTGCTGCTGAGAAGACTGGTGGTTCGGTTGGCGGCACTGCTGGCGGTGCTGCTGGCGGTGCTGCTGGCGCTGGTGCTGGTGCCGGTGCTGGTGCTGGTGCTGGTGCTGGTACCACTGGTCACGGTGTCAATGGAGTCAATGGAGCTGGCGCTAGCGGTGCTGGCAGCACAACACCCGCACCCGAAGGCTACAACCCCAACACCTCCGTCGACAACACTCCTCCTCCCAATGACCCTGGTACATCCCCCGACAATTCAATCACTCCCTCTACCACGACCCCCTCAAAGCGAGAAGCCATTTCTCTCGAATCTCGCTCCGGTCGCGAGAGTACTGACGTTTCAGGTGACGACAAGAGTATGTATGTTTTCCCTTTTTACAACCCTCTCCTTCGGCAAGAATCGTACTGCTGACACCTTTTCTGCGCGTTTGGGAACATGGTAGCGGTGAGAAAGAGACGTCGTCATCTGAGCCTTGGCTCCGACGGTCGCCGTCACCATTGATGATGGGGATGGGTGGGATGCCTGGGATGGGGGGAGGTGGGATGGGGGGGATGGGGAGTCTGAGCGGGCTTATGGGTGGGATGGGAGGAGGGATGCCTGGGCTTGGCGGTGGTGGAGGAGGTATCGATGCTTCTTCGGGTATAGGCGCAGGCGCCACTTCTTCACCATCATCTGCATCATCCTCTGGATGTCCGGCACTCTACCTCATTTTCGCCCGCGGTACCACCGAGCTGCAAGGCACCTTTGGTATTGTCGGACGACCGCTTTGTTCCGGTCTGCAACAACAAGTCCCCGGTACGCAATGCTACGACACGGTCTATTCCTCCGATGCCGAATACATGATTTCCCCGACGACCGGAGCCAACACCGCCTCCCAATACATGGCTGGCATATCCTCTCGCTGTCCGAACACCAAATTCGTCCTTGGCGGCTATTCGAAAGGGGCCATGGTGGTACATCGAATTCAAGGGAAGAATGTTGTGGGTGCCGTGACGTTTGGTGATCCGCTAAAGGCTCAGGCTGTGCCGACGACGCAGAACTGGAAAACTTTTTGCCATATGGGCGATCCAATCTGCGAAAACGGGTTCAACATGATGGCTCATCTGACGTACACTTCGCAGGATGTGCCGACAGCGGTGCAGTTCTTGGTGGCGGCGTACAAGAGTTCGTGCGGTGGTGCGGGGGGTGGTGGAGGAGCAGCAGCAGCATCAACGCCAGCGGCAGGTGCTTTGACGCCGGGTGCGGATGTGGGTGGAAATTCAGCTGGTGGTCTGGGAGGTGGCGGTCTAGGTGGTGGAATGCCAGGTCTAGGAGGCATGGGTGGCGGCATGGGTGGCATGGGCGGAGGCGGACTAATGAGCATGCTCGGCGGCGGCCTGCCAGGTCTAGGAGGAGGAGGCCTTGGGAGCATGATGGGCGGTGGTGGTGGAGGCATGCCAGGGTTAGGTGGTGGACTTGGAGGCTTGCCAGGAATGGGCGGAAAAGGCCTAATGAGCATGATCAAGAAGCGCACTTCCCACTCTTTTTCCCTCTCGAGACGACATCAAGACCACCACCACCATCATCATCATCATCGACCAGAATCTCAACCCCCATCATCTTGATTTCCATCCTTTTCTCCCGCTACACAAGTGCTTGAGTTCATCTTTGCATCGTCGATTCTCATGATCCGGTCTCATAGCTGCATCGCTCGTATTCTCGTTTGTAGCCTTTAGATATGCGCTGGTTCGCATGCCAAGCTTTCGAAATGCCGAGATCGTTCTGGGCGAAAGAGAGAAGAGGAAGAAAGAAGATGCATTGCGAGAGGGGTAACATATCGAGACGTGTGAAGGGCAAAGTGTGGAAAGAAGCATTGTAAAAAGAGCGACGTTGAGCGAAAAAGAGAAGAGAGGAGTGGTCAAATGTACAGAGAAGAAAGAGAGAGAGAGAGAAAAAAAACAAAAGTCCGTAGTCGAGGTGAAGAAATGGTTCGCTGAGAGAGCTGAATTGGTGGGCCATGGATGTGGCTTGATGCTGTGAGTTTTTGCGTTGAGATGCCACAAGACTGCTGTCGATGGATTTCAAGAGTGGCGATGGTATAGACAGACTGATGTTTGATGCAGCGCCATGGGGTGGTGCAGGCAGATAGATGAAAGCTCTTGTGTGCAGGCGCGCATAAAATGGCTACCATGGAGATCGATTGTTAAGCAATTGAGCATGCTTAGAGAAGAACGGCACCAGCAGCAACGAGCGCAGCGACCATCAAGGTTGCTGAAGCGGCGCTCGACATGAAATGCGCCGAAGTGATGACGGAAAGAGCGCCGCTGGACGATCCCATTCCGGAACCCTGGTTGAGTGCGTTTCCTGCATTCGAGTTGTTACCATAGCCTGGGATGGTGGTCAAGATGGTGCCACGCGATACTTGAGGTGCTGGAAGAGCCGTGGAAGGAGGAGGAGTGTAGCCCGAGATGACCTGAACACCAGTGTACGTAGTTGCGACACCGGCACCACCACCTGCAGCGGCCTGTGCTGATGCGAGTGTGATAAATGAGAGAATGAGCGCGAGAAGCGCGAGGGCAAATGTTGTAGATCGCATTATGGAGCTGTGTAGTGTGTGTCGTATAGATGTCTACGTTATGTGAGGTGGAGGAAGAGATGATTGATGGTGGTGAGGAGGATAGTGTGCAAGATGGTAGTGATGGATCGCCAAGCCAAGCCAAATAGCTGAATCAAATTGAAATGCAGTAAGAAATGCAGTGCATTGCCAGCAGTGAAATTTACTAGGCTCAAGCGCAGAGAGTGTTTATGTTTTGTTTTTGTTGTTTTTGTTTTTTCAAATGCAAATGAAAATGCAACGCGCCTGCTTTTCTCTTGGCTGGGGAAATTGTATTCTTTCTCCTCAAGTCATTTATACAAAGCTTCAAATGGGCGGTGCATCGATTTGGCATTCCAAATCGGACTTGGGCAGCAGGGCGCAGCGCGAAATTGACATCAATTCCTAACCCAAATCTACCCTAATAATTAGTATTAACAAAAAAACAGTCTAACATTGGACAGTGTCACACAATCGACTCGGACGAAAAGAGAGGAGATGCACAGAAAGGAGAAACGCACTCGATCAGAAAAGCAGAAGCACAGAGAAGACAAGAAGAAGAACGACCAAAGTACAAGAAATTTTTCTTTTGTTTCCACCATATCACTCCCTCTCGCCAACCTCTTTCTCGCTGCTGTCAATACATGGCTCATCTCCGTCTGGCCACTGCCTTTACCGCCGACACTACTACTCGCATTTCCATCTTTACTCGTATCACCGCCACTGCGTTCCCCTTTCAACAAACACCTAGCACGCTCCCTCCAAGAACTGCTGCTAGTGGAACTGTAACTCTTCGCCCTTTCTCCACCACTCTTTCTTCCCACGCTAAATCACATAGAGTCAACAAGATGCCTCCCAAGAAGCAGGCCGTTGTTGAAAAGATTCGTCTGGGTCGTCCCTCGAATAACCTCAAGATGGGTATTGTTGGTATGCCCAACGTTGGAAAGTCTTCCTTGTTCAACGTCATGACCAAGTGCGATTTGGGCAAAGCCGCCAACTTCCCCTATGCCACCATTGAGCCCGAAGAGTCTCGTGTCCCCGTTCCAGACGAGAGGTTCACCTGGTTGTGCCAGCAGTACAAGCCCAAGTCTGAGGTGGCTGCCTTTTTGACGTGCATCGACATTGCTGGTTTGACAGCGGGTGCTTCGACGGGTGCTGGTTTGGGTAACGCTTTCTTGAGCAACGTCAGGAACGTCGACGGTATCTTCCAGGTCGTTCGTGCTTTCGACGATGCAGAGGTTATTCATGTCGAGGGTGATGTCAACCCGATTCGTGATATGGAGATCATCTCGACCGAGTTGAGGTTGAAGGACATCGACTGGATCGAAAAGGCTCTTGACAACTCGAAAAAGGTCGCAAGGAGTGCCGGCAACGTCAGCCTCGAAGACAAGAAGAAGAAGGAAGAGGTCACCATCATTGAAAAGATCCTCAAGCACGTCCAGGAGGACAACAAGGACGTTCGTAAGGGTGACTGGAACAACAACGAGGTACGTATCCCTTTCTTGATATCCACACTGCTGCTGCGGCTGTTGCGTACCTTGGATGCCATTCCCTGGATTTCTCCCCTCTCAAGTGATGATAAAGAGTGCGCATTGAGACACTCGAAATTCTAATAACCCAGCTCGTCGATGGCCCATCAAGCCAATATGAGATAATTAGTATTCAACTGATTCCCCACAAAGCCAAATCCGGGAGCCTTTGTCACCGTCGCCATCACACGCAGCAGCAGCAGCAGCAGCAGCAGCAGCAGCAGCAGCAGCAGCAGCAGTTTCTAAAGAAGAAGAAGCATGTCACTCACACGTTTCTTCCCATCTCTATCTCGCCCTCTCTCTCTGTGTCCTTGTCGTGCGTGCTTTACCGCAGGTCGAAGTCATCAACAACCTCCAACTGCTTACTGCCAAACCTGTTATTTACCTTGTCAACCTTTCCGAACGCGACTATGTCCGTCGAAAGAACAAGTGGCTTCCCAAGATCAAGGCCTGGATTGACGAAAACAACCCGGGTGATCTTCTGATCCCCTTCTCCGTCGCTCTCGAAGAACGTCTGCTTCAACTTGGCTCTCCCGAAGCTGAAGCTGCCGAACTTGCCACTCTTGGAGACAATATTACTGGAGCTCTTGGAAAAATCACCAAAGCAGGTTACGATGGATTGGATCTGGTTCGATACTTTACTGCCGGTCCTGATGAGGTTCGAGCTTGGACTTTTAGAAAAGGACTTAAAGCTCCTGAAGCTGCAGGTATCATTCACACTGATTTCCAAAAGAAATTCGTTTGCGGTGAAGTTTTCAGCATCGATGATATCAAGGAACACGAAACAGAGAATGGCGTAAAGGCTGCAGGAAAGTATAAGCAGGTTGGAAGAGAGTACAAGGTTCAAGATGGTGACATTTGCTATTGGAAGCATGGTTGATTTTGGTCCTTGTACTTTGTAATCTTTTGAGCAATATTCATCCAAACCCAAGAGCATACTTTTTTTTAACAATCTGTGATTCGTCCTGTTGACAAAGACAGTTTGTGATTGTTGCAACACCAAAAAAAAAAAAAAAAAAAAAAAAAAAACACACACACACACACACATATAACAACGGATATGAACAGCTCGTCAGCTAGTGGAACGATATCAATCATGAGCGCATAATCATCAGCTTCTCTATACCTTTTTTTTTTCGTTCAACAACACCAAACATATCGAAGCAACCGGTGGTCAAGAGACCCAATGATGCATCTGTCAAACCTGCCATCATAGTCATAGACTTTGGTCTGTCTGACACGCCAAACTTTCAAAACCTGTATCATAACATTGTACTGTCTTGGATTGCATGAAATTGAAATGATCTTTAAGTTATCTGGCAAAAGAATGGAATTTTCACCAAAGTCTCTGTTTCATTTGCAAAAAGTCAGGAGTACCTGCACCGGTAACAGCGTCCCAACCTTTCTTTGCGGGGAAGCCTGTAGTGTTGCAACCGTTGCTACTTCCTTGTGTGATGTCGTTGAGTGCTGGGGTACCCAACCACTTAAAGTAGATCAAAGGGTTAAGGAATCCTAGAGATGGTTGTCCTTGGCTAATTCTAAAGTCGTTGAGCAGGCCGATGACGCTGGAGAAGGTGGGCGCTGAAGCCGAGGTTCCATAGATGAGGTAGTTTGCGCCGCCGATGCGAATGACATAACGGGAACCTTGGGCTGCAACGTCTGGGTATCCTCGACCGAAGGGGTTGTACAAACCTTTGTATTGGGATCCGAGTGAATGGACGTACTTGAGGACGGGAGCGGCTTGATACCATGCGGTTGGGAAGTAGTTGGAGAATCCACCACCAGAGTAGAACCCAGGAAGATCGCCATTTACCGCGATTTCAGGCGAAAAGTTCTGCGTGGCGCCAACGGTGGTGGCAAAGGGACACGAGGCGGGGAAAGCAGGAAGGAACTGTTGCGTTCCTTTAGGACTCGTCGCTCCATTCGAAACACAAGTACCGTTGGCGCCAACACCATTATCACCGCTCGAGTAAATCGTAGAAACTCCACGCGCACCGAGAGCCATAATGTAGTTGCAAACCCTCTCGGCATATGCTCGAGGTACGCTCTGCTCGTCATCACCGTACGAAGTCGACAGAACCTTGGGCAGATCGTTGTACGGCAAAGAGAGAAGATAATTCATCTGAAGCTCGTAGGGCTCGTTGGTGTTGTTGACCGTAGCAACATCAGGGTTGTAAGGAGGCGAACCAGCAGTGGTGTAATAGGTGAAGGGGATGGGGAACGAGAATCCACCAACAGTTTGGACGTCCAAGTTGGCCTCGGATCCAGGATCGCTCTGATCGTTGAGTCCGCCATTGATGCTCTGTACGGTAAAGTTGTATCCAGCTTTAGCCGCGTCGGGACGCTGCTGGGAGAGGAATCCGGAGAAATCAGCAAAGTTGGCGTACTCCTTCAGGAATCCACTGATGCCGAGCTTGAACTTGTCCGCAGCCTTGGGGACGTAGTCTACGGTCTTGTAGAACGTCCTCAGGCAGAGAGAGGTGACCTTGGCGCTGTTGCAAACGCTAGGGGTACCATCGGCGCTCTTGGAAGTTGAATCGGTGACATCGTCATCAGCGAGCTTTTCGAGGACGATTCTGGATCCGGCAATGTCGCTCTTATGAGCCCTGGGCTCAGTGAAGAGCGTCAGAGGTCCAACGTAGTCGAGGTGTTCATCGACGTGTCGAGGGACGCTGTAAGTTTCCGCACGGACGGCGAGGGCTCCGCTGCGCTTGTGCTCGTACACGCCCAAGTCGGCATTGAGCAGCTCCCTAGCCTTCCACACGGGCACATGCACGGTGAAGGTGTCCTTGGAAGGAGAACGAGCGGCGAGCTCTTCATCGATTTGAACTCCAGCCTCGCGAAGCCACAGTTCGACCTCATCCACCGTGCGCTTCTGTGGCTGGAGGTACTGTGAGACTTGATCGGCAGAGAGATGTTGACCGTAGAGCTCGTGGTCCGGATTCGAGGTCTGACGAAGCCTCTGTTCGAGAGCAGAAACGTCGGATTGCTTGAGTGCGAATCGAAGAGCCACGTTTTCATTGTCGTCAGCGTCGGATCGTCGAACCCAAGTGGAAGGAACAGAGACCGACTCCTTGACAACCAGGGATGGATCACGTCGAACAGCTGCCGCATCGGCCATCAAGGCCAACGAGGTAAAGGCAACCAGTGCCTGGATTGTGACCAGCTTCATCGTGGCTTGACTTGACAACGACGGGTTCGACAAGCTACAAGAAGCAAAGGTGGTTGCTTAAAGGGGAAGGTGTGGGACGCAGGCGTTGGCAGTTGCTTGGCAAATCGCACACGGTACAGAGGGATCTAGGGGACAGGAGAGAAAGAGGAAAGGGAAGGGGCGGTTGGATGAGATACGTCGATTTGTTGTGACACACACACGCTTGTGGCTAGATATATACCCGACACACCCTGCTCACTTTCTCCACAATCGACCAGAACTTCCTACAGCAGACGCAAAATGAGCACAGACCGCACGGTCTCAACACATAGAAAGGGCCAGTTGTATGCATTGGCGTTGTGATACCTTGCGGGAATGGCCAAAGAGCCAGAGTGTCTCCGCAACAACCGCCGCTTTGCATCGACTGTGATGCCGTCGGGCGGCAGTTGTGCATAAAAGCTGGCAAAAAACAATGGTCGGCGAAATCTCCTTTCTTCTTCAATCATTGCATTGGGAGCTAGGAGTTGTAGTAATAGCGGAAGAGGATGCGCCGAAGAGAGCGAGTGTGTTTCTAAAGCTAAATAGGTGTGTGGAAGCTTACGACGGTTGTGCAGAACCAAAATCGTGAAGCGAGGCAAGGCGAGACGAGGCTGACAAGCTGGGTGAAGTGGTGCGGATCAGGGTCTTCCATGAACCATCTCTTTGTATGCCGATTTAGCGAGCGAGGCGATATCAAAGAAGGAATCTCACCCCCACCAATCAATTCAATTGCAATCGCCGTTTGACTGATGTATAATACCATCATGAAAAGTTGCAGGGTGAGGTGCGTTTCTGAGGTGGGTGTTTTTCGAGCGAACAAAGCTAAGCGAGATCCGAGACACACTCACTTGGTTATTATTGTTGTTGTTTGCCTAGTCACGAGAGCTTGGATCTGATTCTCTGCCCAAGTGACGCAGTCTTTTGTTTGCCCCTGATCCAAGTGTCGTATGCGATACAATATAGCGTTTAGCACTGGTCGTTTGCCAAGGATGGGTGCGAGTCCCTTTTGAGAATGATATCACACACATCTGACCATCTGAGCAAAGATGACCCACTCGCAGTGAAAAGGAGAGAGAGTGTGTGTGTGTGTGCGGGGAACGAGGAAGCAACTCTGATTGGGCGGATTACTGTACAAATCACCATTATCACCGGCGGTGAGACGGTGCGGCTTTGTTTGACACATTAACCATCGGCATTGATAACATCTCTGTGCGAGCATGCGAGCAGTTTTTACGACATGGTATAGTACAGTACACAGTACGGAGCATCGTGTGCCGCTGCAGACATCGGCCATCCTCTTTTACAGGGCCCGGTCGGTCAGAGGGCAGACATTTGCTTTGTTTTTTTTAGTGCGGTTCGCTTATGCACACTTTTCTCGATCGGCTAACATAACAAAAGTCAACTTCTCTCTCTCTCTCTCTCTCTCTCTCTCTCTCTCTTTCTCACACGCGCGTTCAAGGTGTCATTATGTGATGGTCTGAAGATCAGTGGCTGTTTCTTTTCAACGAAGAGTGTATGAGGGCAAAAGGCACGTGCTGGAAAGATGCAAGATGAAGGGGGGGGAGGGGGAGGGGGAGGTGTGGGGAGGGGCCGACGGTGCGGAGTGTGTTTTTGATTGCAGGTTTGCATACAAAGCAAAGTGCCGCGGAGAAAGAAAGGACGGGTACTGTAGCGAGTCGAGATAACGAAATGAAAGAGCAATCTGTCATACAAGGCCGCGTGATCATGGTGCGAGTTGAGCCGATGGTGAGCGGGTTCCTGTCGTCCGAATTTTACTTGAGCCGGGTCGGGGATGTCGGCCGGTCCATTATAGAAAGGAAAGGTGTCGATATTGATTGTTCGGCATCGTCTCGGCTGGTGTGGTCGGCAGAATGATGGAAGTGAAGGTGGGCAGCGCCGCAAACAAGCCTTTTATGTTAGGCCTTTTGGGCTGACACTTGATTGCTTTTTGCCAAATCGAAATCTCGTCTTCCTTGATCGGGGACACATGAATCACGACGCGACCAACCCATATTTTTTCTCAAAAGAAAAAGGAAACAAATCCAAAAAGAACAACGACCACAAAATTTGGTCTCAAATTGATCTTCCACATCTGCAACGAATCGGGCCGTATCAGAGACCTCCTTCTTGGTCGCGTTCTCCAATCTAAAATCGGGTCGATCCACTGCATCTGTTTTGGCTTGAAGCCCGCGGATCGAGATCGACACTCTCTACTGTACTACGCCTTGGTCTTGCCGTCCCTATCCTGCGCTACCAGCCACCGACGATTCGATTCCCCATCGTTCCTTCCCGCACTTGCCTTTCCGTCAATGATCGCAATCTGATTTTTTGCTAGCACCTAGGCATTTAGAGTTTGACTCTCGGCAACTCATATGTAGAGAAAGATTCTTCTCTCGTGGCTTAGTGTCATTCACTCATCCATCCATCCACATGTGCCAGCCAGTCTTTCTTTTCTTGTTGATATCGAATGAGCGGCAGAGCTCGGTCAAGATTTGCCGTGACCAAACACTCGAATACAAAATCGCAGAGTAGATTCTACAGTGTATTGCGTTGACTTGAAATTTGAATTTGGAATCGAGTTGTCAAAAACTGCCACATTCACACACACACACCACCTCTCTTTTGATATACAGTACCAAGCAAATTGCGTTTGTGTTTTTGCCGTGTGTCAGTGTAAGACTTACCCCATTTAACCTCATAGCCACTTGTTGACGCATCGAACCACATCCGCATGCCTATCAAGCACTCTACCGTAGCTCAAGAATCAAAAAAAAAAAAAAGAATCAATGACATGATGCTAGCGTTAAGTTGGCGATCCAACTTCGTACAAGATGATCTGCAGGTGTGAAACGCTATCCGAGGACAAGGAGGAGGTGGAGGGTGAGATCTACTGTACTGTTGGTCCCTTTTGCAGCATAAAAACATGGCGCTATCACACACTTGTCTCTGAAATACAATTTAGGCTACGATCTGAGACTCTTTTCTTCTCTTTGATGTCAAGGTGGCGCTCTATCGTGTATCACTGCACTTATCTAGGCAAATGAAGATGGAGAAACAGGGGAAGAGAGGGTGAGAAAAAGAAAAGAAAAGAGAAAAACCAAAACAAAATAAAGAAAAAAACACAACAAGTCTAGTCCAAATACTGTATGCGCTTCGGAAGTGCATCGGTGTCAAAAGATGCACAATGTACTAGATTCGCTCTCCGCCCTGAGACGATCTTTGTCTTTCTGTTTCCACCACCCCCTTTTCGGTGTCACCCCTCCTCCTCCTCGTCTCTCCTCTTCCCATAAAGCGTAGCGGCGGTGTTGGTGGGGTTTAGAAGCAGGTCTTCTAGAACCAAATCTGCTTATTTTGCAAGGTTTGATTGGGTCAGTAAGTGCTGTTGACAAGCTCACCGCTGGGCTGTGGCAGGGCAGTGTACTGTAAAACTTGCCTTTTACCTTTTCTTTTCCTTTTCTGGCAGTAGTTGCGACGAAAAGAGCACATGTAGATGCAAACCCACATCCTCTCTCCCTAATCGCTCCAAAAAAGGCACCAGTTGATGCTTCTGGTAAACATCAATCCACCGTTGCGTTGCGTTGCGTTGCGTTGCGTTGCGTTGCGTTGCGTTGCGTTGCGTTGCGTTGCATGGGTTTTGTCTGGCTGGTCCAAGCAGATTTAAGCTTTCCCTCGTTGGTGGCGCCGTCTGATGGTGTAGATGCATCGCATCGACGCCAGAAAAGATCTGCCTTGCATCTATAGTGCATCTGGAAGAGAGAGAGAGAGAGAGACAGAGGGAGGAAGATCAAAACATCAACAAGGGTTTGTCGGCACGAGGACAGTCCAAAGAGTACTCTAGACAGACATCAGAGAAACAACTCCGACCAGCTGTCAAAGAGGGTTCAATCACAACACCTCTCTCTCTCCCTCTCTCCCTCTCTCCCTCTCTCCCTGTCCCTCCAAGTGGACTCTTTCCCGTGTACCCTACGCTTCCTGTGGTCAAGGTGTTCTACGCTGGGCGTCGTAGAAGCCTCGTTCTGGTACACTCCGAGCCGCTGGTTGGCTTGCTTCTGTGCAGACATTCAAACATATATAAATCCTCTACCAAAATTTGTGATACGATCGCTTCCCCTCTCTTTTCCACATCTCTCTCGATATTAAGAATCTTTTACGAGTTACGAAACGATGGTTAAAGTGTCGACGTTAACCGGAGCCCTTTTGGTGGTAGCTGGGGTAAAGGCGATTCCTTCCTTGTTCGAGCGTTCCCCTTGGATTCCAACACCAGGACTTGAAGTGAATGCTGCTGGTGATGGTGTTTCCGACGGAGTGATTTACCCTGATGACAGTCAATTCGGCCAAGCCTTCATCCCTTTAGGTCGACCTTCTTCTAAGCTTTCCCACTTACCTTCCACTGCGCCTTTTCGGGGGGTTTCCGTCACCCGTTCCACTCCAAACCCCAACCTGAAATCGAACTCGAACTCGAAGCGCGGAAGTGATACAGTTTCTGGTGGATTTTTAAAACTTGAACGCAAGAAACAAACCAAACGCTACATTACCAGCTTTATCGCTCCCTCAGGTTACACCGATAGTTGGGCTATTGATGGATATCGTCTGGCGATTGTGACCAATGGTGCACCGAGTTATTTGACTAGGACTACGATTTCAAAGGATGCAACCAGAACTACGCAGGAGCATGTTGATGCGTGTGTACAATTTTGCGAAAAGACGCAGGGTTGTGCTATGGCACATTTGATCAAGTTTATCAATTTTCCCGAGGGTACGGTGATTTGTGCGGCTTATGCGATGACGTTGCCGAAAAGTGAGGCCAAGTATACGAAAGGATTGTTTAATGGGCCAGGAGAGGCGAAGTTCAGCTATACTTTTAATAGAAACGCAGGCAAGGTGCAGGTACCTGTCACAACGACGACAAGTCAGAGCGTTCCTACGTCTAGTTCGGCCGCAACCATGCCCACTACGACCTCCTCGATTTCCACCTTGACCACCGCCACTACAACCACCACTTCCTCATCGTCAGCCGCACCAAGCTCAACGCTCCTTTACGACCAATGGCAATGGATCGATGTTCCTGGTACTTTCTGCTCGGACGGCAGTCAAACCGGCTTCGCGCTCAATCTCCACCCTAATTCAACCGAGCTCGTCATAGGCTACCAAGAAGGTGGATCGTGCTACGATTACAACACTTGTTACGTCCAAAAACGAGCGTATAATATGCAATCTGGATTCACCAACTCTACATTTTTTTCGCAAAACCAACCATCCAATCTTCGCTGGTGGTTCCCCTTTGCCCGTAATAACCAATACAATCCTTGGATCAAGTCGAACTATGCCTGGATTCCCTACTGCACAGGCGACCTTCATGGCGGGGACAACATCGTTCAATATTCCGGTGCAACCAAACCAACATATCACAAAGGATTCATTAATGGAAAGTTGGACATGATCAAACTGAGTCAGATTCTACCCAATTTGAAAAGAGTCTGGATAAGCGGAAGCAGCGCAGGAGCTTTCGGTTCCATCTTACAGTATCAAAACGCTCAAGATGCTTTTGCAGGAATTCGTATCGACCTTTTGGCAGATTCCGGAGAATCTCCAAAACCAATCACAGTTCATCAAAGTCAAAACATTCAAGTTCCCAACAAATCCCGTTGCCCCAATTGCAACGATGCCAATTTCAACAGCTACATTGTCGGTCTTGCCCAATCCAACCCAGGTTCCAGATTCGCAAGTATGAGCTGGTCAAACGATACCATCATCCCAGTCAATCAAGGGGTCAGCTACGACGATTTCAGAGCCGAATTGGTCCGACTGTTCAACCAAGAGAATACCCAAACAACCAACGCGAGGAACTTTATGGTTCAAGGGAGCAACCATGTGCTACTGTATACGACCCAGTACAACGCAGCAGATGGGTATACTCAGGCAACGTTTTTGAACAAATTCAAGACGGATGACCCTAACTGGTCGTCGCACTAACTTGTGGAGATGACGAGGAATACTATGTATATAAAATTTACCCTATTGATTCGGAAATGCGATACCTGGATTCTGATCGTTGAAAAGGCTCCTTAGCGAATAGTCTGTGGCTCATGCGCAAACACAACCCTTCTCGAGCCTGCATCTGAACCCGATCCTACGTCGTCGTAGCTTCGACGAGGAGTGGCAATGTCTCTGCCGCCAGGCGCATGCAAGTGTTGCTGCTGCTGCTGCTGCTGCTGCTGCTGTTGACGATAGGCATAAGCTTGCTGCGAGTATGAGTCGTGAGGAGAAGCGCGTGGTGGCGAAGAGGCGTATGCAGGCTGCTGCTGATGGTGCTTGATATATTGCTGCTGCATCGTTGATTCACGAGGAGCGACTGGCATAGAGGTGCGGCGGACGTTGAATTCTCTAGGATCTCCTCTGCCTGTCGAGCGTGCGGTGTTGTCGACTTTGGTAGTGCCATTGCCGTAGTGGCGTGCTGAACATTGATGGCATCCGCAGACGTCAGAGTGAGGCGGTTCCATCGCACGTGGTCCACCTGCGGGGAGGGTGCCTGTGAGGCGACTGTCCCTCACGATACCGCCAAACTCGTCAATACCGCCGTTGCCGCTGGCTGCAGAGGGCGCGGACGAGATGGCGCTGATGCGCGAGTTGCCGTTGGAATGAACACCGGCAGGAAGGCTGTCGTGGTATCGCCTGCCCGAGTTGACTTCCTGTGCGTATGTGGCAGCGCCAGACATCTGATACCGCGAGGCAATCTCGGGCACACGGCCACCGCGAACACCGCCCAGCGAAGGCAGCGAAAAATTAGGATCCATCGTAGCTCTACGCGCGGCACGTTCCTTCTCAAGCACGTTGAGCTCTCGCTGTTCCCGCTCCAGATCCTTTTCGGCTTGGTAACGAGCCTTCATACGGGCAACAAAGCTGCGTTCCGACGCGGTGGTGTCGGTGCTCAGCGATCGTGTGACACCAGAAGCCGACAATCGTGTCGAACCGACAGCGGGTGCATACCTGTCGAGGTCGTTTCCATCACCTCCAGCTGGACGTGGGTAGCCGAGCCCCAACTGCGAGCCTGCACTCTTGTCGCTGTTGCTAGTCTCGCTCATCTTGGAGCGAGACCAACCACCATTGTTGGTGTAGGAGGAACCTGTCGACCCTGAGTAAAGGCCGGAGGGAGGACGCGAATAGTTCAGCTCAGTAGTGGCAGAGACAGGCGTTCGTGAGAGATCCTCTTCTCGCTCGAGCTGCCTCATTCGCTCGCGCTCGCGTTCCCAGAGGCTGATCTTGCGAGCATTGGCATTGGCATCGGCCTGGTCAGCCGTGCCACTCTGTTGGCTAGTGGCGCTGTAGACGCTGTCGGAGCGGTCGAGACCGGATGCGGCATTGGCAGCGGGAGTATCGCGGTCGAATCGAGTAGCTGTGGGCGAAGTGGCAGCTTTGGCCGTCTGCTCTCGGTACTGCTCGAGTGCGCGCTGTGCGGGTCGCATGTTGGGAGATGCGCCAGCCTTTTGACGGTCGAGCTCAGCCACGCTGCTGGGAGCTTGGAGGTTGCGGTAGTCGAGAATGCCGACGTCTTTCGAGCTGAGCTGTTGCGGCTCGGCGTTGGCGCTGGCGTTGCGATTAGCCTGCATGGTTGGCAGCGATTCGCTGTCGTCGGGTGTACGTGGAATGCGGTTGCCATCTTCAGACCCCTGTGCGCTGTTGCTCGCGCTCAAGCTGGGAGGAACAGCATCCGAACCCTCGCGAGGCACAGCAAGCTTGTCAAAGACGCTGCCCTCTTGAGTAGAGGAATCGGTACGGTCGCGGTCGTGCGTCGAGGGTGCATTGCTGACACGGCTGCTTGCATCTCCAGACCATGCTGTGGGAGCACCGACGGCCGAAGAGGAGGACGAGTTGGTAGCATCTTCCCACGTCTGAGGCTGCGCAGCCATGGACTTCATTGTCGATCCAGTCAGCGCACGATCGAGTCGCACGCTGCCCACACCGAGTGAGTCGGCATTTGGAGCGCCGAGCAGAGCATTTGACGCGAGTGCCGATGTCGGTGGCTGCGAAGCACTATTGGTGGCGGGACGAGGAGTCTTGTCGGTAGCTACACTATGAATGGACGCGGCATCGCTGTCGGCTGCGATTGGCGTAGATATTGATGCAGCTGCAGTAGAGGGCGGCTCTACTCTGGATGAAGAGTTGGATCGAGATCGCGCACTGTCGCGCTGCGGCTGCTGCAGAGATGCAGAGCTGGATACAGCGTTTGTTGTTGTTGTTGCTGCTGCTGCTGCTGCTGCTGCTGCTGCTGCTAGGTTGTTGCTGCTGCTGCGGCTGCCAGCGAGATTGCTGTTGGAAGTGGCTGACTGGAGCGGTGGGCGATTACTCCCAGCTGCATCTGTGGCTCTGCTGGCGTTGCTGTTGATGCTGCTGCTGCGGCCGAGATTGGCATAGCCTGTGGTGGGTGGCGCCAGAGGCGAAGGGGGACGCCAGCCCATCTCTTGAGCGCGTAGAATGGTCTGGGTGTCTTCGTTGATCTTGGCGTTGATCTGAGCCTGAGCGACGACCTGTGCCTCGACTTGGGCGGCGAGACTGGCGAGATACTCGGCGTGACCCTGCTGTGCTTGGTCAAACTCGGATGCCTGAAGCGCGGGCATGTACTCGGAAGAAGTGAAGCAGAGAAGCTCGTTGAGACGACCGACATGGGGCCCAACGCGACGAACAGATTCGCAACGACGCTTGAACTCGACATCTGCCAATCCGCCGAGGGTGCTTGCGACCAAGAGGGAAGAGACGTGGCTCTTGGCAGCCATTGAGAGGGCGTGTGCATTCTTGGCGCGGCTGATATCGTTGGTGAGCGCTTGAACGGTGGCGATGTACTTGTCATGCGACTCGAGTGCCTTGTTGGTGGTAGCCTTCTTGACATTCTTTTCGTGAGCAGCGTTGGCCTTTTTGATCTTTGCGTCCAAGTTGTGAACGAGTTGGTCATGGGCACGCTCTTCTTTGGCGACCTTGTTAAAGTACTTGGCACAGGCATCGTTGACGGCTTCGTACTCCTTTTGGACGTGCTTGGCATGTCTGGATGATACTTCAGCCAATGCTTCAAACATGGTGGAGGTGATCTGAAGGGTTTGAGCGGGAGTGTCTTGGACGACTTTGGTACGTTCGAGCTCCGAGGCGCTCTTTGCGAGCTTTTTTTCGACTTTGGCCAAGCGAGCCGAGAGGTCGCGATACTCGTCGAGATTGACGAGGAGCGATTCGAGCGCCTTGAGCGACTTGTGCAGGTCGGGGCGTTCGACGAGATTGACATCGACGGACGAGACGGGCTTGAGGGCTGAGGTGGATGCTAACGGAGTGGCTAGAGGCTGTGCCAAGGGCGAGATGGGACGCGGGCTGAGAGCTACATCTGGAGAAACTGCCCTTGTTGGCAAGTCAAAGTAGTGAAGTTGTGCAGATGGAGTGTAGGGCTGCGGCGAGGCACGAGCAGAGTGGAGCAAGGTGTGAGACGATTGAGGCGAGACGTGTCGAGAGCCGTACTGAGGCTGGAGTGATGGCTGTTGAGGCTGAGCAGTCTGAGAGGGTGGCAGAAGCAGGTTGGCAGCGGCGTTGTCATAGCTTGGCGACATGGCAGCTGGATTAGAAGGAGGAGCATATTGGTTGGAAGACAAGGTCGAGGCTTGGTAAGAGTTGGCTGGACTGGTGCTGAGAGGGGCTGAGGCAGGCTTGGAATCGCCAACGCCCATGAAACGCTGCATCTTTTTCATGTTGGAGAACAGTAGAATACGCCGGTCTACCGGGATGCCAAGTGATGTTGCAAAGATGATTGAGGGGAACGATTGCGTGTTCGAGATTGGGGTGGATTCGAAGTGGTCTCGATGAGATCCTGGGTATCCGATAGAAGATGCTTTCCGTGATGAGGCGCGAGGTTGGAACGGGTAAGATTTCTACGTGAGAGCTGTTGACAGCTGTTGAGGATATCGAGTGAAGAGCAGAGGGTATCGTGAGTGATATAGGAAGGATGACGTCGGTGTTGATGGGGCCGATGGGATATTGAGATGGAGGTGGATAACCAAAGAGAAATGCGGATGCATGCATGCAGCCAAAGCCAAAAGGCCCCAAACAAAAAAGACGGCGCGGAAAGGCCGCACGCACGCTTGTCCTCCTCCCACTCGGCCTTTCCGGGGCCATTTTTGGCTCTTTGTCTCGTGCTCATGCTCATGCTCGTGCTCGTGCTCGTGCTCGTGCTCGTGTTCAGGGGTCACAAGGCTCTTTCCACGACCCTCTGCAGTAAGCGTGATTCGGCATCGTCGTGATGTGATGTCAATTCAAACGTGCCGTTAGAGTTGATAATGACGAGAAAGGGTCTGATCGCAGCAACTTGAAACATCAGGATCATCAACAGCATGATCAATATCGGCACACATTGCGGCCAAATGCCAACTTCTACTACAGCCAGTACTGTATACTGTAGCTCCAATTTAGGCAACTTGTGCTTTCCTGCGTTGAGTGTTGGTCTCTCTGTGTGTCTGTCGACCATGTGCTTTTTGCACTGCCAAGATGCCGTGTTGAGTTTCTGGTTCAACAAGACGCGCTCCTTGTTTGCTGCGCGACATGCAGACAGCCCCTCTTCTCTCCCTTCCCCTTTTGAGCCGAGAATCAGGGGCTTTGCTTTGTTATCAAACAACACTCGACCCTGCATACAGTACAGTACACTGCAAAAGGCGTGGCCAGTTGTCGTGCGAGTCCAACCCAACTTTTTTTTAAATCTGATGTCAGATCGCGTCTTTCTTCCTTCTTGGAAATCAAGTTGAAATTCTGAATCGGCTCCGAAGACGAATCCCCCATCCGCTTGAGCCCGACTGTTTGGTCTTCTACCGGACGCAAGCCTTTTGATTTGAAATCGCAAACCGTGGGTTACTGTGCTGTACTGTGCTGTGCTGTACTGTACCGTACGCACACACTCTGCCACCAGAAGAATTGGCGGTTCGTCGCTGTCAGTTTTGTGACATTTTTCGACATCATCCTCGACGTTGTCGTCTCCCCACCAACGTTCATCCACCCTAGTCACACACGCACACACACCACATATATACACTCGCACACAATGTCGCTGGCCAAGTCCGTTTACAACACCGTCTTCAAGCGTAATTCGGTTTAGTGAGTCTTTACCAACCAGCCAGTCAACCGCATCCCAGCCCATGCAGCCTGTCGATCGCAACAACCACACACACACACACTCTCTCTCTCTCTCACACAAAGCGCATACATACTTTGACAAATATTGGATTGATAACGTTGCTGCTTTATCAAGGCAGCTGGACGACTATCGGATGCTTGTTGCGGTTCTGGACAGCACACCTCCACTCTAGGAGAAAAGGGACGTGCTTCGCTGACAACTTTTTTGCCTTCTCACATCACATCATCGCATCGAAAATGACTTGCCTTCGCACGGTAGCGTCGGATCCATCTTCTTTGGCGCCTTCGCCTTCGGCATCGGCTACGATCTTGCCACCACAGCATGGTGGGATTCGCACAACAAGGGCGTAAGTTTCGCTTGTCCCTTCTTTTGGTATTTGGCATTCGACGAGGCCCGATTGGGTACATGGATCTACGGAGAGCTGCATCTGTTCGACCGTGGTGGATTTTGACATAGGGCTGGCATTGGATCGACGTTAGCAAAGACGCTGCAGAGTCAAGACATGGGGTATAATACAATCCAGGACGCAACGCAACTCGGAATTGCCGACATTAAGCCGCACCAAGCAAAGATGTTGCGACTCTTTGATGCTTTAGCAGCAGCTGCTCTGCACGACTTTGCCGTGTTAGCTGTGGCAGCGTCTTTTTCATCGCACTACCATCCGTGTTCGCATGCCCATTTCGACCGCAACGCCCAATCTTGCAACACCGATGCCAGCCTTGACGCCCTTCACTCGCCTAAAAGCCATATCGCCTCGATCCAGTCCCCATATACAAAGCTCGGGAACCAGACTACTGACGCCATCCGTACTTGTCATCCCTCATTCCACCTCTGTTTAACACCAACAGAAGCAGTGGAAGGACATCCGAGGAAAGGTAAGAGTTGAAAGTCCCCGTTTCCATCTCTTTGTCCGCCTCACCTCTTTCACTCATACTGATCATCTCTTCTTCTCAATCGCATTCCTACACCAATACAGTACCTTGAGGACTCCGAGTAAAAACTTCTGCCATGCAACGCCTTGTGAAAAATTTCCAACTTCCCTGATTCTCTCCCCATTCGGATCACTTGACCTTTTTACAAGGCTAGCTGCTGTCTGGGGGGGTGATTTTGTATCTTGTCATAGGCAATTTGACATACATTCCAGCAATTCTCTAGAAACGTGCAGATCGGCGTCTCTTGCGTGTGAAGAAGGTTGCAGCAGCAGGAAAAGGTGGAGACAGATGGCGTCGTCCGCGGAGAGAGGGAGAGAGGTGAGCTTTCGACGGTGATTTGGTTTGAACAGAACAAGCGATAGTATTGATGAGATGAAGCGGGGGTTTTGGATCGGGGCCAATCAAGCCGATTTGTGTTTTGCTTGGGGACTCTGGTTGCCAAAAATCAAATCAATGTTAAGCTCGTGTTGCATTAACCTTGTAGCTCCCTTATCAAATAATTCTTAGCGTTCTAGATTGTACTGTACAGTAGATTCTGAATAAAGCGCCTGGACTCAACTCTTTGTCTCTCGCAAAAAAAAAAAAAAAGAGGAAAGAAAAAAGCATGTCGATCTTCGGATGATGGAACTCCGCAAACCAACGACAAAATACAAGGTTGAAAGATTTCATATAGTCCAAGTGAGGTGGGGTCTGCTGACGAATTTGTTGATAAAGTACAGTAACAAAATGTGAGATTAGGAGCAAGCGACCAATACTAGGCTGAAAACTTGACGGAACGGGAAGAGGTAAAGTAGGGATTCGGGAATGGAATGAAAACCTGATAGGTAAATCGGGCATTATTCCGGATTGCAATTCCGCCCCTTGACAGAACAAAAAAAATAAAAGATTAGAAGAAAGAGAGATACTGTAGAGAGATTGACAGAGAGAATAAAGACGGGATTGTAGAGTACGCCCCAATCCGATCAAGCAAGGTATGCAAGGCGATTGTCAAGCCACGCTCAAAGATGAACAAGGTTCAAGTGTGCGACTGTGCGGGTGAATGTTGGATGTAAGGGAATTGGGGCAAGGGGATCGTACCGGTCAGGAGGTGTGGACTTTTTTTTTTCTTTTTCTTTTTTACTAATTTATTTGTTCGAGAGCAGTACATACTGTACAGCACAGTTAATGCTTTACTGTCAATTTGGAATTTGTGGATTTCCGGCGTGTGTCAAAAATTCCTTAAACTGAACCCTTGCATCTGTAAAGATACACAGTAGAGTACAAGTACAGCGCACGGCAAGAGTTGCAATCGCCCCTTGCTGTCGCTTGCTTGCTTTCAAGACACACTCTTACGTTCGCTGGCAATCAGATTTTCCCCTTTGCTTCCCCAGAACCCAATGCTGTACTCAAGTAGAGAACAGTGCGAGTGCAGATGCGGGTTCGAGTGGTTCTTAAGAATGGGCATGAGCGTCTCGCTTCACAGAGTGCATTATTAAAAAAAAAAAAAAAAGGCTTTCCAGTTCTGCCAGCCTCCCGGTTCTTTTGGTAACAGACTGCATACAGTAGACTTGCAAACAGTACATGTACGGATCCTAGCCGAATCTCTGCCTGACTTTGAGATTACAATACACTGTTGAAACGAGGAGCTGTCAAAAATCTCGTCTCGATTCAAACGCATTAGATTTGACATTCCTCAACGCCATCCTTTCATGTACAGTATTACCCCTCGCCACTTTACTGTCCTACTCTACTCCACTCTCTTGCGGGACAGGGACAACGACAAGGATATGCACAGACAACCCGTCACTCCATCAACTCAATCATACACGCTCCCACCCCCCAAAAATGCGCTTCCCACGCCGTTCCTTGCCTCTAACCTTGGCGTCTCATTCTCTCTGTACCTGAAGCTTATGCACCCTCTCTGTTCCACTTCCACGCTCCTTGCTCCATCCCTTTCCTTTGCTTGAATCTTGAATCTTTGGTCTTGTACAACTTCTTGCTCCTCTCTCCCTTCCCTACTCGACCACCACCACCACCACCACCACCACCACCACCACCCTCACCATCATCATCACTTGTTCGTCCTTCATTCTTCCGTCTCGGACCATATACTACGTTCCCAGCATTCGCATCTCCCTGTTTCTGGTTCTCTCTATACCATCATCACCTGCTAGTTAGCCTTGCCTTCCTCCATCTACGAACCATCCCACTTTTCTCTCCCCTTTAGATACCCACCATCGCTGACTCAGCGCTTCCACCAATTTGCAGCAACAACCCTGCACCCAGCATCAGTCACACAACAATCCCCCACTACGCTGCACAATCCACCTTTGACCACACACCACTCTGCCTAGATCCTCAGCCACGCTCTTCATCTTTTGCTTTGCCTTGCCACACACCTCCTTTTCGCCACCGACAAGGTCCGTCGCCACACTTGCAAGCCCAGGACACAGCCTCTTTCTTCTCCCCTTTCGGAGCTTTCCTCCCAATCTTTGCAGCCAAAATCTTCCGCTCAGGAGCATGTGGGCGGATGACTCTTAACAGCAAAGCCCCTTCCCCTCTCTCTCACACTCTCTCTCGCATTGCTCCATTTCCCGTTTCACTGCTAGTGTGCCCTCCCAACTCGACACTGCTCACCATCATCATCTCGCTATAGATCATGTCTCGAACCTCTTTCGCAGAAAACCAGGCTATGGACGCTGCCATGTCTCGTGCTGCCTCCAGAGCTGGTAGCATTTCGACGCTGTGGAGTTCAGCAGAAGTGCCACTGTGCCTTGATCCTCGTGTACAGCCTTCCTCCGACGATTTCGAGCCGTACACTTCACGAGCTCACTCCATTGCCGGCTCCATCTCTCGCAATTCGACACGCTCCAGCCAGATCTCGATGGACTTGGCCAGACTCAGCATCGACATTCCCAACGAGTATCCACGTCGACCAGAGAGCATTCGACTCACCCCACCACGTGCTTCCTCCTCCTCTTCCACCAGCGGTAGCTCGCCCAGTCGGGTCCCCTCTTTCAACATTGGCACTATTGCAGAGAACGAACCTATGCGTTCTTCGCCCATCTCCAAGTTCCCATACCAACCACCGAGCCAAGTTGTACAGCAGAAACTTCTCTCCTCCCGCTTCTCCGAAGACACCATCGATGAGCCCTTGCATCTTTCGCATTCAACTTCGCTGGCTACTTTTGGCGCACGCCTCTCGATGGTACCACGCAAATCTTCGGCGGGTGTCTCGGATATCTCTCAATCCGATTCGGAGCGTTCCTCGTCGATGCAACATGTCACAGACCCTTACTTTGAGGGTAAATGCCTTGTCGCACAGACCCCGACTGACCTCTACCGCCGCGCTTACCGCTTTTTCGATAAAGAGTATACTGTACAGCATCCTTCGCCGACACTTGAATCAGGTGCAATCTTGTCGTCGCTAGAGTCAGCTTTTGCCCAAGAAGAGCAACACCAACACCACCAGCAGCAGCAGCGATCGGAGCGCCCCTCTCTTGCAGCCAGCGAGCACTCTCACGAAGGTTCTCTGCCGTCTTGTTCGCGCTCTCAGGCCTCGTCGACGCAAGCTAGTTCTTCGGATTCTGCTTCGGCTTGGAGCGCTGAAAGCTCCTTGTCGCGCGGTCATGTCGCCGCTCCTGCCATTGTCACTGCTGATCATCAGCATCATCATCATCATCATCATCGTGAACAGCGGGTCGAAGCGTACCTGACGCCCAATTCATTCGATACAACATTGACCCCCAAGAACGGCCAGCGCACTGCATCGTCTTCAGATAAAAGCGGCGCCCTCAGCATCCCTTCCCTTCCCTCCCTACCCAGCTTTGACTCTACCCTCACCGCCACACGTGTTGACCACTCTGCTGCTGCTGCTACTGCTAGGGAGATCCGGCGGCGTCCCAGCACCGCAGACGTTTACAGTCAAGGAAGCCAAGTCTCGCCTCATACTTTCGCCAACGTGCCACTCCCTTTGCCTCCGATGCCTATGGTATCGCCTACCGAGCCGGTGCCGGTGCGATACCAAGTGCAGTCGTACAGTATGGCTCCCGCCAGCAAAATGGCTAGCAGTGCCAATGTTGGTGAGGTGGGCAACAGCAGGTCGACTACATCGAGGTTGCTACGTGCAAGGGTTGCTTCGACGCCCAAGTTGCGACTCGATGCCAGCTCTCTATTCCCGTCGGAGCAGGCTCTGCATGTTCAACATCCGGTGCCGCCTCTACCGGGAAGGTTGAGCAATCTTGCAACGGACCGTCGCCCTTCTACGTCACAGATGGACGGAAGGGCACCTTTCTTTGGTCGTCGATTCCGATCCCGCACGCTGGGTGAGTCGGATCGTTCCGAAGCGGCCAATATGCAAGCTGCGGTCAATGCTTCGAAGAATATTCCTTCGTCTGCGTCCATTCATCGACCCGGTGTAGTCTCTGGATTGTACACCACCACCAATGGCGCACACTCGATGGTGCCTCACCGACATCCAAGCCAAGTCTCTGCTACCAGCTCGGAGCTCCACTCACCTCTGTACATGCAACCCACTCCGAGCTCATCCATCTGCTCCGCCAGCTCCCCCGCCACCACCAATAGCTCTCTCCCCGTCACACCTCGCAACACCATTGCCTTTCCCCGTCCCAAGAGCCGTGGCACCGCTTCAGCATCCAAGTCTAGCGGCAACACCAATGCCGGTTGGGCCTCCTACCTCAACACTGGCCTAACTCTGCATCTCGAAGGTGATCATGGACGCGTTTGTCAAATCAACATGACCTATCTCGCCTACGATCCGTTTGGACGACCCGAACAGCTCGTAGAGGGAACCGAAGCGGCGCGTTCCCTGACACCCAAACGACCCAAGTCGAGAGGGGATAAAGATTCCGAAGCCGAACAGTCGGGTACGCTCGAATTCGGTCCCGCTGTTTCGGAAGAGATGCGCTCCAATCACTGGCTCTTGTTTGAAGGATCGAAAAGGGAAGCTTCGGTGCTGCTCAAGCATCTGACGGTAGGGGAGGATGTGAAGGCGGACCTTTTGACTCGTCAGGCGACGCTTTCGCTCAAGTCGCTTGGAAACCATCAGGTTTCCGGGTATGAGAGGAAGGGTAGGTTGGCTTGGAAATTTGCCTATCGTGTTGTTGAGCAGGAAAATGGATCTGGTGGAGGTGCGAGACGTTTGGTGCCGTTGGGATTTTCATGTTCGGCAACGTTGCTGAATCCGGAACGGGCGAGGAAGTCGAGACTTTTGAATTTGGTCAAGAAGCAGATGGTGCCGACGTTGGCTAGTAAAGCGGTGGCGGCGAGTGGCTCGATTGACTCTCCTCGCTCTGCGACGTATCCGTACGAAGATGGGATGGGAACGAGCACTGCTTCTCCAGCTTCTAGTCGGCGGTCCAACAAGCAGCTTGCTCCCGAAGCCTATCAACCAGGCTCCCCGATCCGTCGCAGTAATGCTGCTTCCGGAGTGGGTAGCTGCAACAGTCCCCTTCGCCAACTTTCGCGCACCGCCCCATCCGCAACCAGCATCACCTCTGCTGAGTCTAGCTTCTGCTCGCAACCCGCCACTCCTGGTCGAGACACCACCCACTCTGCCACCGATGCTTCCCTCGCAAGAATGAATCTGCAAGCGTCCCCCGTCTCTGCCCAATTCGGACAACCCAATCCTGCCTCTATCTCTGCCTCTGTCTCTGTCCAGCGTCAGCTTCGATCATTCGCCTCAACCTCAACCTCGGCTTCCGCTTCCTCCGCTGCTGCTGCTGCTGCTGCTGTTGCTCCCGCTCTTCAACTAGATCTGGGTCCCAGCAATAAACTGCAAGAAAAGGCATCAATGACATCTCTCAGTACCTCTTCGATCAGCAGTGGTAGCGTACAACTTGCCAAACCCATGGTCATCAATGGACGCAAGTTGATTCCTATCAGTTTACCCGCCGGGTTGGCGAGGAAGAGTCGAATTGATCCTGCCTTGTTACAGGCAAATGTAGTGGTTCGTACCAATCCTACGATTTCGAACTCGGAAGCGATGAGGCAGAGGAGTGTGTCGATGCATTCTTCTGCTTCTGGTGCTTCTCTGGAGCAGCAGAATCAGAGGCGGGTCGAGGAAAAAGTGGGGATGAAGGGTTTGCTTTCCAATCAGCCTTGTATGCCAGGATCGGGTTCCAGACCTCCGACGGCTTCCGAGAGTATCAAGTTGGAATACCTTGCGAGGAGTGCTTTTGAAGACAACCAACAGCCGCGACAACAGCAACAGCAGCAGTTGCGAGCTCAAAAGTCGTTTGCAGGGCCTATTTTGACGCCTTCTTCGTTTGCAGATGGTGAAAGACAAGCGAGAAGGCAGAGAAGTAAAACCATCGAAGATGGAGGTGGTGGTGGAGGAGGAAGACAGCGACCTTTTACTGCGGATGCTTGGGGAGAGTCGCAGTATCCGAGTCGGGAACAGGTGCTTTTGAATAATGCTAGGGTGATTAGTGAACAGCATCATGATGGTCATGCGATGGAGAGGATGGGGATGGGGATGGTGGAGAGGGGGGAATTTTTCGCAAGTCAGAGGATGCAGAGAGAGGAGGAAGAAGCTGGAGGGTTTAAACCGCTTCCTGCTCCTCCTCGACCTAGTACTAGGCCAAGGACGGCACAGACAATCACAAATGCTGATAGGAATGCGTTTCATCATCAACAAGTGCAACCCCAGAGAACTATTCAGGGTTTGAGGTCGTAAATGTTTGCCCAAATTTTTCAAACTTTTCACTCATTTTCATCACACACAAACCTTTCCTTTGATCATACATTCATTCATTGGCCACTCATATGAATTGTACAGCGTACATTCTGTTTCTCTCTTGAATTTGGTTTTTTTTGGTAGTTGCTGGTCAATTGATATAGATATATCTTATATATCTGCTTTGTATGGTTGTTTGTTTGGCTGTGTACGAGGGTATGTTGAGGTCTGAAAGAGGTCGTTTGGGGGTGTCGGTGCTTTGTGTGTTGTTAGCGGAGAATTGCAAGGTTTCCACTGGTTGTTGCAGGAAAAGGATGGACGATCGGGATTGACAGTGTGAACCTGCGTAATGGTAACTCAAGCATACACGCATCAAGATGAGCTCTTCACAAGCCACCTTTTTTACTGCTTTCGGCGAAACGAGCAAGTGTTTTTGTCACACGCCACCTTAAACTAACCTCATCTTTCCCACTTTTACTCCATCCAGCATGTCGTTCTTGTTACATTAACGCGATACTTTAGTAGACAAGATGAGATAAAATATATTCTCACGGGGAAGGATGTGGTGTGTAGGGTGGTTGTCAGCCGATCATTCTATCCATGATCGAGATGTGTACTTGTGAATGAAGAGATGTGGAGTGAGTTTTCGGGTCAAGTGACTTACACTGTAGGTTAAAGTCTTGTGATCGCTGAAGTGTGGGGAATGGTTTCAGGGGGATTTCTCACGCTATGATGTATTGATGCCCCATTTCCGCCTTAGTAACAGTAAAAGGGTGGTGTGGGGTGTGAATCACGAATCAAGAAGACAAAACAAAAAAGTGGTATCGCTTCACATTGTGTCAGGCGATCTTTGACGATGATTGACATAACGAGACGAGAAGCAGAGACAAGAAGAGGGCGCATTGCGGTCTGATTGTGGACCAGCTCTGTTTACAGTGACACACGAAGACAAGTCATTTTACGTCTTGTTTCTAAGATGCATTTTGATCCAGAAGGCCTTGAACTGAATACTTTTTCTATATAACTTCTCTTCTTGTCACTAGGTCCTCCTCAATTCTTCCATCCAAAGCACATCGCATCTCATCCAAATACTATCAGTCAACCTCTTTTGAAGTTGTACAGTATCATCCCCCCCCTTCCTTCCCATAGAAGCATGACCTTGCTCCCAAATCAAATTATACTCTTCCTCATCGTGGCATTCAGCTCGATTGTCACAGCTTTACCTCCACCACAATCCTCGTGGATACCACAGGATGGTGAGGTAGCTTCTGCTTTCTGGTCTACACTGAATCGTATGGCTCATTCGGGCGAATCCAGGATCGATCACTCTTACCCTAATGTTCCTCCTATTGAGAGAGGGTTTGTTGGTGATGTTCCTCAAAACCTCTACGTAAGTCTCTGTCTCTTTTTCATTTTCTATTTTTATCTTTTTCTTTCCCAAGTGCCAAGCTGACGATAATTTACTTTTCAACGTTGAACAAACCAGCAATTGATTCACGGGGCAGACTCCTCAGGACGACTTACGTTTCCACTCCCTGCACCAGGCCACGTACTGCTGTTAACGAAATCGATTCCTGAAGGAAAAGTGCTTACGGGCTCACATTTGATCTCCTCGACAGCGCTATCCTCGACACTTGCCAATGCAGGTCCACGAACCCTTCGCGGATTTGGCGTATTTCGTGACCCTTCCGGAAACGTACACTACTTTCGAACCATCCCATTCGACCCACCCCCCATGAAACCACAATCGAACGTACCATGGGTGGAATCGATCAGCCACATCCCTCCTCGAAGTGGAGATGCAAAGATGTTCAAAAATCGTCATATAGCTCTAAAACTGGGACCAAATGCGGAAAAGGACGTATATAGGCCAAAAGATAAAGTCGTGCTTAGTCACGTAAGTGTTTTACCGATTACAGGGCCGAAGGGGGAGGGGGAGTTGAGAGTGTATCCGAACAAGTTGCTAGAGGAGGTTTTGGCGGGACCATACGGTGAGCCTGTGTGGAGAGCACCTCGAATGGAAGCAGAGGTCGAAGGAAATACCTTACAAAAGGAGATTGAGGAGGAAGAAGACGATTCAACAAGGGAAAGGAGAAACTGGATTCAATGGTCAGATCAACCCAATTGGTCTTCTCAAGAATCCAAAGCTCTCATCAAACCTTCCAGAGATCAGGCAAAGGGAAAGGGAAAGGTGTTGGAAATTCCTTCCTTTAGAGAAATGAGGAAAAGTGCAAGTGGAAGCCCAATGGCGGTGTCACCAAAGAAATGGCTGCATAAGATGAAAAAGAGCTTATTCAGGTCGAAAAGTCATGGGGCCAGATTGAGTGATGGTGATGGTGGGGAGAGCTCAGGGAGGGATGGTGTGGGGTTCGTCTAGTAATTCCACGTGATATTTTGTCTTTGTTAGGATGGTTGGGGTTGCTGCGAATGAGAAGTGAACTTGCAAGACGGTCGTGCGATTGGAATTGTCTGTTGCGGGGCTTTCGTTGGTTTGAATTGCGGTCGCAACTCGGATGTTGCGGGGGTGATCTTGTCAGTTCCGGTTGGACTTCTGTTCACGACGTACGAGAGGTAATGACTGAGCTCGAGATGATGAATTGTGATCGTGAGCCGATCTCGGGAGAAAAAAAAAAAAAGGTTCGTTTCATGACACTTTAATCACATGCAATCCGGTGTGTGCATCCCTTAAGCCCACCTGATTCCACGACACCGGAGAGATCTCCGGTGGATACATCTTCCCATGATCTCTGCATCGTAACCTGAGCACAATAACACCTTGTTCAGCACGTCAAATCGTCATACACTCTGTCCCATAAAGCCACCTACACCTCTGTTCCTTTACTCTTTACCATCTTGCATCCCGACCAAACTGCGGCAATCAGTCCCGAACGAACCATTCTCAACCTTTTCACTCTTCTCCTCGTAGCTGCCTACCTTCATATTCTCGCTCCAGTAGATGCAACACCCATCCTCGGACGCAGTGGCGCAAGAGGCGGATACAGAGGCGACAGTGATAACTTTGAAAGCTTCTTGAACAATCTCAAGAAAACCTTTGGCACTCCCTCTACTACCAGCACCACCTATGGCGTCGTCAGGAATCCCGCACTGCGCAAACCTGTTTCGCCCATCTATTCCGAGCGATAGCTGCAAGATCGACTGCCTCGAACGTTTAGCCTGCCTGCTCCCGAGAGTGGCTATGCGACTTGGGTAAGTTTTCCGCACTCTCACTCGGAAGCGTTATGCGGTCGAGAAATTCATTCAGGACAGAGGAATCGAGGGGAACTGATCAAGGTTTGTCGTGTGAATTTCATTCGTACAGATTGCCACTTTGCAAGGCTCTACACTGGCAGAAACGACGTGGAACGGTGTTCAGGATGATTATGAGACGAGAAAGGCGGGTAGGGAAAGGGGTCCGCCGACGATGGATAAGAGTTTGCAGGATGCCATGGTCAGGGATCTGGGTGGAATCGTAGGCGGAAGTGGAGGTATTGTGTAAAGGTTTGGGAGAGGGACTGCACCAGGACGAGGATCAAGAGGAGAATCGGTTTACGTTTGGTGACGAATAACGCAACGCGAAAGGTCTCAAAAATGTAATAGCTTTTCGTGGGATTGTTGATGACCTTTGACAATGAATCACAGATGCACACTTTTCATCACGATCCGGCGCAAGACCAACGACTGACCGGTGTGTGAAATGGATGCAAAGGTCAACCCCAAGAAATCGTTGTTGATAGATGATATTGTTAGAAGTACAAGTGCGAAAAGAGAGAGAGAGACAAGAGTGGTATGTTGAGACGTGTGAAGCGTTGGGAACAAGATTCCGATGTTGCGGGATACGACTAGAGCATATCCTCGAGCTTGACCGGCATCTCATCGATCTGAGTGCTATAAAACTGTTCAATGTCCCTCAAGAGCCTAACGTCGTCGACAGTGACAAAGTTGATGGCTACACCTTTCCTGCCGAATCTTCCACTCCTACCAATCCTGTGAATGTAGTTCTCCCTATTTGTCGACAGATCGTAGTTGATCACGAGCGAGATGTTTGCAATGTCGATACCTCTTGCCCAAACATCAGTTGTGATGAGCACTCGAGAGCTACCTTGACGGAACTCTGCCATGACTTCGTCCCTCTCCTTCTGCTGCATCTCGCCATGCATCGAAGAGACTTGGAAGTTGTTCTCCTTCATCTTGCCAGAGAGCCAGTCGACCTTGCGTCGAGTGTTGCAAAAGATGACGGCTTGGGTGATGGTCAAGGTGTCGTAGAGATCGCAGAGCGTGTCGAATTTCCATTCTTCCTTTTCGACGGCGACAAAGAATTGCTTGATGCCTTCGAGAGTGAGCTCGTCTCGTTTGACGAGGATGCGGACGGGATCGGTCATGAATTTGGAGGTCATTTCGAGGACGTCTTGTGGCAGCGTAGCCGAGAGGAGGACGACTTGGGTGGAGGGAGGAAGGTAGCGGTATACGTCGTAGATCTGGTCTTTGAATCCCATGTTGAGCAGCTCGTCAGACTCGTCGAGGATTAGCAATTTGATGTTTTTGGTGCGGAGATGTCGGCGTCGGATCATGTCGTAAACTCGACCAGGAGTGCCAGACACAATGTGCTGACCGTAGTCGAGCTTGCGGATATCCTCGCCAACGCTGGTTCCACCGATACATGCGTGGCATTGTACGTTGAGGTAATCGCCGAGTGCAAGGACAACCGACTGGATCTGGATGGCCAACTCGCGTGTCGGACTGAGGACGAGTGCCTGTGTTTCGCGAAGAGTGGTGTCGATGGATTGGAGCATCGAGATGCTGAATGTTGCTGTTTTACCCGTACCGGATTGTGCTTGTGCGATGACATCGCGACCACGGATGATGGGAAGGATCGCACGCTGCTGGATGGCGGAAGGCTTTTCAAAGTTGTACGCATAGATGCCACGGAGAAGATCTTCTTTGAGTCCCATGGCGTCAAAGGTGGTGGCGACCTTGACTTCTTCCGAGGACTCAAAGGCGAGCTTGTTATCGCCTGCATTGATTCCGCCTGACATGGTTGCAATGAGACAAACGTGTGGTGCCGAGAAGGAGGATGATGATGATGATGATGAGGTGGTGGTGGTGGTGGTGGTGGCGGTATAGCACGAAGAGGAGGAAGGGCAAGATGTGGAGTCCAAGATTGGGCACCCAAAAATTCCAGCGCACGTGACGTGTCGAGCCAAAATTTCGGATTGCGGATGTCGAAAGACTTGAACCCTCCTTGCTTCGACCCAATCCTTTCCTTCCTCTGCTCTATCATCTCCAGTCATCCCCAGCTAATCCTTTCATTTCATACACAAGGGAAGATTTGAGCGCAAAGATGGCAGATACATCCCTTATCGAAGTGGCGCGCCAGACCCACGAAGAAGCCGAGAGATATCAACAAGCATTGGTCGACCTTCTCCTCTCCGCTTCTTCGACCTCCTCCCTTACGCACAAGGACAAGCTCAAGCGCGCACACAAGGCATCTGACCTGATCGACCGTGTCACTTCTCGCTATCAGCATCTCGATCGCTTTTATGCCGACGAACACGGAGACCGTCAACGAGAGCTCGAAGCGCTTTCTTCAACACGCGACGATGGCGATGCATTCGGCGAGTTCTATGAGCGTCTCGGTCGCATTCGAGAGTATCATGACAAGTATCCCGGTGCGCTGCCAGACAACTTTTCTGTCGACTTCACCGCGCTAGAGTCTGGTGCTAGTTCGTCTGCTGCTCGCATCAACGACACAACGGCGGCAGGGTACATGGATGCAGCAGGGTTGGACTTTATCGACAGGATGTTTTCGGGTGAAGAGATGGCTGGAAGGTTCTTGGATCTGTATCTTCACCACGAGGCGTATCTCAACCTCAAGGGAGCGAAGCGCATCTCGTATCTCGCATACATTGACGACTTTGACAAGCTGGCTGGACCGTCTTCGCCCATTCCAAACCACACCAAAAAGGCCGAGGCGTACAGGAATTATCTCACCGACTTGCGAAGGTATCTCGACGCGTTCTTGCGCAAGACGCAGCCACTGGCGAACGTGGATGAGCTAGCGACCAAGGCTGTCTTAGGATTCGAGGAAGCTTGGGAACAGGGTCAAGTGGAAGGATGGGAAGAGCAGGGTGCAGAAGTGTTTGGCGGTGGTGGTGGCAAAGGCAAAGCTGCGGGTACTGCTGCATCAGCGCAGAGTCAACAAGCTGGAGAAGGCATCTGGTGCGCAGCTTGTCGAAGATTCTACTCGAAACAGACGGTGTACGATGCCCATCTCAAATCGCCAAAGCATCTCAAAGCAGCAGCCCGGCTAGCACAGTCCGAGCAGAACGGAACAGACGCATCTGAAGCAATACCATCCAAACACAACGGAGGAGGAGGAGGAGGAGGACAAAGCGAAGCGGAGCGAATCAAGAATCGCGTCCGTGCCAAAGCGATTGCACGAGAAGAAGCCATCATCCGCGCTCTCGCCTCCGAACTCTCCACCATCCGCTCCGACACCAAATCCAACGTGGAGCGCAAAGCCGCCCTCACCGACCGCGAACGACAAGCCGAAGCCGAAGCGGCCGAAGAAGAGCTCAACCGAATGTCTGCGCTCAACCCTACCTCTGGTCTCGACTCTACCGATGCCTCTGCCACCAACATGGACGAAGATCTCGACGACGATGGAACCAGTCGAGTCTACAACCCTTTGAAGCTTCCTATTGGCTGGGATGGACGTCCGATCCCCTTCTGGCTTTACAAACTGCACGGGTTGAGGAACGAATTCAAGTGCGAAATCTGTTCGGATCATGTCTACCATGGTAGGAAGAACTTTGAAAAGCACTTCACAGAGAGTAGGCATGCGTTTGGCATGCGTGCTTTGGGTCTGCCTAATACGGTGCAGTTTAGAGACGTGACGAGGATCGCGGATGCCTTGGCGCTGGCGGAAAAATTGAGGAAACAAGGCAAGATGGAGCAGAGTGAAACGGGAGTCGATGCACAGGAGGTGGAGGATGAACATGGTAACACGTACACGAAAAAGACTTATGATTTGCTCAAGAGGCAAGGACTTATCTAGCGTCATGACACATACACAGAGCAATACAGTACCAGTTGCATCATTTGCGCTGTTATCATCTGTTTCTTGACTGTAGATGGCAAATGTGTGTGAGATTGAGTTTGAACAAAATCACAAGCAGAAAGACCCATCAGCGCTATTCAGGCCCAGGTCCCTGATCAGCTTTCCGACGTTCACCTGGATTGTATTATCCTTCGCAACCGCTGCTGCTGCCTTTTTGGCCCTCCACTGGGGCTCTGACTTCAACCAGTCGTTGACCGCGATTTGCAAAGCGGGAACCTCAAACGCGCTACTGCTGCTACCTTGTCCAGCTGACCATTGCGGAGCAGCGGTATCAGCTTTGTTGGTCGCTGGTTTGGACTTGGTCGAAGTAGGACCGAAGAATTTGGAGATGGATACGGGTTCGTCGATCCATTTCACCTTGTAGCCGCGAGGAGCTGTGCTTCCGGGGACTGAAGGTTGGGGTAAGAGGGTGCCATACAGGCTCATTGGGCGGCTGGTAGGCAATGCTGTTGTGTCCAGAATCGATTCCGAGGAGGACGGAGCGTCGTCGGCGAATGACGACGTCCGTGAGAGAGATCGGGTCAGACGCTTCCCCCCTAAGGCAGGTGCGGTCGAGGTAGAGATGGAAGAAGTGGTTTTAGTCGAAGTAGAAGTGGCCGTGGCGAGCTTGACTTTTTCCTCGAGCATGGTTTTCGCCGTGGCCCAGCTGAAACGGACGATACCAGGCCAGCCGAATACGGGATCGAGAGTGCGTTTTAAAAAGGCGACTGTATTGGGGTCTCCCGGATATCCACTGCCCAAAGGTCCCATGTTGGACCAGACTTGATCCAACGGCGATTCGGATGTGTGTTGCGCCTTGCGCTTCTTGCTCTCCTCTTGCGAATCTAGCTGTGAGGAAGAAATGTGATTCGTTGTGTCTCCCAACACTTTTGCCTCGTCTTTTGTGGGGTCCTGCGCAGATCGATGCTGCTCAGCATACTTCCATCCTTCAATACACCTGTCTCTGGTCACTTTGGCCGCGATACTAGCCGCACCTACGATAGGGTAGATGGCATCGGCTTTACTCGTCACTGTCCACTTGATATGAGGATGCCTGGGGAAATGAGAGCTCAACAATTTGGTATAGCTCTTTGGATCTCCGACCGTGTCAACATAGATCTCTGTAACGTCGACGCCGCTTTCGAGCACGCCAGAGATGAGGGAGACGGTGGCCTGGCTAGACTGTGCATTCAGGTTGATGGGTCTCCGTCTCAGCATGCCTGCCGAGATGTCTTGGGGTGACATGACTCGTACTGCCCACCCGAGGTGGTTGCTGTCGTGCATGAGGGCGGAAAGAAGGTGATCGCGGCGCTCGGCAGTGAGCGCTTTCGAATCTGCAAAGCCTATCTGCTTGATATCGTCTTGATAGGAGATGGGACAGTAGGCGATGCCGTAAACGAGAGGGCCTAGGACAGGTCCACGACCGGCTTCGTCTACTCCCAACACGCAGGGGACCTTTATGCTAGGATTGGCAGGCTCGATTTTGCTGCATTCGGATGGGATGGGTGAGGCGTAGGTATAAGATTGTTGGATCGGGGTGGCGGGCTCTGAAGGGATAGGCGGAGGAGGGACGGCAGCCAGAGAGATGGCCGAGTCATCTTCTTGGAGATCGAGATCGTCATCGTCGACGAGTGCCGCTTTCTTTTGCTTCTTTGCGGGTGGTGCGGTGTATTTCTTCTTTGGCGGCATCTTGAATGTATGTATGTAAGCTTGTATACGATGCTTTGATGGAGAAAGAGCAAGAAGAAGGAGCATGGCATGGATTTCCTTGGCGTGTGGTGTTGGTTGGACCAAAACAAAACGCGAGTCGCGTAAATTGATTGCCGTTTTTGTGGAATGTGGAACTCTGTTAGATTCAGGTTGCAGCCCTCCACTGCAATTTTCAACACGGAAAGAATTTTTGTGCGGTTTGTGCGACCTTTCACCCAAAAAAGTTTCTCCCTTGTTTGGAGAAGAAAGGGTCTCCTACCATCCCATCCATCACTACCGCACTTCCTTCCAACAGCAGCAAGGAATACGCTCTTCTACAGAAAAGCGTGTTCGGATAGAGCATATACATAGTCTCAAAGATGGCGGCAGGAAAGAGTTCTGGCTCATCCAAGCCATCCAGCTCCAAATCTACCAATGGTGTGGCGGCCACAGCATCTTCCTCAACCTCTCCCTCTACCTCGACCGCATCGACTCCAGAACCTACCGCTTCGGTACCTGATCCAAAGACAGATCTGCCCGCTTACTTGCTCAAGCTGCAATCGGCGCTCCAGCCACTCACACGCAATGCAGCTGCCATCCCCACCCATGGCGATCTCGCCTTCCACCGCAGTATGGACCGCAAACTGGCCAAGAAGCTCGACTCTGAATCGGACCGGGTCTTGCAATCCATCTCACAGCTTGCAGGTTGGATCGCTTCTGATTCTCGTGCTCCCAAGCTCCCTCTCGCCAAAATAGCTACTACAACAAGCTCGACAAAGAAGAGGAAAGCCAATGTCGAGCTGGATCTGGATTCGGCGGATGTGACGACCAACGCCAGCTTTGCTTCCAACCTTGGCGAGCTTGTGGATCATCTGCTTGAGAGCGCCGACACGTGTCTCGACGAGTATACGGGCAAACTGGCGCCACGTAATCTTGCCGGCACAGTGGCGGATGAGAATACGGTCGAAGAGAAGGGAGCCAACGGAAGGTTGCAGGCGATGGCAGCGGTTCAGAATGGCAAAGCGTTGCCCAAGACGGGTAACTTGCCTTCTTGGGTGTTGAATGCTCCAATTGCACCGCCGCAGAAGAACTTTACTACCAAGGCAGACAACTCGGCAGATACGCTTTGGGAGCCCAAGCTCAAGTATGGAAAGCCCAACGCACAGGTTCCACTAGGTCACACGAATCCGCCACGACTGGGTGTCGATGGAAAGCCTCTACCGCGAGGACCGAGGAGAGGCATGTACTGTGCTGAAGGAGATCCCTTGGACAATCCCTACTATCATGAGATTTTGCATTCTGACCCACCCACACATGCTCTGTCTAAACCGGATCCCACCGCAAAGGACAACCCGCCACCGCCGCTCAACGAGAAAGATCCTTCCCTATCCACCGACGCATGTCCCTTCCAGTGGGTCTCGACCAAAGCACAGATCGAACAGCTGCGAAATCATCTCGACGAAGACCGCGTCAAGGAGATTGCGATCGATCTCGAACATCATTCCTACCGCACCTACCAGGGTATCGTTTGTCTCATGCAGCTCTCTACCCGATGGGGAGACTGGATCATCGATACACTCAGCGACGACGTTCGACAGCATGCCGAACTTCTCAATTCCTCCTTCACCAATCCCGACAAGGTCAAAGTGCTGCATGGTGCCAACCATGACGTTCTTTGGCTTCAGCGCGATTTGGGATTATATCTGGTCAATCTATTCGATACATACCACGCCACCAATGTGCTCATCTTCCCCAGTCACGGGCTCAACTATCTCATGGCGAGATATTGCAACTTTGACGCCGACAAGAGATACCAGTTGGCCGATTGGAGGATTCGCCCCTTGCCCAAGGAGATGCTTTACTACGCCCGAAGCGATACACACACGCTACTGTATATCTACGACAATCTGCGACACGAGTTGATGGAGTCTGGTGGTATGGATGCCATTCGAGAAGTTTTTACACGCAGCAAGGATGTAGCCATGTCGACTTATGCTAAAGAAGAGTGGGACAGCGAGGGAGAGACGAGGGAAGGCTGGCGCAGCGTTTGGCGTAAATGGGGTGGGGAAGCTGCTCTCGGCACCGAAAATCGACGCGAGCTCTCACAGATGAAGAAGGAAGAACGTCTGGTAAGAGCATTGCACAAGTGGAGGGATGGAGTTGCTAGGGAGGAGGACGAGTCTCCGAGGTACATTTTGGGTGCCAACAACCTGATGATGCTGGCGGCAAGGGCGCCAACCAAGATGGAAGGTGTTCTGGCTTGTATACCGCCCAACGCGACTGGGTTGAAGAAGAGGGTGGGAGAGTTGGCCAAGTTGATTGAGGCCGAGCTCAAGGCGTGGCAAAAGGATCAGGAGAGGATTAGCGAGGAGAAGAAGCAGAAGCTTGCCGCCGGTCTGTTGGCGAATGGAAACGGTGACGAGGAGATGGATGTTGGAGAGGCTGTGGCGCGCGAGATTCCCGAGAAGCAGAAAGAGGCTGCAGTTGTTACACCTGCGATTTCGGCGATTAGCACCGTTGCAGGTACGGATCCAAAGGTCGATGTGTCGGTTTGGTCTGACGCCACTGCAGCTACGAGCACACCTGCAGCAGCTCCTCGATCGAGCTTGACGGTCTACTTGAAGACCATTTGACACAGTTACTCTGAGAAAAGCTGCAACAGTACAACCTTGCACTGCTCATATCTCATGCTTGGTACCCTAGTTGATGACCATTTGACACAGTGATTCTGAGAAATGCTGCCACCATTTGTATCTCATATTGCATTGCTTGTATCTCATGTTGGACTGCTTATGTCTCAGATTTTGTCCCTTAGTTGATGACCATCTGACACTGTTGTTTGGAGAAATGCTGCCGCCATTCAATCTTGCACTGCTCATATCTCATGTTTGGTACCCTAGTTGAAGTCAGATTGACACTATTGTCCCATCTGTAGTGACACTCATCAGAACCTTGCACCACTCAAACCTCATATGAGTATTGATCTTTCCAATAGTCAATGGAGATTCTTCTGAGCTTGGTCCATTGGCCATTTTGTCCTTTGCCCTTGAGAGTCTCCGGCATGCCCAATCTGCCAATACAGTGCTTGGGCCTCCAACACCAAATGTGTATTTGTGTTATTATATATTATCACATTGTCACAATTTGGCTCAGTTGTGTGTCAGTGGGCTAATCTTTCAACTCAACCACCACAGCCACCATTATCTTTGCCACCATCATCATCCATCTCAAGCTCATCTCTTTTGCACATTTGCCCATCATGGACCTTGATCAATCTCAGGATTCACCCCCTCAGATCAGCATGGCGCTACGTCTTGCTCATCCGTCACATCCATTGGCCATGCTTTGTTATCTTGAGGTCATGGTCTTCATCAAGATGGCAGATGATGTCACAGATATGCCTAGGAGGCCTCTGGCAAGCAGGGCATGCAGGAATATGGCAAATATGGAACAGCTTCCCTTGCAGAGGGACCTGCCTGATCTTGTTTGCCCATTGAAATCATGGGTGTAATGCTTGTGTTTGCATGAAGCAAAGATGAGCATGTCAATCAATGCCAAGGGCAGCTGGGAATCCACCATCACAGAGAAGAGAGTTTTGAAGTAGTACATGATTGGCTTAAATCTGAAGAGTTGCTTGCAAGCTCCCAGCTGTGGCCGTAAAGGGCATGGATGGTTGAGCGTTGTGTGAGAGCAAGGCAGAATGTGCAGGAGACCTAACAAATGACAGGTAAGGGAGAGTGCAGAAACAAGATGCATTCAATGCAGGACAAGAGGGACAGGCGAGGCAGGTATGTCAAAGAAAACACTGCCATTCGGCAAGTGTTGATGTTAAGCTCCCAGGGTCTGGAGACCTGAGGGTAGAAACAGCTGAGGCTGGAATGTTGGAATATACGGTCACCTGCTGTGTGAAGATATTGGTCCAAACAACGCTTACAGATGTTGGTAATGAGAACACTATGCACACACTGACTGTCCCTTCCAGATGTTGGTAGGGAATCACCAACGCATCCATTACGCAGGTTCCCACACAACTCGGATCTCAGATGCGGCTCTCATTTTGACAACTTGGGTTTCCTGGATGATGCATGCCTATGCCATGCAATGCTCAATCTTTACAGATGTCTTTTAGAAGTTGTTACTGATGGGATGTCACTCCCGATGGATGTCCCTATGGACAGGTGTTTACACCAAGGACCTCAGATCTCACAGTACAATCATCTTGATTGTCCGCCCACACTCTTTACATTCATACAGCAAACCTTACCATTGAGAATAGATTGTAGCTATAGGCTTGGAGACTTTGTCTCCACAGTTGACTGTACATCACCACTATATGCCTGCTACATGTTTGGCAGGCATTACCATTCATCTTCACCAACCATAACAATGTATGATAGCTCTGCAAATATATATAGAGACGTCTTGACAGAGTACTTGACATCTTCTACTTAATCAATTCTTTACCTATTTTCCCATATCACTAACTACTGCAGAGTGCTTGGTTGCGAGCGCTAGCTTCACTGGAGCGTGTGGCACGCGGCTGCTCACGTGATCACCCAGCAAGCCGCACGAGAGTTGCAACTGGAGCGCGTGCGCTCAGTCAAATCTCTGCACTCTCGTCAACACAGCCTGCTATCCTACCATCATCATCACTCATGCCAATCGTCGTGCGATCAGGCTTTTTCTTTTTTCACCCGCCCTCCCTTCTCCCTTCTTTGTCGCTTCCTCCTTCCTTTGTATACACGATCTCATGCACCCTCCACTCTGCTCACAGGCAACGCTCGACCGCCCGTGGCCCTTACGGCGGGAGCTCGCGAGCGACTCTCACAAGTAAGGCAATCATATCTATTCTTCTCTCCTTATTTGTCTCCATGGATGATGATGATGATGGTGAACAGCTGGCGTACCAAGTGACGGTGAATCTGCATTAACTTGACTTTGTTTCATTTGGATTGTTAAGTACTTTATCTACATTGCAGCCCCTCTGTGTCCCTGCTGCCTGTCAACTCAACTGTCCACCCCGGGCTACAGATTGTATCTGGACTGATATAATAACTGATTCAGCTCTACAAGCCAATCCACCTGTTGTGAGGCCTTTAGCAAACTAGCTACTTGCTCCTGCGTCTTTGACAAGTTACAGACTGATATACCTGGCTGTCTGCCACCTGCAGTAGCTCCTTGGCGACATCAACTTCCAATTGCATGTGCATTCTTGATAAGCCAAATCAACATTGGCGGGCAACAAGTTGATTGATCCGTACTCATTGACAGTAGGACTGACAAATGGAGGATGCCAGACACCATCTGTGATGGCAAACAACATCTGGAGGGAGACAAGAGGCGCGGCTGCAGGTCAGGCCAGCACGGGGAAACTAGTGTCAATGGCCCAAGCGCTGCAAGCCACGCTGGTCGGACAAACTCAATTGGTGCAGTGACGGCGGCCTGTATATATATGCTACACATTCCCTAGCACAAGGGATGAGCGGGGCTCATCCACTCTACTTATCTCACTTGTTATCTAACCGTCTTTACTAGTCATTGCAATAGCAGTGCTTTGCGATATACACTCCACCATGCCTCTCTGAATCTGGAGAGTCAACTTCTGTGAGTTGTCAGCACCTCAACTGACACTGCGACACCTACATTGCAGCCGGCACCTACACCAGGGACCTGGAACCTCCACCAGGCCGTATACACAGTCGTGCTAGCCTGTCCCGACACTAAGAACACTCATGACTGTGCAGCGGAGCTAGCATAACTGATTAACCTCAGGCAACTTGTCTGCCATGCCGTACTACCTCTGTACAGAGTGTTCACAGGGCTCAGTCAACTTTGAAGTTCCAATCTATCGATCTCTTGATCTCAGCAACCGCCGTCTTGAGCTCAATTTCACCTCGAGGATTTGGCTAAGCAAATTTGCAAAGTCAGGCACACAACCCCTGACACATTCCAGGGTAGCAAGGTTGACCAACAGCATCTTGACATGATGCTTCAATATGTTGCTGATCAACCAGCAGCCACCATCCTGGAGATCAAAGCTCATGTTCAGGAACAGTCTGGTCTCACTTTGTTGGTCACCATGGTCCAGAACTGTCTGCGTGACCGGCTTCACCTCACCCTGAAGCAGGTACAGGTTGAGCATGATTGACACAACAGCCTGGAAACTATTGCTGCTTGGCAATCCTGGGCACAGGCACTCAGAGCAAATGGACAGCACCTTGAGAATGCTGTCTTTGTGGATGAAGCTGGCTTCCACTTGCAGCAAACCTGCAATGTTGGCCACGCTCCTTGCTGGTGAACATGCCACACAATGTGGCCAACCATACAACTGTGGCCCTAATCTCTTGCTCCTTGTTGCCGTTGACCATCATGGTGTGCAAGCCAGCCACGTCAAGACTGGTGCTTGGAATGCCAGTACCTTGCTTGATTTCCTTCAGACACAGGTCTTTCCAGCCTTGGAGTAGCGGATATAATTTGCTTGTTTCAATGCGTTGTGTTGGCCGAGTGTCTCAGCCACACAGAAAAATTCGGCTTTCGGCATAACACGTGTGCACGCGCTCAGTCAAGTGCGCACACTCGTCACGCTCTCTCTTTGCTTCTCTTCCCTCTCTTCTCCATCATCATTATAACACTGGCCTCACAAGGCAGTGTTTTTCTTTACACCCGCCATGCCCGTCCCTTTCTTGTTTCAGAATTTTCTCCTCTTTTGTTATTAGATCTCACGCACACTCCGCCCCGCTTTCATGCAACATTTGACCACCTGTGCCCTGTACGGCCACGGCTGGGAGCTCGCAAGCGACTCCTAGTAGTTAGGCAATCTAATGTTATCTTCAATTCACCTTTCTGTGATGGCTTGTAACTTGGCTGCACCTTGCATTGATTGAAGGCCAACACCGCACTCTCCTGCTTGACAATGTTGGCTTTCACCACAGCAAGACTGTTGTTACAGCCATCACAGCTGCTGGACACCAACCACTCTTCCTCCTGCCATATACACTGTGGTTCAACATTGCTGAACAGGTGTTTGGCAAGATCAAACCATATGTTGGCCGCCAGGAGCTTCAAGAGGCTAATGACATCAGGGCGGTCATTGATCAACAGCTCAGCACCATCACACCAGACATGTGTGTTGGTTGGATCTGTGAATGCAATTGCTCGATGATGGTTGCAGAGGCTGGCCATCCGCTTGGTCCAGACCATGATGCAATGGCTGCTCTGCAGCGTCATGGTCTTCTCCCCAATCCCAATGCCATTGATCCGTCACTGTAGCTACTTTATGTCAATGATGATGATTACGATGACATTATTCCTTTCAGCGCATCAAATCGTGACGGTCCGTGATCACATCATGATCTCTGCTGATGTTATCGTGATCGAGGATGGAGACACCACGACTCGATTCGTGATGCTTGCAAATGTTATCGAATGCTCTCAATTGATGTCATCGTGACACTCCTAGTTTTCGTAAGCAGTGATCGTGACTCAGCCAATGCACGGTCCTCCTCCTCCTCCTCCTCCTCCTCATCAGCCGTCAGCATCAGCTGCTTGTCATTTGCTCCTTTCTTCACTACCACAACCATCACCAACACCGCCACCAACACCAACACCATGCCACCAAAGAAGAAGAAGAACGTTGTCCCAGACCCGATCCGAGCAAAGATTGTGGACTTCGTGCTCCACAAGGGCCAGACAAAGGCAGAGGTATCCAAGCGCTACGACTATGCATACAGCACCGTGGACAGCATTGTCCGGAAGTATGAGCAGACTGGTGAGACGTTGGCGCAGAGGAAGAAAGGTGGTGCTTTCTGTGGAAGCAAGGTCGGCGAAGACCATCTCATCATGATGCTGCTGCTGCTCTCTCTCGTCACAATCTCATGCCCAATATCAATACCAATGTTCTTGACCCGGCCATCGTCTAGTTCTTGTACCTACTTGCACTTGCAATGTCATCTTGTCATCTTTCTGCCATGGTATCAGCATCACAGGCAGAGTCACGGGCAGAGTCACGAAGTGTGGTCACGATGACATCAATTGAGAGCATTCGATAACATTTGCAAGCATCACGAATCAAAGTGCAGCGTCTCCATCCTCGATCACGATAACACCAGCAGAGATCATGATGTGATCACGGACCGTCACGATTTGATGCGCCGAAAGGAATAAGCAGAGGTTACGATTACATGCACATATGCATTACGAAGCGCAAATTGAGCATTACGAAGCGCAGTCACTCATCACAATCAATTGTCACGATCACACAAACGCGGATCATGATCAATCCTTGCACCATTACGATGACATCCGGTAAAAGGAATAGATCAGCATCATTAGGAAAAGCGATTGTCATTTCGTCAAGAGTCAATGTGAAAGGAGAAGAAAAAAAGGTCCATGATGCGCTCGAGTCAATCGAGGTAGCAATTGTCATCGGCGAGCAAGCGTCATATGTTTACAGTCAGAAATCATCATCGTCGTCAACATGCGCAATTCAAGGAGCGACGCAGTCAGGAATGACCAGACCGTCCTTCAACTTTTTGTTGGCGTCAAAGAGACCCCAATGCGCTTCCACTCCACCGTAGAGCACGTCCTTCCAAGGCTCGTCAAAGGCTTCAAAGATAAAGCTTGGCTGGAGAGCCTTTTCGGTAAAGTTACTGTTGCTCTGGCAGACAAAGGTGCTGAGGAAAGTGTTGAGCTCGCTGATGCCGGCTGTAGCAGCTTGGTAGCTAGCCAGACGAGTTTCGTTTGCTCCTGTGGGCCATCCTGCTTCGGCGACGTACAGCGTGGGCTTATTGGGTGCCAGAAGCGCTGTGGAAGGTTCGTTGTTGTTGGTGTACTCGTAAACCCATCCTGCGGCTTGGTCGACAGGGAGACCACCGAACCAAGGATGGACGTTGGCCATGACGTAGTCGGCACCGGTTGCTAGCTGGGTGGAGATCATGCTGCCTGCGTCTGCCGTGCCGATGGGGATACGTTTGCCCAGATTGGGGAGGGCGTGAATGGTCTCGTTGACAGAAGCAATGCGTGCGAGCAAAGTGGCAACCGAACCGCCGTTGAGAAGATACTCGTTTCCGACAGTGATACCGGCAATGTGATCGGTACCGTATTGCTTGACTGCATCAACGACGTTGTCGACCTGACGTTGAAACGTCACTGCGTTGTCATCTACCCATACAGCGAGGAAGACTTGCATGTCGACCTTGGTCTGCTTGATAGCTTCGAGCACCAGCTGGGATGTAGAGCAGTCGGAACCGTAGAGACGGACACGGCTGGTAAGCTGAGAGATGAGCTGAATGTCTTCGGTTACATTTGCCTGTGTTGCGCCGCATTCTGGATACTGAGCATGGAAAGGGGTGTAGCACAATCCGTACATGGACTTGTGCAGACGAGGGTCCTTGGTGAACTTGCTTGGGTCATTCTTATCGGAAGCTACAACACCTGCGGTTGCCTTTCCTCCCTTGTTACCGTTGGATCCGCTGGATGACTGGGGCCCATCGACAATCGTAGCATTGGTATTGTTGCGAGTGGCGAAGAAAATGATGATTGCGCAGACGATGGCAGTGGTCACGGAGCCACCTGCGATCATCCACCACTTCTGCTTGGGACTGAAACGAGGCTGCTTGGGGGGAACAAAGTCGTACACGTTGCCCTGGGCGGAGAGGGCTGCTTCCTTGCGGGTGATGTAGCGATCACGGGCTTGAGCAAGAGAGGTACGAGCGCCTTCGTGCTGGTCGTAAAGTCCCCATGCGTCGGTGGAGCCGCGATGAGAGTAGAAGGATTCCTCATCGTCTTCAAAGGGAGGTTTGCTGTAGAGCGAATTGCGCGATTCGAACGAGGGCATGTATGCGTTCGATCCCAACGATTCAGGTGCAGAGGGAAGCGAGGGGAGGTAGGGAGACTGGTGCAGGTAGCCAGAGGGGGCAGAGTGAAGCTCTTGCATCTCGTCATGGTGTCGAGGTGGAGAGAGCGGCGTGGGGGCGAGAAGGGGCGAGGATGGGTAGGGAGAAGCAGAGTGAGCCGTGGAGAGGCGATGAGGAGCAGGAACACCGGTCTCGTCCCAATAGTCGACAGTGTCGACGTCTACTCCACCCTCTGCAGAGCCATGGTGGTGCGAGGAGGACGAGGCGGAGGAGCGAGCATTTTGACGGCCGGCGTCGTACGAGGATGGGTTGTAGCGTGCGGCCATGATGGGGGGGTGGCACAATGCAGGGTCTCGCTTCGATTTGCCGATGCGATGAAGAGTTGAGACGATGGCAGTGGTGGGAGGTGGGATGGATGAAGGATGTGGTAGGGACGATAGAAAGCGCTATCTCAATCTGTAGAGTCTTTTTAGAGGCAAGACGCACAAGCATGCAGGCGTGTACAGTAAGTAGCTGGGCGCCGTGGGTTAGAAGCGTTCGGGGACCTGAAATGAGGTCGAAGCTGACGGTCAGTTCACATCCTACTACCAAGCTGCAGGAAGCTTTGGCTACTTTTTAAGCCAGAGATGCGCTGCCCTTGCACAAGCGGAGTTGAGCTTCCGTATGTCCAGGTGCAGATGCACCCCTTTCAAAGTCGCCGTAGGAGACCCGAGGTAGTTACAGCGTAGAAGCTCACGAAACCTTTTGTTTTTTCTATCCTCCACTTTCTTCCTGGCTCTACCCTTACCCTTACGATTGGCACTGACTTGGCTCTCATTGGCCTACTGTTGCGCTCTAGCCGTGTTCGGAGTGCACGAGCCCTGTGATGGCTAGTCCTTCCCATATGGTCATTCAGCAAGAGAGATGGGCTAAATGGGCTAAGCAAAGGAGTTCAGGGGCTCGAGCCATAGAAGCCCAGAAAAGCAAAAAGCGAAAAGCGAAAAGCGAAAGCGAGAAAAAAGAGCCCCTTTTCTTTGTTTGACAGCTGCAGGTGTTGTACCACTTTCCCTTTTTGGATTTCAAGCACTAGACCAGTGTCAACCCCTGAATGGACCGTGGTTAATACAGTGTTACATTCTTGATTCGCGTGTTGGTGTCTGCACAGCCATCACGTGGATTCTAATTGCATTATGTAAGTGTGACATATCAGAAGCAAATCGGCTCCGTCAATCGAGAAGAAAGAGGACAAGGTCTCTGGTAAAAATGTGAGGAGTTGGTGATACTCCTAACCCCCTCCTCGTCCTACTCTACTCCACCTTCTGGATCACGTTTCGACCATCTCTATCGCATTAAGCAACGTCACAACGGACGTTTATCACCGGAAGACATCTCACGCCGGCGCATCTAGTTGGATCGAGCGCATCGCATTACACTCCAACTCGGCTTGTTCAACCAGATTTGAACGTGCGATACATCTTTTTTTATCATGCTTCGCCAAATCACAAGACAGTTGACACCCGCGTTACGGGCCATGGTCGCCGCCGAGTCATCTTGGACTCATACTTGCACCTCTATTGCTCGTGCTGCTCCCTTTGCACAGACTCGAACATTCGCCTCTTCGTCATCGACACGTAATAGCGAATCCGACAAGTCCCCATCGACTCAGCATCTCGAATCGCAAGCCTCTGGCCAACCTACCACCTCCCCCGATTCCACTGGGAGCAGTACTGTTTCTGAAGCACTCCAGCGCGAGCTTTCCTCCTCTTCCGCTTCTAACGATGCCGAGACTTCTGCCGCCACTTCTGGTCGTGCACCGGCTCCCTCGAATTTGGACGACATCCTAGACTCCGTCTCTGGTGCCATCTCCCCGCTTCCCGGCGCTGAAGCCTCCACTGACGATGTCACCTCCACCAACAGCTTCCGCGAATCTCGCACCTCCCCCATTCTTCGTGGCGCCTCGGCATCTCGCTACTCACCGGCCCTCTTCCATTCGTCCTCAACCCAACCCCATCGCCTCTTTGTAAACTCTTCGCGCAACAATACCATCCTCACCCTCACCTCTCCTTCCGGTGATCCCTTGGCTTCGGCCTCCGGTGGAAGTGTCGGATTCAAGAAGTCCGCCAGGTCCGGTTACGAGGCCGGTTACAGGGCGGCTTTCTCCATGTTTGGCAAGATCAACGAGTTCAAGGACGCCTGGAGGATCAGTCACCTGGAGGTGCTGTGGAACGGGTTTGGTCAGGGTAGGGAGGCAGTTTACAGGGCTTTGTTGGCAGGAGAGGGTCAGGGGACAAAAAATTTGATCAGCAAGATGACCGACAAGACTCCAGTCAAGATCGGTGGTGTTAGGCCCAAGAAGCGCAGGATGTTGTAAGAGAGCCTTGCCCCCGGAAGGCATTCCGTGCAGGTCTGCAACTTTGCTTTGTGACCAACTGTGCTTCCACAAAATCCTATTCTTAGCGAGCATGTTCGCGATGCAGCTCCGTGTGCTGTAGCTTTGGATTGTCATCCTCTTTTCACGTTTCTTCTCCATCATCATCATCATGTACTTTTATTCTCCTTTTCCAAAAAAAATACAATCGCTTTGCACCGCTGTAGACTTTTGACTGGCCTTGGAAGTTGTTGAGCGGATGAACTTATGCTTGACTGTGAATCGGTTGCGATGGCTTGCGATCGAGCAAAAATGCAGAATGGCGAGATAAAAGGCTGACCCACGATGCCTACCAATCGGGGGCGATTTCTCTCCCGATACTCTTCCCGTCCAAAGCTGCACGCACAGACCCCACAACACAACACCTTCTTGTCCACTTTGTCCTCCCATCCTTTCCCCTACCCTTCCCATCACCATCCGACCCACATCTCGAAGCTTTCCCCTTCCAAGTCAACCAAGGTGTAAAAAGGGTTGGGGATTCAAGATGTCGGAAATCTACCCGATTTCGCTGGTGATTGCTGGGTATCTTGGTTATTCTGGCTATGGTAAAGGGTCTCTTTCGCTTGATGGAGCGATGACTGCTTCTGCTGTGGGGTATGCTACGATGGCGAATCCGTTTGTTGGGTATGGGTTGACATTGATCACGTTTTATTTGACCGGGTCAAAGGCTACCAAATTCAAAGCTTCTGTCAAGGCTCAGTTGGAAACGCATGCAACAATCGAACCTTTGGATTCCACTCCAGATGAAAAGAAAGGCGTCAAGAAAAGAGATACCACTTCGGGCAATAGAAACGCAATCCAGGTGCTTTGCAATAGTGCTACTGCTGTAGTCGCATGTATCGCGTTTAGAGTGCTTAATCGAGGAAGGGCTGATGTGGATCCAATGGGAAAAGTGGTGTTGAAGGTAATAGCAGGTGTAAGGGTGTCGAATTTAATGTTGACCTTGATAGTAGGAGGACATTATGCGGCTTGTATGGGAGATACATTGGCATCTGAACTAGGCATTCTTTCCAAATCTCAACCCCGACTCATCACTTCACCCTGGAAAATCGTTCCCAAGGGTACAAACGGTGGAATCTCTCCCCTCGGTCTTATCGTTTCTGCCTTGGGTGGAACCTTGATCGGTGTCATCCAAACACTTTGCCTCCTGATCCACTACCAGTCTATCAACCAATCCCAACTCAACTCGTCCGAAAAACATGCCAAGCTCATTGCCCTCCTCACCGCTTCCGGTCTCTTTGGCTCGCTAATGGATAGCCTATTAGGTGCAACTCTTCAACAAACCCTCTACAATAACAAGAGTAAAAAGGTCTTGGTGGGTACAGTCATAGACGTGATAGATGGCAAAAACAAGCAAGACGTCAACGCTCAATGGGTCAAAGTAACCGGTTGGAACGTTTTGGATAACAATGCGGTAAACTTTATAGCGAGTGCAATGACCGCTGTAGCGACAGCTTGGATCGGGTTAAAACTGTTCTAACACCTAAGCTAGTCTCGAGAGATCAATCAACAACTTGCGAATCTTGAACTTTCTCAAGGAAAAAAAAGTATGTGACGCCTTGACATTACAACAACAAAAGAGCATAACAAGTAAAACCAAACACCTGAATTAAAGCCCGAGCAAAATCGCCACCTCCTCAGGCCTCCTCTTGACCATCTCTCCATCATCCACCACTTGATAACCACTTGACTCGTCCAAGACCTCGGCGACGATCTGTGCATAACTCTCTGTTAAACCCCTCAACGCTGTACTATGCACATTTTGTCTGGCAGTGGGACTCACCAATCGATCCAAATCCTTAGGCGTCAAAAGATCGTCTTGACTTAAACACTGCTCGAACCTCTCGAAAGCCGATACAACCTCTTTTTGCGATGCACCTGGGATGCTCGACAATGGTGTGTTTGAACCTTTTGCCCTAATTGCGGATAGGATAGAACCGAGACCGGATTTGGAGACAAGATTCAAAGTATGTACTTTTGAAACTTGCAACAGGGTACTATCCAGCGCACTACGCAGCTGCAAAGTTTTCCAGCCAGCAAAGGTATAAGGACTCAAGGTGGATAGGAGCGAATCGATACAGTTGCAGGTAAAGATGAGAGATTCCCATTGTGCACTTGCCTCTGTACGTGATCGTGGTCGCTTTGAAACGTGTAGTGTTGCCATACGTTCCACCATCTTGAGGAGCGGATCGACAAGTTGGATCAGAACAAAGTCAAAGTTGCTCAGCGATGCAACAACTTGCTCTCGAACCGGTGGGTGAGAATTTGCATCCGTCGATTGGGGGGAAGCATCTTCGCTAAGCGATCGCGAAAATTCGCTCATGAGCTCCTTCAAAGTCGCCAGGGTAGCAGAGAGTGGGGCAGGTAAGGAAAGATCAGGATCAGGCAATCCATCGTATCTCTCGATACCCTTGGACTGACGTTGTACCGTCTCGGCAAATGCGGCTACTGCTTGATCGGAGAGTTCGCCCAGGGTTTTACTGAGTGTAGCGCGGGATCCGATGGTTTTCTGCATGGTGGAACGGTAGAAGTGGACAAGATGGGCAAGACGGTAGGATGTGACGCTGCCTTCTTGGGAACGCAACGTCTGCTGGATGCGAAGTTTGAGTGGACGACAGCAGCCGTCGAGGTTGGAATTTAGGACCTCACGGACGAGTGCTTCTCCAGGACCCAAACGGAGCGAGTCCGGATCGGAAGCTGTCAGATCGATGGATCCTTCCAATCCTCTTCGTCTTTGACCGATGCGTCGTCCTCCTTCGCCTTCTTTTTCGTCAAATAGAGCCGTAAGGAATTCGCGCTCCGAGGCAACAGTCTGATGGATCCACGCGAGCATGTCTCCGACGTATCGGATCGGATCGTGCGCATGCAACTCGATAGGCCCAGGAAGATAAGTCGGTGGACCGGCGCCCATTGTGAGCGCGGCCATAAAGGCGTTTGCAAGGATGGAGCTGCGAGTTTGGACCAACGTCGTCAATGCTGAACGCAGCAGGTCTTGGCGGGAACTCTTCAACCGACGTGTAGCTTCGCGCAAACTGGGGGATACTTCCAATCCTTCCTTGATGGGCTGTCGGAATTCGAACGAGCACCACTTGTAGAGCTTCTGATAGGCCTGATCGAGATCGTGAGCTGTGCAAGACATGATGTCGATACCTGCGCGTGTTCCACCACCTGCTGTAACCGAGGAGAAAGATGTGGAGGAGGTGGAAGGATTGTTGTTGTTGTTGGAGGATGGTATGGATTCGGATCCTTGAAGTAGGATTTGACATTCGGTGCGAATGCGATGGAGCTTGTCCATGGTGGTAAATAGATCGTTGCCGACGCGGAGTTGGCGAGAGTAGATCGAGGCTCGTTCGGCGTCGGAGAGGGTGAAGCGGGTGAGAAAGAGGTTGGAGACTTGTACTTGGGTGAGAGCGGCAATTCGTTGACGTTCGAGACCTTCGGCATGCTCGACGAGGTAGCGACTGGATTGTTGGGCTGCTCGCAGCTTGTGCTGGACGGCATGACACGAGGTGTGCATAGCAGCGACGTCGTTGGAGAGGCGGACGAGACCATCGTCGACGTTTTTGAGGAGAGAGATGATGTGGTCGGTGGCAGCGAGCATGCGTTGTCGAATGTCTTTGTCGAGGTCACGCCGCGCTCGAGCTGTGTCGACGAGCTGGAGAGGCTCTGTGTTGGTGGAGGAAGAAGAAGAGGCTTTGGCTTTTGTGGTGATGGAGGTATCGGTACCGGCGGTCGAGGTGGATGCAGCGGGATACATGTCAGCTAGAGTATTGAGCGCATTTTGAACATGTTTGGCGTCTTGTGGGCCCTGGAGGAGTACGGAACGGACGCGTGATGCGAGCGGACGTGTGACTGCAGACGTTGATGAGGAAGTGAAAGCATCGTTGGCAGAGAAGCGTGATGAAGGATCTGGATGGGGCGACAAGGCTTGGGTAGGCTGTATTGCAGCCATCTTGGCGGAATGACGTATGGAGTGCGAAAAGTGTTGATGTGTTAGTGTGTCGAAGCTTGATTGTGAGCTGCAAGAAGGTATGGATTGTGATTTCGGTGTCAGGGTCTTGCAAGGTCCAATCTTTGTGGCCGGGAGATGCTTCCCCCGATCGATTTGATGGGCAAGAAAAACACGCACGAGAAATGAAGATTGCCAGCCGTACTTTCGGCCAAGACCGAATTGATGTTAAAGCTTCGTTGAATTTTCCGCGGTAACCATTTCAGCATAAACGGATGCTTTGCTGACGGTGATTGGCCCCACCGAAGGATAGCTGCAGGGACCACCGGCAATTCTTTGATCACGCCATAGTTCCATTTGGTGTAGCGCGTGGCAAAGGATGGGAGGGAGGAAGGATGAGGAGGGTAGCCAATGGTGGTGGTAATTTTGGTCGGTCATGTTTGAGAGGACCAATGAGGCTTTGAGTAGAGAATCGAGATGTGCAAAGCCGATTGTAGATGGACCAATCGTGTGATTGTTCAAGACAAGACGCTGGCCCCGAGGCATTGGTAGTGGTACTGTTTCTTGACATGGCAGCAGTTGGGCGGTTATCAAGCCGGCTACTGAGTGGATCCGATTTCTGACGCTTTGTACAACACACACTGTTGGACAAGCGAAGCTGTTCCTGATGTGATCACGAGTGTAAGATTCAGGTGGCTTGGAAGCATCCATGAGAGTTTCAAGCCAAAAACGGCGGTTTGACCGACATACAAACAGTTGAGAATTCGAAATTGCTACCAAAGCCGAAATTGAAAATTGAATTGGAAAATAGGAAATGCACATTGCTGCACTCGAGCGCAGTTTGGAAAACATTCGGAGAGATTCCTGCCATGAATTTCTCTCACCTTGACCAAGACTTTGTTGTTGCTTTGCTTAAGGGAGCTGTTGACTCGATTACTGTCAGCACCATTTTCGAGATGTATAACAGATTAGCTGCTCAGACAGACATACACCGACTTTTGGATCGCTTTGTCCACCAATTTTTCCAAGCAAGATTTGGTTGGTGAGGAAGCCAAAGCGGCAATCGAATCGGCGGTTGCGGAGGCAAGCAGCGAGGTGTTGAGCCAACGGAGCGGAGTGTGAGAGTTTACCGTTCGGAAGAGAGTGATGCGAACCAAAGGCTCTGAGCGGTCTGCATCGCATATTGGAGAAAAACGAGAAAGCTTGGTTAAGCGAGAATGTGCAAGCGAATTTCTTGGCTCTGCTCTCCGCCTCAAGCCAGAGTTGTCAACTCAACAGTCGACATTCGCACTCCATGGGCTAACACACGGCATTTCAAACGCCGACGAGTTGCGATATCGCATGTTGATCATTCTTGCGTGTCCAATAGATTCAACCAGATGATGATGATGATGATGATGATGATCATGAGGAGGAGCTGTGTGCGAATGATAAAGCAGCGTTTGAGTCAAGTGTGCAAGATCGGAGATAGCAACCCAAATAAGCTACAAAGCACAATAGAGCAACAAGAGACACACGGCTTCCACATACGATTCATCAAAGCTTGTCTTGTAGCAAAGAGAGAGAGAGAGAGGCAAGGTCGATGTTATCCGATGGGCCGCTATCACCGATGACATTGGATGATTGATAGGAATGGATAGATAGTAGGGGGGGTGTGGAGTACAAAGTGGGGTCACGCTGGTTGCCATCAGCCATGATTGATTCCAGTTCGGCTGTTTTCCCGTATGATGTTCAGACACCACAAGATAAGTGAGGATGCGGGGGGGTTACAGTAGTAGTACTGTACTGTACTGTACTGTACTGTACTGTACAACAGCATGAAGATGGATAAGATGCGTGATTGATACTGTACTACTCTTGTCGTTCAAGCTGACATCGGAAAAGACCCTCCCGACCTCGGTTGGAGCTCAGGTTGATTCAGGTCCAGACGCCTCGATATCACGTTGATCTCTGCTGCTGCCCTTCCATCGCATTTCATAGCTTCTTGATATCAGAACTCTTCTCCATGTCTAGCTCTGTAGGACTGAGCAAGTTGTTTCTCCAACGAACAAAGTACAGCTCTACAGTAAAGGACTGATTGATTGCGTGCGTGCGTACATCCTATACTCTAGGTGCTTGCAGCTCTGGAGAGCGGGGACACAATGCACACATCTGCATCAACGCGCAGAACCACTGTCAACCTGCGATTCATGCCTCGACTTTGGCTTCAAATTGATTTTATTTCTTTTCTTTTTCTTCGCTTAAACCAGCTGTCAAAATAGGCACTTTCGCCGTCACACGACTCTTTTTCTTTCTTTGTCATTTCGTGGGTGGGTTAGACACCAAAAGGCGGGCTAGATCCTCATTCCTCTCCTATCCTCTCCCCTCCCACTCATACAGTATGTTGCCAGCGGCTCTTCTCGCCTGTTCTTTCAAAAGTCGGCAATCCAACCCTTCGCAGCCTCTACACCGTAGCCTCGTTTCAGTTTTGCCTGCTTTTTTCTTTTTTCCTTTTTTCCTTCGTGTGGCAAACGAGTGACCATGCTGCTTTGGCCTTTGCACTGCAGCAGAATGCTTCTCTCTCTACCTCCCTCTCTCTCTCTCTCTCGCTCTCTCTCTGTCTGTCTGCCTGGCGCTCATCTGCAATGACAACCAACGCGTGGCGTGGTCAACACTGCTGAGCATCTGTATTGAAGCCAAAGAAGGGAGGAAAAAAAAAAAGATTAGGGTTCCAAGACCGTCCCTCGTCCTTATCGAGCAAGTCGCTTGCAACTCACCCTGTGGCATGGGCGCGGACCTGCATCTGATCCCAACTTTTGCCATGCCATGCCATGCTCTCTTGCTCTTGCTCTTGCTTCTGCCGCTCACCTTTCCAGACAAAGGCCCACACAATGCGGATGAATGAGCAGCCAAATGAGCCAATCACAGTACTCACTGTGCCACTGTCGCGCTTGCGTGCTTGCTTTTCATTCGCTCCCCTCTGTCCTTCATATCAGACCCTCCTCGTCCCTCCTCCTCCTCCTCCTCCTCCTCCTCCTCCTCTTCTCCTCCTCCTCCTCTTCTTCTCAGCCGTCGGTTATAAGTCTTGCCTCGTCCATCTTTCTCCATCTTTCTCATCCATCAACCTTTCCCCCTCCCCCTTTCCTTTCCCTCTCCGCGTCCGTTCCTCGGGATCATCCCGTTTCCCTCTTGGACATTGCCCAACATGCCTGCCGACATTCAGGACAACGCCGTTGCTGGCCACGCCGAGGCCCAGAACCACATTTACGAGGCCGACGTCAAGATGCACGCTGGCAAGAACGACGTTCATCCCGTCGGTCACCTCGAGCACGGCGTCTCTGCCAACGTTCAAGTCACTGACGATGACTTTGTCGCCCCCACCGAGCAAGAGCTCTCCTCCCTTCGTCGTGTTCCCGAGAAGCTTCCCTGGACCACTTACGCCATTGCCTTCTGCGAGTTGGCTGAGCGTTTCTCCTACTACGGTTGTGTTCAGGTCTTCCAGAACTTTATCCAGCAGCCTCGTCCCGCCAACAGCCGTACCGGTGCCGGTGGTGCCAACAACCAGTCTGGTGCCCTCGACGAGGGTCAACGCGCTGCCACCGGTCTCACCACCTTCAACTCGTTCTGGGTCTACTGCATGCCTTTGCTCGGTGCTTACCTCGCTGATACTCGCTGGGGTCGTTTCAAGACGATTTGCATCGCCGTCGCTATTGCCATGGTCGGTCACGTTCTTCTCGTCATTTCTGCCGTCCCCACCGTCCTCGACAATCAGGACGGTGCCATGGCTTGCTTTGTTATCGCCATCATCATCATGGGCGTCGGCACAGGCTGGTTCAAATCCACCATCTCCCCCTTGATTGCCGAGCAGGTCAAGGGCACCAAGCAGTCCGTTCAGACCCTCAAGACGGGCGAGCGCGTCATTGTCGACCCCGTCTTGACCATCTCGCGTATCTTTATGTACTTTTACCTCTTCATCAACATTGGTGCTCTCGGTGGTCAGCTCGGCATGTCGTTCGCCGAAAAGTACTACGGTTTCTGGCTCGCCTACTTGCTCCCCACCGTCGTCTTTGCTCTTTGCATTCCCGTCCTCCTCTTTGGCAGCAAGTACTACGTCAAGACTCCTCCCTCTGGATCCGTTCTTGCCGAGTGCATGCGTCTCTGGAGGTACGCCGCCAAGGGTCGCTGGTCTGCCAACCCCGTCACCTTGATCAAGAACATGCGCGCCGACGACTTCTGGGAGAGCGTCAAGCCTTCCAAGCACGCTGCTGGTGACAAGCCCAAGTGGATGACTTTCGACGATGCTTGGGTTGACGAGGTTCGCCGTGGTTTCAAGGCCTGCACTGTCTTCCTCTGGTTCCCCCTCTACTGGCTCACTTACAACCAGATTACCAACAACCTTATCTCCCAGGCTGCCACCATGCAGGTCAACGGTCTTCCCAACGAGGTCGTCTCGAACTTGGACCCCTTCGTCCTTGTCATCCTCATCCCCGTCTTCGACTTGTTCCTCTACCCCGCTCTCCGCAAGGCTGGTATCAACTTTACCCCCTTGAAGAAGATCGCTCTCGGATTCCTCACTGGTGCTCTTGCCATGGTCTGGGCCGCTGTCGTTCAGCACTACATTTACAAGAAGTCGCAGTGTGGCAAGAACGCCTCTTCGTGCTACGACATCAACGGCGATGGCTTTGCTGACCCCATGGCTACTGGCAAAGAGGCCACTGCCGTCTACATCCCTGCCCCCATCAACGTTTGGGTTCAGTCGGGTTCCTACATCCTCATTGCCATCTCCGAGATTCTCGCCTCCATCACCGGTCTCGAGTACGCTTTCTCCAAGGCTCCCAAGTCGATGCGTTCGCTCGTCATGTCGATCTTCCTCTTCACCTCGGCCATCTCTTCGGCTCTTCAGCAGGCTTTCATCGCCCTCTCCGAGGACCCCAACCTGGTCTGGTCTTACACTGTCTTTGGCTGCATCGCCTTTGCAGGCTTCATCGGCTTCTCCATCTCGTTCAGGAAGCTCGACGCCGAAGAGGATGCCCTCAACCAGCTCGACGCCGGAAAGGTTCGTGAGGCCGAGACTTCGGAAGCCGGCCACGACTCTGAGAAGGCTCTTGCCCCTTGAACAGGACCAAACAAAATCATTCTCTTTGCATGCTTCTCTCCGTTTCCTGTACTTTACACACACACACGCACACATACGTGCTGCTTTCGTCTCCTTTGTCTTTCACGGAATTCGCTGCAATTGATCCGAATATACCTCTCTTCTCCCTCGGTTGTTGCTTTGATTGTCTGAGTGCCGTTTGCTAAGGCTGCTGCTATCTAAGGAAGGATCTGAAACAGTCTTGATGAGGGGGTCGAAGGATTTGACTGGGACTTTTGCTGTTGCTGATGCTGTCACCGATCGGTTCAAAAGGACTGCAAGAGCTAGTGAGACGGACGGGAGATGGTCATTCTAAACCATGCTCAGCAAGTGTGCAGATCGAGTTTGAGGGTTTGCACTCTGCACCTGTATTAGCTGTCGAGACATGACGCTGAACGTGTGATCAGGACTGGTCGTGTGCTTTAGACAACGTCTCAGGATGGTGCAAATATTTCTTCTGCGGCTTTCAACGTCTTCCCGAGTAGGACTCTCTCTGTATGCCTACCTACATCCATGAAAAGCAAAACACACAGATCACACGGTTCAATTACAATTTGACAATTGAGTAGGACTGAGGTCATAAAGCGTAGAATTGCATTCGAATAGATAGGCTCAGGCACTGAGACGCTCGGCAACAGTCTTGGCAACAAAATTCTTCCCCTCCGGTGCCAAGTCTGCATTGATGGCCAGAGCCTGGGCGGCATCCTGCAGAGCCTTGCTCTGAACCGAACCGCCTTCCTTTGCCTTTACACCAGCAGCCTTTAGCACCTCGCCTTGACCAAACCTTTCGTAAGATCCTCCAATTTTCTCGTTCTGCAGCGCAATCCTGGCAGCCTTCAAATCGGCAGCCAACGACTTGTCATCCGTCGAACGCTGACCGAGAGTGACGACACGATTCTGAGTCAGACTACCGCCAGCGACAGCAATGGGATTGTTGAGTGGGCCCAAAATGTTTCGTCCTCCTGGGCGGATGTGGAGCTTGAGGGCGCTTACTGCGGTTTTGATGCCGGGGAGGTTGAGTTTGGGATTGGCAACTTTTGGGGCCGAAGAAGCTGCGGCTTTGCCTTTACCTTTGCCTCCAGCTGCTGCGGGTGTGAGAGAGGCAGTGGCAGTAAGGTTGGGGGTGAAAATCGAAGATGCTCTCGGAGCGGATGCAAGCAAACGTTCGAATCCAGGTTTGGAAAACAAGGGACTGTTCCAATCAGTGACAGGCAAAGGTGCAGGAAGGTTCTTCTGCTGCATTCCTCGGGACATGTTTTTAACCGGACGAGAGGCGGAGGATGCATCCAATACGGATGGAAGACGCTTGTTACGTCGTTCGCCTTGGCTGTTTCGGTTTGCGCCACCACCGTTTTGTGCGTTCTTCTTCTTGTTCTGCTGCTGTTGCTGTTGAGGAGACGTCGAGGTGCGATTGCGCTGGCCTGCACGAAGTCGGTCGGATGCTTGACTGCCGGTTTGAGATGGAGAACGCTGCGATGGGTTGTTGGTTCGGGGTCGAGGTGATGATGCAGGGGTAGGGGTAGGGGTAGGGGCTGAGGATGCCGCCTCGGCGTGCAGCCTGGCACCCGAAGCAAAGCCTCGAGCAAAGGCACGCATGCTGGCGGCTGCTTTTGGGATTGAAGCGCTCATCATTTCGTGTGGACCAGTGTCTGTCGTAGGAGGATATGAGCGTTGGTCGTCGAACAGAGAGTGCTTCGAGCACTGTCAAGCTTGATAGCGAAAACGTCGAGAAGAACTGCTCGCCGAAGCCTTCCGCCAATTTTTGTGGGCCGCACGTGACTTTTTTCTCTTGCAATGTTATCTCCCTTAAACGCACATTTTTGAGACCAAAACCCCTTCGAACACTATTCTCGGGCATATCGAAACGGACACACAAATCATACAAACTTTCTCCGTACACTGAATCATACTGACATTGTGTATATGTTTATGCTGGGTGTCTACTAGTGATGACGATGCGCCGCAGCAGGGGAAAGGCTCTGCGCGCCACTGTTGCTACGTGCTACGGAGGGACTGCCCTCATACAGACTACTGTAGGATGGAGAGGCCGACATCGGGGTGCCTGCAAGGTTGGCGCTAGGCGAGGCGGCACCACCACCACCACTGCCAACTTTCTCGAGCTGGACTGCAACGCTCTCGAGTCCGTGGATGCGGGACTTGAGAAGGTTTTCGACTTGCTTGGCGATCGATTCTGGTGTGTTTGCTAGGAGCTGGGTGCCACCGTTGCTCTGGTGTACATGGTCGCTGGCATGGATGTGGTTGTGTGTGTGACCATGGCTGTGACCGTGATCGTGACCGTGATCGTGGCCGTGATGGTGTGCGTGCCCATGATCGTGACTATGATCATGAGCGCCATGCTGGGTGGCGGCGGTGATAGGCCATGCGACCTGGACACGAATGACACCGATCAATGTTTCCGCATCCTTGGGCCAGAAGCGAGGCGAGTGATAGGAGATGACACCGTCGATGCTGTTCAGCTGATCCAACGCCTCTGCCATTTCCGACTCGCGATGTTCCCCCACCTCGAGACAGAGAATCCTTCCGGACTCGAGCACCAGCGGAATGACGGAGCCAACGATCATAAAGGCGATAAAGAGGGATGCGATGGGATCGAAGCCGGTCCATCCGAATTGTCCGATGAGCAGCGTACTGATGATGACACCGACCGAGCCGAGTGTGTCGGCCATTACATGCAGGTAGACACCCATCATGTTGTGCGAGTGTCCATGACCATGTCCATGTCCATGACCATGGCCGTGATCGTGTCCGTGTCCGTGTCCATGTCCGTGGTCATGTCCGTGAGAATGACCGTGGTGATGGTGATGCCCACCAGTAGCCCACATGCCGAACAAATTGACACCGAGACCCATGCTACTGACGATGAGCAGTTGCGTGTTGTTGTTCATCACTGGCGGTTCGATGATGCGCTGAACAGCCTCGAAGACGATAAAGATCGAGATGAGGATGAGAAAGATACCGTTTGCGAAACCACTGAGCGTCTCGACTCGACCATATCCATAAGTAAAAGTCGAGTCTGTAGGCCAAGTAGCCATGACACTGGCAAAGAGACCCATACCGATGGCGGCGCAGTCGAAAAACATGTGAATGGCATCACTGATGAGACCGAGACTGTTGGTCCATACACCCCAGAGCAGCTGGACACCCATGAATGCGAGGTTGAGGAGAAGGAACTGGAAGATCTTTCGCGAGTCCGGATTGGCCATGATGATCTTGATGGTGCGTCTTGAGGCTATGAGAGTGGCTTTGAACGAGTCGACAAGCTCTTGGATGGCGGAAACGTCGGACGAGGTGGATGCTGATGGTGCGCCGCCGTGGCCGACTTGGGCTTTGCTTGGCGAAGAGGAGAAGCGAGACGAGACATGGTCTGGCGAGTTGTTGAGGATGGTACGAAGGGCTTGTGCGACAAGGAGGGCGACGACGAGTTGAGACCAGAGGGGCTTATAGCCGAATCCAACAAAGCCGATAGCAAAGGAAGCGAGCACAGCGATGGGCCACCCATGTGCAACGCGATCCTTGGTGGAGGCGTGCGACTCGATCGAAGTGCTGACGAGAGGTTCAAGAATTACCACACCAAAGCTGATGGCGAGGTAGGCTGGCAGGTGACTGAGGCTTGCGGAAGCGGTGCTGGTGGCAGATGATGGGATGAGAGACGAAAGCGTCGGAAAGGTGGAGAAGCCGAAGAGCTTGAGGAGGAGTGAGAGAGGCAGAGTGAATGCAGAAGCGACAATGGTGGCGACAATGGCTGCTCTTCGTCGGCCGCCTGTATCTCGACTGGCACTCAAGAGCGCACTCTCCTTCTCGATGGTGAGCAGCGCAAAGATGAGGAGATAGGCGTGAGCGGTGAGGGTGCCAAAGACGCTAAAGTCGGCTGCTGATGCTTCCACGGCAGCAGAGGCAGCTCGAAGTTGGGAGGGGGATGCCAAGCCAGCTGGCCTGTTCCTTCGAAGGCTATCGGGTAGGTCTGCATCTGCGTACATGTCAAGGAGATGGCCAGAGTAGTCGATGGAGGCAGTGGGGCCGAGATTCGAGATGGAGGAGAGGAACGAGATGGCGAGGGCGAATAGAGTTGTGTAGCCGCCGTAGCTGCGACCGCCAAGGCTTTTTGCCAGATCGACGGCCCAGATGTCGCAGTACTGGGTAAAGATGATGACATTGACGGCGTCGAGCTTGCGCAAGGCCATAAGCCAGACGAGGAGCTGAGCGAAAGTGATGGCGGCTAGTGTGCAGAGCCTGCGTTTGTCGACGCGTTTGACAGCTGGGATCCACTGCCATGCTTTGAACCAGATTGCCTGAAGGAGAGCTGCGATGCAGATGACAAAGGTGGCGATGGCCCACGAGCTCGTGCTGTTGGAGACGGTGGTTGTGAGAGCTGATACTGAAGTGTCTATGGAAGAGAGCCGAGAGTGTATTGACTCGTCGTGTGTTGAGGAGAGCCATGTTCGGACGAGCAAAGCTGCTGATGCCAAAAGAGTCTTGTTGAGGAGCAAGCCGAGCAAGAGGTCAGTGGGGATGGGGAATCCCAGCATCGACGATGATGCAGTGTGTGTCGAGGAAGCGGAGGGATGAGATGGAGAGATGGGCTCCATGCGCACTTTGCCTCGAGTGCGCGAGTCTGGTGTGCTGTAGGACGACTGCATGGTGTAGTCGCGAACGCGTAGCCAGTCAAAGCCTATCTACTGAGACCAGCTCAGTATCGCAGAGATGGGCAAGTGACAAGATGGACCTCTATTGTCTCACGTCGCACGAGATGTTGTTGCCGAGATGGAGAAGAAGAAGAAGGGTCGAATGGATGTTGGACAGAGGGAGCAAGCGTATTGGATCTGAAACCATTGAAGTGACTGTACAGTACTGTAGTGTATCTTGGTTGACCTTTCTCCAAGGCCGTGCGGGGCATACAAAGTCTAAAAAGTGGCCGTGGGTGAGTGCGTGTGCTCCAGAAGAAATGTGTGCAACACGGCAACACAGCACAGCAGAGCATAGCATAGCATAGCATAGCACAGCATAGCACAGCGACGTGGACCCATTCAGTGAGAGCTGAAATTGACCGCAAGGGTCCTCTTCTCTCGCCCTTGACCATTTCTTTCAGAGAAGCTTTGTGCGCGCTAGAAATGTAACATGTTCATCTTCAAAAAGTAGGCTGCATCGACGTCATTTTTTAGCGAGCATGGGCCAACTAAGCGCCTAGGCGGTGTTGATTGACACTACCCTCACCACCATCGTCATCGTCATTACCACCATTGTTATCGGCTATTCAACACTTGAACACAGCAGAGAAACACATCTCATCAAACATCAACAACACCGCTTACAGTTCACCATCTACTCATCGAGCATAACCATGTCGAACCAGTACTCGTATGGAGGCGGCGGCGGCGGCGGCGGCGGCGGCGGCTACGGAGCTCCTCCTCCTGGTCAGCAGGGCGGCTACGGCCAGCAGCAGCAGCAGTACGGTGGCGGTCCCGGAGGTGGTTACGGTGCACCTCCCCCTCAGCAAGGTGGATATGGCGCACCTCCTCCCGGTCAACAGGGCGGTTACGGTGCTCCCCCTCCCGGTCAGCAAGGCGGATACGGAGGTGGTTCTCAGCAGTCATCGTACGCTGGACCTCCTCACCAAGCTTACGGCAGACCACAGGCATTCAACGCGTCCACCGGTCCCCCTCCTGGAGCCGATCCTCAGCTGTGGCAGTGGTTTATCGCCGTTGACAGAGACCGCTCTGGACACATTAACCCGCAAGAGTTGAGCCAAGCCCTCGTCAACGGAGACTGGACCCCCTTCGACCTGGACACGGTCAAAATGCTCATGAGCGTCTTCGACGTCGATCGCAGTGGACATATCAGCTTCAACGAGTTTGCCGGTCTCTGGAAGTACATTCAGGACTGGCAGGGTGTCTTCCGACACTTTGACCAGGATCGATCAGGATCGATCGATCAGAACGAGCTGTCCAATGCCCTCCAGTCATTCGGATATCGCCTCTCGCCCAAGCTGCTCCATATCGTTTCGCAAAAGTACAGTGAGTATCTTGCTCTCCTTGTCTCCCTCTCAACGTGGCTATGGGTCGAAAAAGTGACTCGATAGTTGGACTGACGACCCTGACTGACTGCTGACCTTGATTCTTCCAGTCAATTCTGATGCTGCTTCTGCTGCTGCTGCCGGTGCTGCTGCCGGTGGTCCAGGTGGAATGCCATCAACAGGTCCCGGTCGATCGGCAGGTGGTATCACCTTTGATCGTTTCGTACGTGCTTGTGTCGTCATCAAGACGCTCACCGAATCATTTCAGCGCCACGATACCAACCGCAGCGGTTGGGTGCAGATCAACTACGACACGTTCATGGAAATGTGCCTCTCGGCACCCTGATTTGACATCATCTGTACTTTACGCTTCTGCTTGGTTGTGGGCCCGAATACTTTGTACTTTTTGCTCTTTTTGCTGTGGCCCCATGGATTCTTGATCGCTTTAATCTGCATATGTAGCCCATCTGCGTCGCTCACCCTCATTGATATTCGATTCGGTTCACACGAAGCTGTTTGGCTCGAATGCTGGCTGGCAACATGTATTCCTATTCCTATAGCGGCCCTTGGATGTCGCAGTACTGCAATGGACAACGCAAAGAGTGAGACGTGTGTGCACAGACAATGTTAGTAACAATCCAAGCATGGTGTTATCAAGGGATCGTCTCTGACAACTTACAATTGGAACATGGTCACTGGCACCATAGCATTCGTGTCGGATTTCGCACTCGAGAGCTTTGCTCGCCATGCGCTCAGAGAGCTGTGATGACCATGTCAACGATGAACCCAGATGCGACACAAGCAGTCAGCGGGATGTTTCGTGAACTTGACCATGCACACTATTCAGCGATGCAACTGCAAGAGACCGAGTTGAGCGCTACTTACGATGAAAGAGTCGAGACGCCATCCGATTCCCTTTGACCTGCAGAAACCTCGCCAGCCGTAGAAGGCTGCAGCATCATCAAGTCATCATTGATCAGCTTCCCCAACACAGAAGAAGAATCGTGGATGTGGCATATCAAGGTCAGATCTACACTCACTATAATGGCCAATCGCATCAGGATGCTTCTGTCTCCAGACGTCGACCAATGGCTGTGATGTTGGTGTTGCGGTGCCCTGAAGAAGCTCACGATGAGCATCGCATTCGATGGCAGTATAGCCGGGACTCTTGTTCCACTTTTTGGAAGCAGCGGCCAAATCTCTTTCATCCTGGACAACGTTAAAGTCACCGCACCAGATGACAGGTTTTTGCGCATCAAGCTCGGCAAGGTATGTGGCGAATGCAGCGTTCCAAGCCTGCTTGATTGCCATGGTCTTTGACGCACGCGGCAACAAAGTGCAAAGAAGAGTCAGTAAGAGACGCTCGCAGACAGATTCGCAAGAAATGGTTTGAAGTGCAAAGGAATGCGAGGTCGAATGTAGCATCTCGTATCGGGCCCTCGGGCGTAGAAATGGTTTCGGATGATGCCGGAACAAGCGCACGGAGAGATTAGGAAGAGAGCTCTCTCGTTGCCGAGACTGATGTATGGGCTGTGCTGAAAAACTCCACCTGATGATAGCGGAAGAGATCGATGAAAATTCACAGCCCAATGAAGCGAAGGGTGTGGGTGGATCGTGGAGTCAAAGGGGAGAGAGTGGCTGAATCCACTTACCTTGAGCCCTTCACCTGCATTGACGGCATACGTTCCGACAAGAAAAGAGTTTTCAAATTCAAGTATGACTGTGTTGAGGGCGACGAGATGGGGTGAGAAAGCAAGGTTAGTGAATGCTTGGCAATGACCGGTAGGATGGAGCAGGGAGTGAATCGACGTACCAATGCGACCTCTGGTGTCCTGATCCTTGAGACCGGGAAGACCGTAGACAGCTTTGACAGGTTGGATCTTGGAGAGGATCGCCAGACCAGCATAGCCCTTTTGCTTGCCGATACCCCAGTACTGATGCTTGTAGAGCTTGGTGAGGCCGGGATGCATGGGTACGTCGTTGACCTTTGTCTCTGAGAGTACAACAATGTCGGCGTCTTCTGCTTGAATGTAGCGCATCATACCCTTGGGTTCGCTCGATTTAAGACTGGTGATGTTCCATGATGTGATACGGACCGAACCAGATGCTGAAGGGCGGTCGTACGACAAGGATGCGGGCATTTCTGTATTGTTTGGTAAACTTGGATCCGCCGTTGTGTCTTCTGACTTGGGTGCACTCGGCGAGTCTGAATCCGAGACGGCCTTTTTGCGTGGTTTCTTGGCCGGTGTCGCAGCACCATCGCCATCGACATGTACGGCACTGTGTTGAGATGGCTCGCTGGATCCATTCTTTGTTGCGGCTGACGGGGCTGTGTCTGTAGCTTTTCGTTTGGTTTTTGGTGGGGATGTAGACGCTGATGCTGGTGCTGACGCCGCTTTGGTTGGTTGCTGACCGGCTGCGACAGTTGCAGCTCGACTCGAAGTACGACGGACGGTGGTTGTGATGGGTGTTGCTGCTGGCGCCATGGTGTCAGGCAGATCTAGTGGCTGAGCTTGGAATCTAAGAGGGGTGGTTGCGAGTGTCTGAGGTCGTGTTCGGATAGAGCAAAGTGGGTTCTTTCGTATGCCTCCTCCAAGTCGCAGCATACCAATGAGGGACAAGTCTAGCTTTTTGAATGAGGGAGGGAGGTGCCTAGTTTGGAAGAGAGCCTTGATGATGAACAAGAGTGTCAACAAGTGTGAATCATGTCGGATTTCTTCTTTTCGGTGCAAACGTGTCGCGTTGAGCACTCTTACACTCACAACTCGTACAGAATTGTGGAGGATGCCGTTCGCACGTGACCCACCCACCACACGCGGCCAAAAGAATCCAACACTTTGGAGAAACAAACACACACACACACACAAACAGTACAGCAAGCTTAACTCTCATATTCTTGATCATTGATCAATTCAACCACCATCCACGTTCCTCAAGATATCTTCATCCATCCATCCATCCATCCATTCAGTCATCCGTCCGTCCGTCCGACCATCAGGTTCGAATTTCACCTCCCCCACCTTACAACCAAGAAGCCGCTGTCGTCGCACGCTTAAGCTCGCCAGCTTTGCTTCGAGACACTTCCTTCCACTTCAGCAACTCAACCTAGATAGACCCTGCTTCATTTGAGCACCTCCGTCTTTCATCATGATGGGCGCACCATCTGGCATGGGCCCGCCTGCCGTCACTCCTCGCAAGCCACCCACAACACCATCACACAACTCGCACAACGCATACGCCGCCTTGGGTGTTACTCCTCACAAAACGCCTCTTCGTACACCAGGAGGCTCAAAGATCGAACAGACCTCTTCTACACCCATCATTGATTTCAACGCCATCGAATCACAAAAGGAAAATGTACAGCCTCTTGCAAAAGGTAGATCGGCCCACGCCCTCTCCAACACCCTCAACATGCAGCACAAACAGAGACAAGCCTTGCTAGCACAGCAGCGTGCAGAGCACCAACAAACCGTCACTTCACAAGACAACGCCGACTCGGATGATCCCCTTGAAGCATGGACAAAGTACGTAAAATGGTGTATCGACAACTATCCCTCCGGCCAAACACACGAATCGGGCCTCATCCCACTCCTCGAGCGTGCAACACGTCACTTTAAAGACAGCGAACAGTACACAAACGATCCAAGGTATCTTCGTCTCTGGATCCTCTACGCCAGAAACGTAGAGTGCGCACGTGATGTCTACAACTTCCTGCTCGCCAACGAGATCGGCACCAAGCTCGCCAGCTTGTACGAGGAGCTTGCTGTCGTCCTCGAGGGGCAACGTATGTACGAGGAAGCAGATGCCATGTACAAGCTCGGAATCGCACGCAGGGCCAATCCCATCGACCGCATCAAGCGCAGATACGAAGAGTACAAGACGCGCATCATCCTCGGTCAGCAAGCTATGGCAGAGTCATCAGCCTCTTCGGCAGCTGGCATGGTTACCGACTACGCCCAAGCTCTCAAAGCCGCCATGGTCATCGCCGGTCGAAGCATGCTTGGTGAAAAGCAAGCTTCCATTGGTCCTGCTCGTAGTCACTCTGCCAATGTTCTGCGAGGCGCTGGAGCAAGTGTCGGCGCTATCGGCTCCAGCACACCAACGCCCGTCGTCAACAACGGTCGCAAGCTCAACGTCTTTCACGATGATGATGACCAGGGACAGTCCCGATCCAACGCTCAAGCCAGCAGTACAAAGGGATGGCAAGACATTGGAACCGTCGCGTCACGCAATCAGGAGAACGTTCAGGCAGATCGCTTGTCTGGCATCAAGAGCTTCAAGATCGGTGCCTCGGGTGGTGTCTCGAAAAAGCCAGGTTCAAGTCTGGCTGTCTTCAGAGATTCAGACGATGACGACGATGATGACGCAGACGACGTCCCGGCTACTCCCAAACCTGCAGGCGTTCTCAGTCCCAAGGATCACTTTGGCAAGCACACCGCCGGCCTTGGCCGCAAGCCTCAATCCAGCGAAACCGATCTCCTGCGCAGCAATCCCTTCGCCTACTGGGACAAGGACGCAAAGCTCGTTCCCGACCCTGCCAGCTTGCGACCCGCCCCTGCTGACGCGCCATCAATGCGCAAAGTCTCGAGCTCCAGCACCGGCTCGAATGGCGAACGACATCGCACAAAGACAACCGTCTCTCGCTCTGCACAGCCCAGCGCGTCCTCGAGCGCATCTGGCTCCAATGCGGCTGCAACCGCTGCAGCTCGAGGCAAACGAGAAAAGCACGCTGCTCCCGTCGGGCACATGTACCCTCTTTTTCGATCTGGTGCACAGAAAGCCTTCTACAAGCAGCGCGGATGGCAAAGCGAGCTGACCTTCGAGGAACTCATGGCAAGGAAGCGAGGTTTTGCGCCTGTCATGGAAGGATGGGAAGACCCTGCCGAGTCAAGCAAGGCTGTCTCGGATCCATGGTCCTACCTCGACCAAGTCGTTGGCCGCTGGCTCCCCGAGGACCCGGCACCTGCCAAGCCTCCTTCGCCTGCACCAGCGCCATCCACAGCAAAGAACCCTTTCGCTGTCGAGCCTACCGAAACGCTCCACATCGATCAGACCACCGGCATGTTCCCATCCCGAGACGTCTTTGACCCAGACAACTCGGTCGCTAACGCTGTGGCGCTCAACCTTCGCCCTGGACTCAAGAAGAAGAAGAAGCGCGAGGGAGAGAACACCACCAAGATCAGGATGAGCCCCACTCTTGTCACCAAAGCCACGCTGCTCGAGGTCGAAAACATGTTTAACGGTGACAGCGAATCGGACGACGACAGCAGCGATGACGACGATGACGATGACGATGACGAGGATGATGACTACATTGCTCCTCTTGCCAGTGTCTCGAGACCGAGTCACATCAGCCTTGGCTCTGCCGCCGACGTGCCCCCTACTCCAACACCGTTATCGCGATCCAACCACCTCACCAAGTTTGCTGTTCAGAGTGACGAGAATGTCGGTGTACAAGCCACACCCCTTCGAACACCCGCCGCGCAGGCACCTAAGCTCGGTTTGGGAGGCGCAACTCCCATGCGTACGCCACTTGCTTCCAAGTCGGCACTCGCCACACTCGGCTCCAAGCCCGTCTATCGCGAAGAGGACGAGGACGAGGACGAGGAAAACGAAGAACAGGTTGACTTGCCTGCCAGAGTGCAAGAAGAGCCAGCAAGCCACGTCTCTGCGCCTGCTTCGCCCGAGCGTCCTTCCGCCTTTGCATCTGAGCAAGCTCTCGCATCTTCTGCTGTACCAGCGACGCCTATGCCTTCCAACAGGCAGTCTGCAAGCCGACGCTGGATCGAGCCCATGACTGAAGAAGAGGAGGAAGAGGAGGAGGAAGAAGAAGAAGGAGGCCATGCTCTTGATGAGAATGGCGAACCCATCGACGGTCAGGGTGCCGGCTATGAGGGCAACGAACATCTCTTCAGGCCCCAATTCCAGCCGCTCACCCCCATCACCGAGGCCACCTACGAATTCACTCGCTATACCAACGCACGAACACCTGGCACAGCGACGCGATCTGTCATCCGCCCTGCACTCAAGTCATGGCGCCCAGATGACGACGATGACGAGGCAGATGAAGACGATGAAGAGGAATCACAGGGCGCCATCTTGACCACTGGTCCTATTGCTGCCGTCCGACAGGAAGGCAGCCCGGCAGACACTGATGACTCTCAGGGTCCATCTGATGAACGCAGCTTCGCTTCCACTTCGGGCGAGGATGCCAACCGCTCTGCTTGGACAGCGGACAACAAGGCATCGTTTGAGCTGACAAAGGGTCTGACCATCCGATGCCCCGCTCCTGAGGATGACGATGAGGAAGACGGCGACTTTGAAGATCAAGCTGATGGAGAGGAGCGACCTCACCGCCGCGAGCTGCATGAGCGATTCGAAGACTCGCTTGTCTTTCAAGACCGGGATGCCGCTTCACAGCAAGAGCCCACAGAGGAGGACCAGGACGAGGAGGGCGACGTTGTGGACTTCAATCTGTCCAACCCATGCTCTCCCGTCGACCCCAATGTGCTCGACAGTATCCTCGCGCGACTCGAATCCCCCGTTGAAACCTTGCCCAACTTTGTCAGCCTCACCACTACCTCTTCGGACAACCTCCTCTCCGAGCTGCAGAAGAAGTGCAAGTCCAGCCTTGCATCTAACCAGATGACGCGCAAGAGCATGGGTGGCACCGTCTTCCACGGCACCGGAATGCTCTCGTCCCCCTTCAAGGTCAACATTGGCGGCAATCCCTTTGAGATTCGTGGCAAGCTCGGCGAGGGTGGGTACGGTGCGGTCTTCCTTGGCTATGACGTTGATTCTGTTGCAACTACTCTGACGGATTCGAGCAAGGCAGATAAGGATGATCTGGACTCTGATGACGAAGACGAGGATGACGAGTCGGACCGACGCAAGGTGGCTATCAAGGTAGAGACCCCCGCCAACAGATGGGAGTTCCACATCCTCTCGCAGCTGCATTCGCGTCTTCCTTCGTCCATTCTTGCCTCGATCATCTTGGCGCGCAAGCTCTACTGCTACTCGGATACTTCCTTCCTCCTGCTCGACTTGGGTGAGAAAGGAACACTTTTGGACGTGGTCAACCACTCTACCACCGCAGGCGTTGCCGCCGCAGGCGCAGACACAGGCAGCGGTGGGGCAGGATTGGAAGAGGTCCTCGCCATGTTCTTCGTCACCGAACTGCTTCGCGCTGTTCTTGGCATGCATAAAGTCGGAATCATTCATGGCGATCTCAAGATCGATAATTGCCTCCTTCGACTTGGCGACGTTTCGCCGGCCAGCGCCTGGACCAACATCTACTCCCGCGACGGCTCGGCTGGATGGTCCAGCAAAGGTCTGACGCTAATCGATTTTGGTCGAGCTATCGATCTGACCGCGTATCCCAATCCAGCACAGCAGACCTTTATCGCGGACTGGGATACCGACTCGAAAGACTGTTTCGAGATGCGCAACGGCGAACCTTTTACCTTTGAAACGGACTGGTTCGGGATCGCCGCTGTCGCTCACTGCCTCCTCTTCGGACGATATCTGGAGACCAAAAAGGAAGGCAACAAGTGGAAAGTGGGTGCCAGTCTGAAGCGATACTGGCAGACAGAGCTTTGGAACGAGCTGTTTGACGTTTGCCTCAACCCCAAGCCGCGCAACGAACAAGGTGTGCCTGAGCCGCTGGACAAAGAGGCAGTGTTCGAAAAGCTAGACGGATGCCTCAACAAGATGCAGGCTTGGCTAGAAGCAAACTCGAACAAGGGAGGCAAGAACTTGAAGGGTCTCTTGCGCAAGCTAGAGATCTGGGCTATGAAACAAGGCCATTGAAAAAAAAAAAAAAAAAAAAAAAAAAAAAAGTCCAAACATCGACTCCTTTGCAACGCTACACTACTCTGCGTCCTCTTGTTCTATGTAGACCATACCATTGCACACGACATTATCAATCGTAGAAACGCAACTCGATCCCTTCTTTGTCTCGCTTCATGTGCGTCCAGGCTCGACCTATTCATGCGTTCTACGAGTGCTCACTCAAAGCAGTCTTGCACATTCTTACACGTTTGGCCAAAGATATGCAACGCTGAATTAAACGGATCGCTTCCACTGATAGGTTCGTTGCTACATGGGTTTCACTCTTGATCCTTGTCTGCGCCTTTCTCTTCTTTGTAGCTACTCCTACCGGGCCGATCGATGGAACGGAAATAGCCCATGACCGTGTAGTCAAACTGGGCCGTTTTAGTAAGGAGGTCCGGTGGCTTTTCGCCAAAGGATTGGGTGGTCTCGCGCCGAGTGGAGCGGCGTTTAGATGGCGTGGTACTGATAGACGTGGCTGCTGGTGCAGGAATGGATGATGATGGTGCGGCTGCTGGTTTCGCCACGACTGTAGAGGCAACGGACGATGATGCTTTTGTCGATGAGTCGGTAGACTTGGCCAGAGTCGCAGCTTTGGCACTCTTGCCCAACGGTGTTGTGCCGAGAAATGCGGCGAGGATGCTCTCGGCCTCGCTCTCGGTAAGTGCTCCGCCGGTTGACCTTGATCTCTCGCTTTTTGACGCTTCTTGTTCCGCATCTGAGTCCAATGCTTCGGTCAGCGCCTTCTTGGTCTCGCTATTCAATCCTGCCGCTGATGGAGAGCGGGAAAGCACAAGTCTGAGCTTCTTGCTGGGTGGAGTATTCAACGCTGCAATGGATGCGGCGGCAAGCACGGGACTCGAATTTGCATCCGGATCCGACGCATGGATCTCAGCCAAGGAATGCGAGATCTTGAGCGAGCCTGTGTCGGGAAGTGTTGGGTACATATACCCAATCGATGATGCGGTCGAAGTAGAGGATGAGGCCGAAGCAGATCGATGGTCGCGCGTTTTGACGGGAGAACGGCGGAGGTTGTGACTTGGACGTCGAGTCGATGATCCACGGTGAGATGAATGGGAAGAAGGCGCATCCGCCTCCTCGACTGCAGATTTCGCTTCGTCGTCCTCATCCTCGTACTCAAAGTCGGAGAAAGAGCGCTCAGCGTACTGCAACCGTTGACGAGCAGATGCAACCGCAGCAGCAGCTGCAGCAGCGCGCTGTGGACGACCGTTAGGTCTTGCTGAAGGTACAGAAGACTCGTGGTATGCGTGGGCGCCGGATAGCCTGCGTCGTTTGCGGCGGTGATCATCGACTGCCTCGACAGCAGCAGCGGTGAGCGGTGTGGGCAGGCTTTCGACTCTCTGCTTAGGTTGGCGACCACTGACCCTTCGAGACATGTCGCCTTTCTCGAGTGGGGCTGGCGAGTGCTTGGGTGTGGGGCTGGCGCTTTCAGCTGTCTCCCAAGTGGCGCGACCGCCTTTGATGCGAATCTTGAGTCGGGGCGACTGGCTGCGGGCGGTGACATCGTCTACCGAGGCAGCGATAGCCTTGTCGGTGGCATTCTCACTCTTGGTTGCCAGCGCTGATGGTGCTGGAGAAGCGGTCTTGGCATCGTTGGAAGTGGAGAGCAAAAGATCGTAGCGCTTCAGAGTTTCGTATGCATCTGCCAAAAGCTCGTTGCGGACGTCCTCGATGCGTTGGTGTAAAGGCTTGGTCTCTTGTTCTGGTTGAGTAAGCTCGTCGTCGTTGAGTGATACCTCTGCCCTGACTTGATCCCTAGCAACGACAATAGGCTGAAGCATGCGGGCCTCGACGGTCTTGAGCTGCTCGATGCGCGAGAGGAGTTTCTGCCTGTCACGAGAGAGCCGATCGACTTCAGCTTTGCGTTGACGCTTTTCTGCGGTCTCTGGCTTGCGATGTCTGCGCTCGTACGCGGCATCCGACGTGTCCTCGGCGGCTTCGGAACGGAGACCACGAGTCTTGGGCATATAGAGGATGTCATCGCGGGGCTTAAAGTCGGGAGTCTCGATAAGCTGCTGTCTTTTGATGGCGAGTGTGGAGACGAGCGAAGAGGTGGAGGGAATCGGAGACTTGAGGAATTCAGCCGTTACATCTGGGGCTGCTGACTCGGATGGCGGTGTTAGAGAAAGATTCGTGTCTTGCTTTTCCGCTTTGACCTGAACGTCGGCTGGTGAGTTGGTGGATGAGGGAGGAGCGTTGGGAAAGACAGCGCGTGCAAGCAATTGTGCATCGGAAGTAAGGACGACTATGGAAGAAGAGGTGAAGGGTTTGACGTGAGATGAAGGGTCGTAGCCATTTCTGCCGGGTGGCCATGCTGTGCCGACTCGATTGGATTGGGTATTGGAGCAGGGGGCACTTTGAGGGAAGGCAGAAGTGGAAGGCGAGGAGGCGGGATCGAGCAGCATGAGCTCCTCTTCCAGCATGGATCCGGCAAGGAGAGAAGAGACTTGAGACAGGCGTGCCGGCATCATCCTTCGACGCGAGGTGCGCTGTACTGCCGGTGTTGAGCCTGAGCCCGAGGCGGGAGGGTGGTTGGATGAAGTGCGCTCCAAAGCAGGCGTGGAAGATGGCGAAATGGATGAGGGCGGCCTGATTGAGCCAGATGAAGACGGCTCCATCTTGACAGACAGTGGACCCGCCGAGGCTGGTGCTGAATCATGAGGTGTAGCGGGTGCTGAGGGTGGAGGTGAGCTGGGAGGAGACGAAAGCTCCATATCTACATGGGCAACCTCTTGCGCTTGGTTGAGCGCATCATGATCTGCCAGTTGGGGTGCAGGGGCAGACGCTGAGGAGCAAGATGGCGTCAAGAGCGAGGCAAATAGTCGGTTAGCCATGTTGTGCGAGCCGGTGCTGCTCCAGCTGGACAGCCGTGGTGGGCTATGCCAGCTTGGAACGTTATGCTTGCAAGCGACGTTGCGAAAAGTGCATCGATGTTTATCTCAAGCTGAGCTGACGGACTGACTGGAGCTCAAGACGATTGGTGGTAGCGATTGTCTTGCTAGAGGACAAGGAACAGCGTGTTGCCGTCAAGACAGGCGCTGACGGAGAGAAAGATGATCTTGCTTTTGCTTTTGCTTTTGCTGTTGCTGTTGCTGTTGCTGTTGCTGTTGCTGTTGCTCTTGCTCTTGCTACTGCCGAAACACGACCTGGATACCATCATTTGTTGAGTGCGTCGGGAGCAGAAAAGTCGCAATTGGTACGGTGACGGTGAGCCAATTGCTGTGGCGACTGAGCCTTGGGTGATAGTCAGAAGCAAGCCGATATAACTTCATCGAAGCGTCTCTCCAACACAAAGCCAAAAAAAAATCTCGTGTCGTAATCCGCCCAAGCAAGACAATCACCCCATCACACACACACACCTACACATCTACACAATTGACCACCAAGAATCTTGGTTCAACCACGCCCGCTTCTTATTGATGCAAGTCAATGCCAGCCAACCAGCCAGCCAGCCAAAGCAGCTGACATGATTGGATATGTCTTCGACACTCGAGGCCGAGTTTCTTGCCGTGGCTGATCGCGATATCATTCAACCCATCGCCACCGCCGCTGTCGACCATGCCCCGCCTTCTGTCGTAGTACAAGCACATCAACGCTTGATTCAAACGTTGCATGCCAGGCTCGATTGACTGCCTCGACTCAATCTGGTTGCAAACGCTATCCAACAACTTGAGCAGCTTTCGCAACAGGCCAAATACTCACATCGACCCACAACTCCTACTCGCTCCGTCCATTCCTTGCCCCTCCCCCAACATGCCACACCGCGAACCACGAGAGCTATATCCGACGCTCGACACATCCCATCCAAACTTGGAAAGCTATGGACACCTATCTTGCAAGCTTGCAATGCAATGGTCGAAAGCATCCGAGACCAATTCGACAACATGACCGTTGACGACATCATTGATTCTTGTGCCAAGCGCATACATCGCAGTAAAGCCAGCTTGACACCGCATTTCATCAACTTGCAATCCTTTACTCTGACCGACGACGAATTGCGTCTTGGCCTCCATCGAGACGCTTTCCGCAACATAGTGGCGGACCTCTTGCGCAACAACGTCTTGATAACTCCCGACGAAAAGCTCTGCTACCTCCTCGGCCAATTGTCGCTCACTCCGATTGCTCAAGCTCAGCGTCCCGATCCCTACGAGCAATCCCTCCGCCAGAACCTCGTAGAGGCTTTCCACCACCAGTACCGAGGCGATGCTCATCGTCGCTTCCTCGAATTTGTCATCAAAGTCAACCAGACCCTCTTCGAGTCCAAGCCTGCCAAACACCAACCTTACTACAAAGGCACTGCCGTCATCCAATCCAGCGGTACCGGCAAGACTCGCATGATACTCGAACTTGGCCGCATCGCTCCGCTCCTCTTCATGTGCATCCGACCCCAGACTGGCACCGCACGTACCGGCTACCCTTTAGGCGACACCGCCATCATGAATCTTGTCCAGTCTAACTTCATGCCCGACGAGGCCAACCAGCACAATCGATCCAACACCATCTCCAATGATGAAAAGGCTGCCATTCTCTTGGCAGCTTGGTTCCATACCCTGGCTTCCAAACTCGAACAGCAATCTCATCCAAAGCCAAAATTTGACCTTTTGGTCGAGCTCAACACCTTTGGCACTTGTCATCGCCACAACCAGCGTCAACTCTTCTTTCAACAGGTCCAGACGCAAGCAACCACTTGGGCCAAGGATGCACCTATTGCCGACGACTACAACACCATCTTCAGCCACTACCTCAATCCTCAAGTACATCGTCTGAGCCACCAGATGCACCTAATTCACGAGTATCTGGCTGCCATCCATGCCGACACACGCCGCAGCACTCCCGTCTTTGTGGCATTGGACAAATGCGTCGAGCTCCCACCTGGACTGCTGGACAGCATTGAACGTGCCTGGGCCCACTTGAAACAGCTCGAAAACAGCCAGCACGCAGAGCGCCAGGCTTCAAAAGCCAAAGACAAGGACCAGCCCAAAATAGTATGCTTCTGGCTTGTCCTGATCAGCACCAATAGCAGCGCTGCCCACCTCATCCGGCCTCAACCAGAGCACACTTTGACCAGAGATAAAAACGCCATACCGCTGCCCACATTTTGTGGCGTTGGTTTCGATGTGCTTCGTGTGGAGCTCCCACCGCTTGTCATGGCCCAGGATGCCGCAACCACCCATTTTGTTCAAAAGCATGGACGGCCACTGTGGATCTCGTTGGTACCCGAAAACTTCTGGGTCATTGCAGTTTCCAAAGTGTTGGGTACGACCAACTTTGTGCGCGGTCATCGTACCATCTGCTTCAACGTGCTTGCCTCGCGCCTTGCATTGCAATATGTGCCCACACGTGGCTCAGACAACAGGTTGTTTGGTGAGCAGGCAACGTTCGCACGTAACACTGTGGATCGACACATGCGCATCCTGGACTGCGTCGACGGCGATGCAATCCTCCACGTCAGCTCTCCGTCGGAACCGGTCCTAGCCATCGCCTCTTCGCTTTCCATGATGCCTACTCATACCGAGAGTTTGGCCGATGTGCCTGTACCGCTACAAACGGCAGTCAATCGGTATGGCTCCATCCTCGAGACTGTGGCTGACACTTGTCTCGGTTCGGCCGACATTGACATTCTCAAGGGGATCCGAGGCGAGCTCATGGTGCGCCTCTTGCTAATGACTGCCTGGGACGCGGTCAAGATGTCGGTGGAGCGCTCCCACTTTGCAGATTCCGAAGACTTGTCTGCCAAGGCCACCCGTTTTCTGGCCCCCGTGCACCTCAAATCCATCCTGCAAGGTTTGGTACGCTTTGATCCGACAACATGGCGTACGGTGCAAGGCCAGATTGATGCTGTGTGCCAACTAGTATGCCAGCGGTGGCCGTCGATGACCAATACCAATGTGCGTGCCTGGGTCCACTTTACTCACTTTGACATCCTCGACGTCAAGCTTGGTCAACTGTCTCCTGAGTATCTGTGGTACTGCTGGAAACGTGGCGTGGCCATTCAGATGGCGCACCCTCAGCATGGCATAGATGGCATCATACCCGTGTTTGTGGGCGATCTCGAACAACCTTTTGACCAGAATCATGTCCAAGAGCACCATGGACTCGAGTCGGAGGCGCAGGCTGACAGCGATACGTTGGGCGCGCGTCTAATGACCTATGTCGCATGGGAGGCCAAGAACCGGAGAAAAACGTCCCCCGACCTGGCCTACCAGGCTGCGCAGAAACCCGCTCACGCTGGACCAATGCTCAAGTTTGAAGCAAGCAGCCAACCAGCACAGACTGGAGGATCGACGCTCAAACGACGCAGGTCAACCACCGAGCCAGATGACGTCGCGCCGCTTACCGATCGTGGTATTCTTACCATCCTGGCCGATGTGGGAGCAAAGACCAAACCGGGCGGAGTACAGAGAATCAAGGACACTGGCTCGCTCCAACTTTGGATCCGCGGCTTGGACCCGCCCAACTATCCATGTTTGGACGAGCTCGAGATTCGATCAGCCGTCATCAAGTTTGGCAACGATGTGGTTCAACGAGCCGATTATGACGTGTATAATCGAATGCCCAATCCTATGGACTTGGATGTGGTCCATGTGTCTGACATTGATTTGACAGCCACATCCGCACCCGATTCTGCCGCAGTTACAGACCACAATCAGGATGGAGAACGGTTGTCGTCGTCGTCGTCTTTGTCGTTGCAGGTTGAAGACGAAGAGATGCTAACGTCTTGATTGATTTGGTCTGTCTCTCGTTGCAAATGTGTTTCTTTGTTTGGCCTTTTTCGGCAATGAATGTCAAGTGTAGGCAATGATGGTTTCAATTCATGGGAATGTATTGCAATGCTTGTGAGATTAGATGCAAGTGATTGAGCGATTCACCTTGAAGCCGCAACCACAACCAGTAGCCATCCCAGGTGGCTCTGCGCTGATTCCGAGATCCGAGATTTCCAAACAAACCCTTAACTCAGCGTTATTCACCAGCGCTTTGACCTGACTCTTGCTTGTGTACCATCACCATCATCCCGCAATCGATAGCAAGCAGCCACAATCACAACTACAACCACAATCACACCAAAAACGGTGGCGTGCATCTACGTTGCGGTATATCAGCTCTGGACGACGTTGACCGTTGTTGCGCAGCTTCAGGTTGGTCGCATTCTATCAACGTGGTCAAAATACCAACCGCAACGCTGGTGTCGATGCCAACGCCAAGATGTCGGACCAAGAATGTCGAATCAGCGAGACATTGAAGCCATTAATCGAGTCATTTTACTATAGCACATTTGTCAGGACGCTCCTGGCGCCTCACGGCATGCTTGCGCAGCAGATCTCCGAGAAGGATCGTACTTTTGGCGCCGAACAGCTCATCGACATGCTGCACAAGCATTTCATCGAGCTTCAACCAGCCCAATGCTGCCCGCATTTTCACCTCGAGCGACCTAGCCCAACAGTCAAGGCGACACAATACACCCATTGTCCTGCCGCACACTTGTGGTGCCGCAACAGCCGGCTCCAGCCAAGCAAAAACGGCGACGCTCTGGTCAAGGCAGTCGACGCCAAGCCGTCTCTCTTCTCGGACGTGCTGGAAATTCAAGGCTTGAGCGACCAAGACAAGCTCATCAACATATCTCTCCGTCTCATTCCGCTCGTATTCCACCACGTCCCTGACGTCGACGTCGACCTCAACCCCAAGATTAACCCTAGCTGGCAAGTTCGTGCCGACTTCAAGCGCCCCTTTTACGGCCAGGCAGTTGATTCCTTGATCACCTACACAAATGAATGCTACAAGTTTGCATCCAAGAATAACGACAAAATCTACGCAAAGACCTTTCCCATCCTCCAATCCTCTGGCACCGGCAAAACCAAGCTCGCTGTCCAGCTCTCTGCCCAGCGTCCAGGCTTTCTTGTCTGTCTCCGAGACCCAACCCAAAAAAAGGGCTCGGGCACCGTCTCGTTCCCCCCGAACGATCAAAGTGCCTACGACTATTTCAGCAGCCTCCTCGACAACGATAACGTCGCAGTTTTTGGTACCGACGCCGCCGAAACCAGCGACGAGTTCAAGAATCTCCAACGACATGAACGTATCGCTGCATGGCTTGGCGCATATCTCAAGGTTCTTGCCGACGAAATCCAAAGCAGGATGAATCGCAGCGGCTGCTTTGCCACCAAAAACCGCACCAAAGCACACAGGGAAGAGCACAAGTCCCTTGAAGATTGCTGGAACAGTCTTGTCTACTCGCTAGCACTCGATATTCACAATGGTCCTGACTTCATCACTGACTATTCGTTCAAGAAAGGTGACCCCCTTCGCATCTCACTTTGCGACAAGAGTACTCTGACACCAACCACTTCCAGTGCCGCCAAGCCTTCTGGCAAAGCCTTTGACGTTGGCTTGTCGCCATCGACTGGCCGCCCAGCAACTTTGCCGTACCGCACCTCACTTCTCAACAAGATTGACGAGATTGCCAAAAGCCAATTTGATCCGAAAAAGGATGCGCCAAAGGATGCGACTCAGGAAACCATGACCTGTGATTTGACGGAGCACGCGACTGAGCACCTGACAGGCATCACAAGTAACATGGCCAATGCTTCTGCCAAAGATCAAGATCCGGTCCGGTACGCCCAGTATGCGTCTGCAAAGTACATCTGCAATGATCTCAGGCGTCTTGAAACTCTTCTTCCCAAGTCGTTGAAACAAAAGCACTACTTCTTTCTCTGCCTTGACGAGGTTGCGGGCTTCCAGGCACTCCTGCCCATTTTCCGTCGCCTTTGGCGAGAAAGCAATCCGCAGTGCACCTGGCTCTACTTTGTCGACACTGACTCCAACATCGCACATCTTGCGGGTCAAGAAGCCGTAAAAGCATCTCTTCGACTTGACGACGCAGACACCGGCCACCTCCTTCTTCCACCCTTCATCTATCTCCCTTTCGATGTCGCGTTTGTTCCCAAAAAAGACGACTACAAGCAAAGGTTGTTGGATGGGCGCCTCACGCACGATCATCTTGTCGACCTTATCCGGCTATTTGGACGTCCGCTGTGGTCGACGGGCCTCTACAGTGACCTTTGGAAACCTGATCTCAGCCCAAGCCTGTACCGCCCGAATCTCGGCAACATTCTGCTCAAGTTGCTGCCTGAACGCATCAACGACTCGGAAAAGTGGCCGGAACCGGACGCATATAACCACCATGCCTGCGTATTCTCCCTTCTGGGACAACGTCTGCCACTCTTGTTCGTTGGCCACCAAAACACCCGCATCTCGACCAGTGTGCCTGAGCGCCAGCCCAACGCCAATCGCAACCGTTCCGAGACGAGCCGCAGTACTCAACAAGACCTCGTTTCGCATCATCTACGTATAGTCAGCGAGTTGTATAACACCGACTTTTTCCGAACATCTAGCCCCTCGGAACCTGCGCTAAGCCTTGCCGCCGCCTCGCTCTTTCGAGGCGACTCTGCCGATGCCGTCGAAAAGTGCATCGAAAGGTGGAGCACGGCGATCCGGGTGCTTGCAGATACGCATCGCAGCGCTGGCATCATGTTGGGAGAAGAGGGCGAGGAATGCGTACGACTGCTGTGCAACCTAGCTGCCGATCTAGTCGCGGCCGCCGCTGTAGAATCGACCCTCCAACAGTCCACCCAAGACGCGCTGTTCAGCAAGCAACTCGACATTTTCGTCGCGCAGAGCAAGTACATCTGCCTCAAGGATTGGCTCGAATGTCTCGTTGGACCGCAAAGCCTGAGGCAAGATCTGTGCTACTGGTCGGCAGAGTACTATATCAACTTCACGCATTGGATGAGATTGAGAGGCACTCTCCAGCCGGGTCACCTGGATCCGATGTTGCTAGCTGAGCACTGGATGCGACAGGCTGCCTTCTACGGCCAGCTGGGACAGCCGCAATGGGACCTCGTCATACCGATTTACCACTCGCCTGGCCATGCGCCGCGCGGCGAAGAGCCCATCGATCCTAATCGATTCTCTTACGTGGCGCTGCAGGTCAAGAATCGGAACGGCGAAGGCCAGGTTACGAAATTCTTTGGACCTTGTCACTGGCTACGCACCAGTTCCATCGACGACAAAACCACGTCATCCTCCCAAATGACCACACAGGCAACCTGCCTTGAAATCTTTCTCGACTTGCGCGCCCCTGCAGAAGTCACATACGAGGACCTGGGGATCAAAGAGGGCAATGTCAGGACGCTGCCACGAACGATCAAGCCACTACCACTTCCATCGACCCGCTCAGCCGAGATGCCGCCGACAGTAGCCGATCGAACTGATGATGAGATCGTCTCAGATGACCCGTCGGCGGGTTCGGGCTCTGTCGACGATATGGACCTAGATGATTCGGCTGAGATAAGCCAAGCCATGCAGCCGGCCAGCGACGCGGTTCGACCAGATCGTGCCCATCATTTGTTGGTCCGAGGTTCCAACTCCTCCGTATTTCCGCTGCTCAAGCGTCTCACCAAAGATGCCCGCGACGATCTTTGGAATCTGTTTGGCTTTGACGAGTACAGCAACGAGACCCGTCTGAGAACCTTGTACGCTGCCGTTAAGCGTGACCCCTTGATCATGGCAACCCACCGCATCCAGCACATTGATGGTCCCAGCTACCTTGCCGAGCTTCAGCCCACCGTTCATCGTGTCTTTGCGCACAAGAAACGTTCGGCAGGTCAAGGCTAGCTTCCTCAATGCGGTCGATAGGAAGCTTTGCGATACTTTCATGGTCGAACGTCGCATGTAAGCGGTGCGGAGTGTGCGTGAGATCTACGAAACAAAGGAGGGAATGCGATCCAAATGCAGTCCAAGTGTGAAACAAGAAGGGACGGGCGCGCGGGTGTGAAGAAAGACACTGCCTCACGAGGGATGGTGAGAGAGTGAAGAGAGAGAGTGAGACGAGCGCAAAACGTAACTGAGCGCGCGCCTGTATTCCGAAAGCCGAAATTTCTCCACGCTGCATTGAAGAGAGCGAATGCACCTCCTTGCTCAGCCAAATTCAGCAACCTACCATCATCACCATCATCATTGCATTCCATCAAAAGCATACATTGCATACATTTGATATTGGCCACCAACGCACCACCCCATTCATTGTCCATGGCCACCAACGCACCACCCCACTCATTGTCCGTGCTGGAGCCCGTCCACCTGATGCAATCAGATTCAACTTTTACCGCATCGACGGCATCCACGCCATTCATACCATCTCGCAGACTTGACTACGAAGCCCTCTGGTTCCATTTGAATCATCTCATCCAGACACAGCAACCAACCACTTCGGAGCTCACTTCTTCGTCTCAAGCGCAGCTTCCGGACTGTGTGCTAAACTCGCTTGGCGACATTGTCCTTGTGCTCAATCAGGCTTTGCGAACCTTTTATCCTCTCCAAGATGCACACAAGCATGCCATCCTCACCTACGTTCACCAACTTTTCGCTTGGATCGATTCTTGCTCAAATGTATCCAACACACTCGAGCCCTACAGCGCACTTCTCGCCTCTCGTCCCTCACAAGCACCAAACGCTTCGGTCACAACGCCGAGTCCCACCCGTCGACAAGCACTCAAACTTGCCAACAGCGCACAACGCGTCGATCCCAGTCTCTGGACCGAACTTTGTGAGCATGTACAGGACGCTCGCCGATACTACACCAGAGTGCAGCAAGCTCGCGATTCTAAATTGGCCGCCGTGCATCTCAGCACATTGCAAACCCACATCGACGGGTTCTTGTCCATCCTCAAAATGATCCGCATCAAGCTCCGGCATGTTTTTCCGAATCTTTCCACCGCTTCACTTGAATCGCAAGACGCTAGTGCCCACATCATGCAAGCGCTCGACAAACTTGCATCGGGCGGTACGTGCTCACCAGACGAAGCTGTCTCCTACCTCATTCTTTGTCTCCCAGCCTCTAACTCAAGTCCAGATCGATCCGAGGACAATCCAGAACTCGAGCGCCACTTTGCTCAACAACTTCAGAGAACCTATCGAGGCGATGCGCCGGCTCGTTTCCTTCGATTCGTCAACAATGTGCACAGACATTTTACCAAGTCGGTCGAGGGTGTGCCTGTCTTTGACTCGTACTTGAAGGCCACCTCGATCGTACAGTCAAGCGGCACTGGCAAGACACGCTTGGTTCTCGAGCTTGCCAAAAGAGCTCCTCTTCTCTACGTCTGTGTACGTCGCAAAGCGCCTCATCAGCGTTCCAGCGTTAAGAGCGGCTTCCCTCTCGCAGAGCAAAACCTATTTGAATTCTTTCGCGATGCCACCTCAGACACTACGGCTTCTTGTGATCTTCAGGTGGCTGCCTTTATTGGTGCCTGGTTCGAGACTCTTAGCTCGAAACTCAATGAATACACCACAGCTCAGGACAAGTACCTCTTCCTCGTCCAACTCAATGACTTTGGTGGTCCGGGCTACAGTCAACGCCAACCCTTTTTCAACGCAGTGCTTGTCGCTGCCCGCCTCAAATTAGTCCAGACTACAACGACATCTTCATCTACTGGCCAAACGTGCGTCTTCAGCGCTTGCCTTGATACCGCCGTGTCTGACCTAAGCCATCAACTCGGCCCGGTTCGAGACTGGCTATGGGACCATCACAAAGTCGAATATCAATCTCTTGGTATCGAACGCCCCCCCGTCTTCGTTGCATTTGATGAATGCGTCGACCTCATTGTGCCCAAGTCTGGCCGCAGTGCAGACGATCATCAACTCAACAGCCTTCGTCGAGCCTGGCACCACATGCTGCAACTCGAGAAGAAGCAGGACAACGTCACCTTCTGGCTGCTCCTTCTCAGTACCAACACAGGCGCAGCTCAACTTATCGAACCCCAGGATCTTCAAGCCTCAGCGCGGGCACCAGAAAAGCAGCCCTTGCCCGTTTTCATCGGACTGGGATTTGACGTTCTGCGAAGCGATCGGCCTAGGCTGGATAGCCCCAATGACGTTTCCAATGTACGGCACTTGCGAAGCTACGGTCGTCCTCTGTGGGGTTCGCTGCCGCTGGAAACATTCTGGGAGGTGGCCGAGTTCAAGCTGCTTGGCGCAAAAGAATTTAACGCCAATGATGCTGTGCTGTGCTACAATCTTTTGGCCTCGCGACTGGCGCTGCGGCTTGTCCCAACCCATCATGGCGACTCGGCCCTCTTTGGCAAGCAAAAGTCGCTGATTACCCGATCCATTGATCGACATATGCGCATTCTCCACCAAGTCATTCAACATACTAGTTTGGCCATCGTCACGCCGTCAGAACCTGTGCTGGCCGTCGGCGCTGCAAACATCATGCTCGCCGCTCCGAGCAGAGACGGCGAATCCGACCCCATGCCGGCTTACGCCAAGATCATCGACACTTTCACCACGCAGTGCCTTCCCACGCTGGGCACAGACCTTCTTAGAGGGACGCATGGCGAATTTATGGCACGTTTCGCCCTCATGGCTGCCTGGGATGCAGTCAAACTTCCTCTGTTGCAAAGCGAGAAATCTGGTCCCGCTTCCGTTGTTGCTCGGCCAGTACTATTGCAATCTTTCTTGAAACAACTTGCAACACTTGACCAACAAGGCAGCTCTGTAATTAACGATGCCATCCATGCCGTTTGCCAACAGGTCCGCAATCGGCTTTTCCGTTCCAGCCAACCAAATATTAGCGCTTATAACCGTAACACCGATGGCAACAGCAATAGCGACGAGGATGTGGGCGCATGGCTCAACTTCACCCACTTTGACACACTCCCCCATGGGATCAGGTGCATCTCGCCCGACTATCTGTGGTACTGTTGGAAGCGCGGCGTTGCTATTCAGATGGCTCACGGCCAACCGGGTGTCGACGGTATCATTCCGATCTTTGTAGGTCGACTCTCGCAAAAGTTCCGAGCGCCTGATCAGAGCCACTTGCAGGCTGATGAGGTTGACGCAATCGACGAGCGCCAGGTCGCTCGACAAATGACCTACATTGCATGGGAGGCTAAATACAGAGACCAGGCTATGAGCCGTGCAGAGGCTTCTGACCAAGCCAGGAGTGGACCGACCTTGCTGCTCGCAGCATGCGATGCCGATTTGCATGCCCAGATGGATGCCGCTGATAGCAGCACGCCTTTGAGACAGCCGCTTACGCGTGCCAGTCTTGTTACCGTGATTGCTGATCTGGGCACAGAACAGGCTTTCTCCGATGGCAGAAATCTTCAGCCACGAGCTGACTTGGTAACGCAAAGGGATGGCAGTCATACATTCCTACGTCTTTGGATTCGGGGCATCAAAGATCCGCAGGTGTACCCATGCTTTGATGTCCTGGGCATTCGGGCTAAGTTGACGGCACTCTTCAAGACCGTGACAGACACACCTTCATACGAAGAGGACAACAAGATTCCCTCGATCATGTGGAATTCGGAAGCGCATCCCGAGTCTCAATCACATGTCAGCGATGGGCCTCCGCCATCCTCGTTGCCCTGGTCATCTTGGTCCGGACCTCCAGCCGACGGCGAAAGCGATTACGACGGGGAGCCAATGGATCTCTGACAGAAACCTCAAAGCAAGCATAATATCTGCACCTTTCAATGGCTGTCGGCGCGGCGGATGATTCGAGGATTGGGCGCTGTAACGAGCTAGGATAAATGACTTTTGTTAAGCAAAGGCAGAAATGGTAGGAATGATGAGTCGCATGTGTTGAAAGGATGATGATGGATGGGAGTGAAAAATTTTGCTGAGTTGCAACGAGCTTTACCTGCTTGTGGCATGACACGCAAGCGAACTTGAGACAAATTGTCGATCCAGCCGATCTGCCCGGTTTGCTCAGGTATCGGTGAGCCTCGGACAGATGCGTGACTAGTGAGTTTTTGGTTGTCCATTGTCTGGGTGACCTTGAGCTCGCTTATGCATGAATTGGAGCTCCGATTGTGTCGCATGAAAAAAGTGTGTCCCCTAGACGGTTGTATGGGTGACCAGCTCCGTACTAGGTCACCCATACGACCAAGTCACGTGTTTCTCAGCCTGTAGTTTGGATCCGAGCAATCAATGTTTATTGTGTTGAAGCAGAATCTCAAGAAGTGTGTGTTTCGTCGCCTTTGAAAGTATGGTGTGAGTACTACCATCATATTGATTACCCCACAAAACCTTAACCATTGTTTATCCGGCCATCCCATCCGTCAACGGAGCTTTGAGACGCAAGCATGCAGGCCGAGAATTCGGTTCATGCATACCGAAAACGCCGGAGGCGAATACTTGCAGTGCTTTCCGTGCTCGGACGGAGAGCACCTACACGGCTCGCGGCCCAGCACTACCATCATATCCAAGCACAGCTTGATGATGTCCACTTCAAGTCTACATTCAGGCTCACAATCAGCGAATTTGAAGCTATACATCATGCTTTGAGATTGCCTGATCCAGTGAGAACGTCTGTGAACGATGTGAGTGATAGCAAGACGGCATTGCTCATGCTGCTGGCCTGGCTTCAAGGCAGTCAACTACGGTCGCTTGAAGGCCAATTCGGATGGTCTCACAGTTGAAGCAGCCGTATCATTCATCAAGTGAGCAAGTTCATACACAGACGGTGGTGTCACTTGCTTGATGTTACGAGCGCTCGTCATCGTTTGGTCAGTCCGCGGCGCCTGGATTACTACGCGGCGGCCATCAAGAGGAAGACTCGCTTGCCACAGTTCTGGGGTGCCATTGATGGTACTGTACGTCCTATTGCAATGCCAATCAATGAACAGCGAGAAGCATATAATGGTCACAAGCGTGTGCATGCTCTCAAGTATCAGTTCATTGCCACGCCCGATGGTTTGCTGTTTGTGTCGGCGCCATTTGATGGATGCCGGCATGATGCTCATATGGCAATTGAGACACACCTCGTGGCCTGGGCCGCAGAGAACGCAAAGGGCGAGGATGGCAAGCAGAGGTATCTCTACGGGGACCAAGCGTACGGCGTCTCGCCGGCGATTATATCGCCGTTCAAGGGCAATCTCATTACCAGGAACCAGGAACTCATGAACCACGTGCTCGGTAAGTACCAAACAACGGTTGAATGGGGTATCGGAATGGTTTCAATGCAATGGCCGAGGTTTCGAGACAAGCAATATCAGCGGACTGGTCTCACACCGTGTGGAAGGGACTGGATGGTAGCGACGCTGCTTTGGAATGCAAAGACATGCTTGATTGGCAATCAGATAAGCATTTCAATGGGATGTAATCCTCCGATGCTCGAGGAGTACTTCTCCTCGCCACGTGTGGTTGTCTCTACGGCCTAGCCCTAGGCCGCGGTGCGCCAGCCGCGGGAGAAGCACCAGTCCGTCCCGCCAAAATGGCCAACCTGACCACGCTCCGTCAGCCTGAGGGACGCATCAAAAAACACTGGTGCAGTGCCGCAACGGAAAATTCTTTTTCCTTGGCTGGGCAGCGGACAGGTGGGTGACGGACGCGTCAAAATTCAGGGAAATTGCTAGCGTGACAGACACGCTCACCCACACTTCTCTAGTGCCTGACAGACCAATCCAACTTTTTGGCTGAGCGGCCCACTCACCCAGCAGACTCACTGAGCTGTCCGTCACTTCACTGACTGGCAGACAGCATGAGTGACAGACATGACTGACTGACTGACTTGGTGAAGTGACAGACGTGACTGACTGGCAGACATGATTGAGGAAGTGATTCCTGCTGCAGACATATGCAGTGATCAGGTGTGTGACGGTGACCAATGTGTACCCATGGACTGCAGCAGACGGACAAAACTCAAATACAAACATTGACAGACAATGTCAAAAAATATGTCTGCCAAAAAAATCTGATCAGAATGCTGGCCTCAAAATTGAGAGCGCAATGTGTCCTTGGAGCAAGGAGCGTGACGCGTCTGGGTATGAGTAGACGGACTTTCATTGCACCGCACACAATTTGACTCTGCGCTGACTGACTGACAGACGCGTCAAATTTCAGTGAATTCATCTTGGCAGCGTGTACATCCTTCAACAGCACTCTGAACAGCGGCTGGTCCGTCAAGTCATGGCTCCTTTGTCTGGAAGCGTGTGAAGGACAATGTTGAGACAACAGTCAATGACTCTCACGGCTGGAACCAACAAAGCTAACTCAGATGCTCCCAAGTGCAGACCGTTGCTTTGAGTTTGCTTTGTGTTTGACGGACAGACTTTCTCACAGCTTGACTTTGACGTACTTGTCCTTTGTCCGCCATGCACCCACACCCTTGTCTGTCCTTCACACGCTGTACACCTTTGTCTGTTGTCCATTGTCCGTCACACACCACAGATCTTTGTCTGCTTGTTGCTCACCGCACAGCTTTGTCTGTCCGTCACTGAAACAAAATTTTCCACACCGCTCACAGATCTGCGCTATCCTTTCTTGACTTGATGGCTTTACGGTCACTGAAACAAAATTTTCCACACCGCTCACAGCTCTGCACTATCCTTTCTTGACTTGTTTGCTTTGCAGTGTGTGTCTGCATGAGCGTGAGTGCAAGTGAAACCATCTTACCTTTGTACGTTTCCCTCTTGGACACATTGAGTGCTTCAAGTGGCTGTTGCTGTAACCCGTTACGCTTGCTGGAATCCTTGACCGTGTACGTCTGACTGTGCTTGCTATGTGCGCTGCTTGTCTCCTCTGAAGCATATATACTGTGCCTTTCTGACCGTTGCTGACCATCATTGCTCATCAATCCAACAATCCATTCCAGCTTCTCTCTACCGTACTCTACCACTTTTATCCACCGCCAGCAAATTCTTCAACCATGTCTCAGCAATCTTTCCATCCTGATGACAGCGTACTTGCTGCTGAACTTGTTGATGCAGGCATCGACACAATTGACGCAGTCAGTGATACGGACAGGTATGTTTGGGCAATCATCACCACGCATCATCAATGATCAGCAGCTGACATCACTATTTGCATTTTTTGAATTCAGTCACGCTCTCCCTGCTGCCAACCAAGCCGCAAATCAAGAAACCACCATTTCCACTCCAGTGGATCCTCAGCACACCGCTCAGCTGGCACGCTTCAACTTACGCTTGGTGGACCATCCCCGCATCCTGCTCTGCACCCTGGACAGCTGTTGTCCTCAATTGCCGCTCATCCCAGACTTCAAGCACGTCACGGCTCACATCAAGAAGGTCCACAAGAAGCCGCTGGTTGGGTCTGCCAAGGAGATGCTGCGTAGCCTCCTTGATGAACTGGATGTACCGTCTCCTGGCACGGTCTGCATCAACAAGGATCTTCTGCCAGAGCGCATGATTCCTGAGCTGGGTGAGCTCTTCCAAGGCTACCGCTGCAACTTGTGCTCCTATGCCGTCCAAGCCAAGTCTGCTTTCTACGAGCATCTGCGTGGGCATCCTGATGCTAAAGGCAGAGCATCGTACACCCATCCTGTTCCCATGCAGAAGTTGCACGAGTGCGGCAAGAAGATCCGCTACCTTCACGTCCGCAATCAAGATCTGGATCCCACACCGCCTCCTGCCATTCTCACCACCGCTCTGGATGCAAGCACCATCAGCGCCAATATCAAGACAAAGGTGGATGCCTTCCTCAAGCAGAATGAAGATTGCCTCCGTGAAGCAGACCTGCTCAAGCCAGGCATTCAGCCTGAATCTGCCAGCGGCAACATTGGTCCTTGGGCCAAGCAGCTGGGTTGGCATGCGTACTGGGCTGGCAAGCCTATTGTGGCCATTGGCGCACTCAGCAAGTCAAAAAAGGTGTGGCCTGGTGCTCATATAGACTTTGTCCATTGGGTATTGGTCATGACACAGCAAGCAGCCGCAACATGGATGACGGCTTTCCTCAAGACTGGCAGGCAGGTGCAACAGACTTTCCGTGCCTACAGTCCTGAACCAAGCCAGCCGTACAACCTCAGCCTACCAACAGTCAAGAAACGTGCGGACATGTGGGCCTTTTTACTTGCTCTGCTTATCCATGCGGTCTTTGACGGTGTCTCTTTTGGCTATTACGGTGACAGTGACCAGACTGAGCATCTTGGTCTCAGCGCACACCTGGACTCTGTACTGCAAGATCTGCATGATCTTTACTACGGTGCAGATGCAGACATTGATCCGCTCACTGATGAAGATCTGGCAAGCAAGGCAGTGCCGCTCCTCCTCCAACTCTCTCACCTCTTGGTCACGCAACAGCCAGAGGTGTATGGTGAGAATGACAAGCTTGCTTTGGTACGGCTGTTCCTCCACCTCTGCGTCAGCGCAGATGGCACTCCCATTCCCGTCAATGCCGCTACGTCCATCATTGCCAGCTTGGAGTTCTGCTGCCGTGCAGTGCTCTGGCAGTGGCTGTTGGATCCAGAAGATGGTGTGCTCATTGAGCGCTCTGCTGAGGAGATTGCTGCCGAGGTTGATCTACAGATGAAGCGCTATCTGTACAGCACCAGCAGCTCCGCCAGCTCATACCTACAATCCCTTCACCGGTATGGCACAGTACTTGCGCAAGATGATGGCACCAACTTCCACTTTTCCTGGCAGCAAGATCTCAAGAGCGTCAAGTTTGGAACAGAGACCATCCAAGTGGACCGTCTCCAAGCTCTGATGCATGGTGCGCAAAAGCGGGCAGAAGCTTTGCTACGTCAGCTCTGCCTTTTGCCAGAGGATGCATCACTTGCGCTCAACCTGAAGCACATTCTGGATGATCACCGCAACATGCAACCAGACTTCAGCTTTGTGGCCGCTTCTCCGGAGCTGCAGAGCATCAGCAGTGTTCTCTGCCGTGCTGCTGCTGGTAACGTACCTGCTGCGCAACCCCTCATGGATCCATACTCTGATGAGTTGGAGTTCGATGCAGATGCTGCCAATGCATACTTCAGCATGCACAATGGTTAGGGTTAGGGTTAGGGTTAGGGTTAGGGTTAGGGTTAGGGTTAGGGTTAGGGTTAGGGTTAGGGTTAGGGTTAGGGTTAGGGTTAGGGTTAGGGTTAGGGTTAGGGTTAGGGTTAGGGTTAGGGTTAGGGTTAGGGTTAGGGTTAGGGTTAGGGTTAGGGTTA